>JAZKJV010011362.1:0-456414 GCA_037367405.1 Ottelia alismoides | reverse complement strand
TGTTTTGGTGGTCTGCTCTCTTATTTTCTTGATTGATCCAGTTGATCCTCGAGCGACTGAGGTCGCAACGACCTTAGATATTCCTTTACCTTAGTTGCTCGGAGCTCCTCGGGTCATCACGTCACCCACTGCTGCCAGCCGCACGACGCGTGGCTGCATCCTCCTCTCCGCCAGCGGCCGCATTGCCTCAGTCCTCCTCGCACGCCAGCCACCGCGTCAGGCCCGGCCTCCACGGCCACTCCACCGCACCATCCCCATCCTCAAGGTCGTGCCCTAGCGGTTGGAATGCAGAATGTCCTTTTATTTTTTATTTTTATTTGAAAAATTGCATTAGCAATCGATTAATTTTATTTAATTGCAAAAGCATCCCTTAGCATATTTCAGTCCACTTATTTCACTTTCAGTCTTGCAAAAACAACCTTGAGTTTGCATGTTAATTTGTACCTCAAAATAGCATAATTTTTTATCAGAAAAATAGAATTTTGTAGAGCAACTAATTCGTTATCTCGTGGCTATTTATGTGCATTTTTGTGAGCATTAGATTATTTATTAAAAATCAAAGATTGAAAATTAGTGATATTTTACCCATTTAAGCTCTGAAATTCGCACATATTCATTTATTTCTCCAAAAATTGCTAAAAAAAATGTGAATGAGTCTTTAAGTGTGCCTTAATTACAACCCAAATTTCGTCCAATTTGGAGTTGTGTTGTGCATAAAATAAATTATAGAGTGAATTCTATAATTGATTTTTAGTTAAATCCATGAAGATTATTTTTGAGAAATTTTAATCTCCTAGATTCCTTATTAAAATATCTATTTGGGATAAATTGCTCTCTTGATTGTTTGATTTCGTGGATTAATTAGAAATTAAATACTCACACTCACTCTGTTTTCAGTAAAAAATAATAAAAAATCATATAGTATCAAAAAAGTCCAAAAAAATAGTGTAGCTTCATTTCATCATATTTAACTTCCAGTAAAATTTTCATAACTTTTGCATATTATTTGCACGAAAAATTACATAAAAACCCTAAACAAGTTTGCATTTTTCATTTATGCATCTTAAATCCAAAAATTCAAAAAAAATACATTTTGCATCTTTTGTTGGATTAGGTTTTTGAAAAATATCACTTGACTGTTTTGAATTAATTTGACATCAAAGATTAATTTGGCTAAGTCGGTTATTTTTGTGTTAACTTAATCCAATTCGTATTTTGCATTCGTCATTTATATTGTATAAAAAATTACAAAAAATCTCACTTGGAAAACAACGATCTAATCCCTCTAACTTGATCCCGAGTTGTTCCTTTGCCTCCTTGAGTCGACCCTGGGGCTTGTCCAGGTTAAACAAACATAAAACCACGTGTTATTTCATTCGACGATTCATCAATCCGTGCGGTTAATTTTTGATCGAACCGGATTTATCTGACTGCAACGAAATCGTCAATTTGACATCAGTAAAAGGTAGATCCGCGATCAATCAAATGGCATCATTGTCGGGGACATGCTTGCAATTGCCAAGGACCGTAGATTTTTTTATGCAAAAACCCCAACAGGGGTGTTGCTCTGTCACGTGACGAGCTCCATGGTAACTGAGCTTATGCCTTTCTTGCTTGATGGATCGAAGGATGCAGAAGAGATGGGAATCGGCCTCGCACAGGAGCGCGGTTGCTTTGAGCGATGGATTGTGGTCGCAAGGGGATGCGGGTGCACGGCACGCGGAGGAAAGGCAAGTGATGCTGGGCTGGTGCAGCTGCGAGGGTCGGGGCATAGAGGAAGCTCGTGGTGCTCGCAGGCGGAGGACGGCTGGGCTACGCTAGGATGACATGCGCAAGAGCTTGGTGTGTGTGGGCTTGTGGCGCGCTCGCCGCTGGCAGGCAGCCACGACGGGTGGTGGTGGCTTCTCATCAGGAAGATGGAGAAGCAGAGGTTGTTGCTGGTGCAGCGGTTGGATTGCAGCGAGGCATCTCGAAGTGCATCGGAGGCCGATGATTCGTGGATCAAGTCGGCTGTTAAGACGCCAAAAAGATTTTGTTAACTTGTAAAAAAAGTGTATGCATTTATAGCGGTTCCTGTTTGGGATCTCGCACGTGTAAGTCATAATAAAACATGTCCCCGTGTGCTATGTGGTTGCTTTACATAGAATAGGATCTACACTTGCAGCTCTTAGAGCTTCATAGGATTGTTTGTGCTTGTAATATTTAGGACCACACTTCACCATTAAAAGACACACTTAGATTGTGGGACTTTAGCCAAATTTGAATATGTTCTTCACTCGCTAATAGAATTGCCTGTTAAGGAGCGGCTTTTCATTGAGTGCATTTCATTTTTCACGAATAATTGCATAAAAACCTTAAAAAGTTTGCATTTTTCATTTGTGCATCTTAAATCCAAAAATCCCCCACAAAATTTGCATTCATTATTGAATTAGGTTTACATGAAAAATATAACTTGGCCAATTTGGACTAATTTCACATTCAAATTAATTTTGGCTAAGTAGTTTATTTTCTTAATAACCTAGTTAATCCGCATCGGTGCACCTGTATTTTTTATGGCATAAAAAAATTAAAAAAATCTCATTTGGAAAATCGCGATCTAATTCATCTAATCTGATCTCGAGTTGTTCCTTTTCCTCCTTGAGTCTACATCGGGGCTTGCCCAAGTTAAACAAACATAAAACCGCACTTAATTTCATCCGACGATTCATTGATCTGAGCGGTTAATTTTTGATCGATCCAGATTTATCTGACTGCAACGAAATCGTCAATTAGACAACATTAAAAGGGTAGATCCGGGCTCAATCAAATGGCACCGTTGCCGGCGCCATTTGAAGAGCGACATGTCTACCCTTGTTAATTCCATCAGATTAATGGTCAAATTAATAGTTATGTACTTCGTTGTAGTCAGGTAAATATGGGCTGATTAAAAACCACTTTTAATTAATATCGAGCTAATCACGAGCGGTAAATTTATTTTACTTGGGCAAGCTCAAGGTCGAACTCAGGGAGGCAGCTATCTCCTTAGGTAAATTTTAAGTGAATTTCAGAAGTATGATTTCTATAAGATATCCTTGATATTTTTTTGGCATTTTTTATGCGACAAAGAAAAGACACATGCAATTTTCAGGCCAGTTTACTAGATATCTCAGAGATGTAGTCAAATTAAGTCCAAAAATTATGAAACTTGGCCAGAATGTGAAATGCAATGAAATTAAGCTACACTAATTTTTTTTGGATTTTTCTGACAGTTTTATGAAATTAATGTGAATTAAATATGAATGTAAGGCAATCTTTACAAAATTAATTTTAATGAATACCAACACATAATATTTCTAGATATAAAAATTATCCTAGATAGATCTAAGCATGATGAATTTAGGAAAATTAATAAACCTAAAATTTTATGTGAATTAGACCTATTAAAAATTGATTAAGAAAATCACTAATTAATTTATTCAGGCCTCAAGATGCGTGCAAATGTATTGATTTTTGGGCACAATGTAAATTAAATTATCCTAAGTCTAATGTGAATTTTTGAGGATTTTTTGAACAATGGGGAATTTAATACAAATTAAAAAGCATCAAATGGGCAAAATATGGAAAATTTCACCAATGTAATAATAATAAAATCCACTGATGTCACAAAAATGAGACAAGTGTCACATACGAAAGAGGACAAGTTAAGCTACACAATGTAATTTTTAAAACTTAAAAATGATGCCAAATGTACAGCTAAACATGCATGCAAAGACAGGGACAAATTTGCAAATACAGAAAATAAATTACTAAAATTTAAACATGTTGACAGGGATTCAAATGCAATTACCTAGAATACTGGGGGTATGTGTGCAAAATGCCCACGAAATGCGTGCGCGTCACGTGATGCCCTGGCAGGGACTGAATTGTAATTTTTGAAACCTCTAGGGGCCTCAGTGTAAAATGCCTAGGCCGCACGTGAGAGACATGTGCAGTGCTAGGCTCGGGAGACGTCGGAGGCTCAGAGGTCAGCTCGGGGCACTGCAGGCTCGGACGTGGCTCGGGCTAGCTTCGGGGGCTCCGAGCCTAATGGTTGGCGGGAGGCTCGGAGGGGGCTACGTGGCGCTCGCTAGACCGCTAGATGGATGAGATCTGACGGCTGCTGATGGCTGGTACGTGGCGCGCTTGGGAACGTTAGATCGAGTGAAGATCCAACGGAGGATGAGGGCTCCTGAGATGAAGTGACGTGGACGAACGAGGGCCGTTGAATCGAGATGAATCCGACAGTGTCTGGAGCTTGGGGAAGTGGCGACGTGGCGTGATCGTGAGCGTGGGATCCTCCTGATCCGACAGAGGCAGGATGATGGCGATGTGGTTCGATCAGGAGAATCGGGCGGCTACTGTGCTTCGTGCACCTCCGGTCTGCCGCCTCCTGTGACGGACGTGGCTGGGCTCCGGCGGAGCCCTCCCAGCTCCGCCTCCTCCTCCCGTGGTCGATGAAGCTCAACGGCAGCTCGAGTGTAGCTCGGAACGATCTGGGAAGCGTCAGGGAGCTGCCGGAGGTCTTAGGAGTGGCTGGAGGGATCTGAGCACCAGTGGTGGCGAAGCTCGAGCTGAGCTCCGATGAGGTTCCGCCAATGAGCTAGAGTGTCCCTGCAGGGGTTATATTGATAACCGAGGCGTGCAAAGTGTTCGCGAGGTGAACGTGAGTGCGGAGGGAGGCATGGAGTGGTATAAAGGAGGCGCGATGGTGCTCCTCCACTAAGGTGGTGGAGCCTTGGTCGGAGTGAGGTGCGGTGCATCGTCGAGGTGAATGAAGTAGGTCAAAAGATCATAGCTCCACGGAGGAGCTCAGAGGATGGTCAGGTGATCGTGAAGATGAGCGGAGGAGGCAAGTAAATTTCAAGAAAAAGAAAGAAAATAAAGATGGAGATCAGAGGGGGGATGGAGGGTTGAACGGCGCGCGGCGCGCGGCTGGAGCGCGAAGAGGAGGACGCGGCTGGCAGCAGCGGGTACACACGCCCGCTGGTGAAGCGATGGCCACGTGCGAGGCGCGCGGTGCGCGGCTGGAGCACGAAGGGTGTGGGAGCTGAGGCTAGAGCTTTGGCGGCCAGCGATGACAGGACGACGCTGGGCTGCCTCCGGGGCTACACGGAGGAGGCGCTTGGCCGTGCGTCACACGAGGGCAACGAGAGGCGCTCGGCGTGGGCGATTCAGAGGCGGCGGTGCTGGAGGGCGGTGCGCCACGAGGTCCGTGCAACTAGAAGGCACTAGCGGGAGAAAGGGGTTGACGGTGGCCGACGCAGCGGGGCCGCTTTGGGGAGTAGGCGTACGACTAGGCTGCTGCTGAGGAGCGGCGGCTGCTTCTGGGGCTACGCGGAGGACGTGCGAGCCGCAAGGCCGCAGGTGGAGGTAGGGCGACGGCCCTCCGCGGATGGCGGAGCGACGGGCAGCCAAGCTTTGGCGAAGCATGGCGGGCAGATCGAGAGGGGTAGCGCGCGGTTGGGCTGCAATCTTTTTTTGTTTTTTTTGCATTTTTTTTGTTTTTATATTTTTTTCTTGGAAAAAAATGCAATAAAGGTGTAGTGTTTGTGTGCGATGTTTTGTGGTGAAAAATGTGGTGATGGAAATGAGATGATGTTTGTGAGTGTGGTGGTGTTTATGAAATATTTTGGTGATGAACAATAAAAAATTTGTTAGATGAAATAAAATGACAAGATGAAGAAAGAGTATACTTACCTGTGCTTTCACCGAAAGATGGAGCTACGGTGTGCGGCTCATGTTGTCGTCGCCTCGATTTGATTCAGTGAGAAATTGAAGAAGCTTGGTTGTGACTCGAAAAGATGCACAACGACACAAGGAGGATTCCTCGTGGATCTCGCCTTTGAAGCTCGTCTTCGCTCAAAGCCGTCCTCGTATAGCTGTCACTTGGACGAAGGCCTGAGCTAGATATTCTCCTATCGGAAGGCGGATGATAAAAGATGGAGAGGACGAGTGGAGTAAATAGGAGGAGGAAGTTGGGAATGAAGTGTGGTGGAAGTTGGAGGAGTGGTGGAAGATGAGGGGAAGATGGGAAGTTGGTGGCTTGAAGTGGAAGACGAGTAAGGGGAGAAGAGGTAAAAAAGGGGGATAAAATAAATAATGAATATAGTAATATAGTAGGCTACTAAAAATAATTAAAATAGTAATTATAAAATAATAATAAAATATCTGAAAATCATAAAATAAATCCGAAAATAATTAAAAAGTGGGATGACATGTGGCAGTTGTAGGAGCTGCCACATGTCGCTCCTAGAAAATTCAAAAATTAATGTAAAGAAAAATAAAAAAGAAATAACAAAAGGATTAAATAAAAAAGTGGTCAACGTGAAAGTTGCTCGTCTCGACGAGATCTATGACTTTCGTGAAAGACCGAAAATCAAATAAAATCATTTGTACAAAATGTATTTTTGAGTGGTATCTTATAGGTATAAAATACCACATTTTTATCTTTTGCATTTTTGTCATTTTTCATTAACAAAAAAATCAAAATAAAAATAGAGAAAATATGAAAAGAATATTTACAACTTAATCTAGTTTTTTTGGATTTTTAATAATTAAGAAAATAAAAGGATAAAGTGAAAGGGCATTTCGGTCAATATGTACAATGTACAAAAGGGGCCCAAAACCCAAGTTTTGCATACGAGCTCCGATTTTAATGAAATTGGTCTTGTTTTGAAGGTCTCTGAATGTATATTACTTTAAAAGTGAGTAGACATAAATCAGACATTGTATGAGAGAGATATATGCATTTTAAGGCTCCTAGTTTCAAACTTGGATTGGGGTTTTATTGGGTAATTTTACAAGTTAGTATTTTTTGATATTTTTTTAATCAGTGTTAGTAATATATACACTATGGAGTTGATTTTATTAGATTTGGAGTTAGTATAAAATATATACAAATAGGTGAAATATGGTGAATATATAGGTGAATATTTACATATGAAATTGACTTCTTATTAATTCAAATATGAATACTAAAATGCAGATATTACTTATGCATGCATGAATGATAATTATGCAATATAAGTAGAAATATGCATCTAATTACTCAGGAACAAAGCTCTATTTTCGACTTTTAGAGTGATGAACTACAGATTCATCAAATATATAGGTATAATCATAGGTATTTCATCTATGTATTTTAAATATATATTATTTTAATGTTCCTTTAGGATTTTATTCTAGTTTTAATGTTTACATACATTATAAATAGTATTTACAGTATTTTAAAAATATAAATAATGAAAATAGCAAAGAATAAATAAAATGAATATTTTAAAATGGCAGGAGCTCCGCCTATAAATAGCTCAAAAAATTGCCAAAAATTCATGAATAGTAGAATTAATTGTTTTTCACATTGTGACCACAAAGAATTACACTTGCATGCATATTTTATCATTTTGTGTATTTTGGTAATTATTTTTTAATAGGTATTAGATGCTATATTTTTAGAGTTTAAGATTTTTCTAGGATATTTCATTTATTGATATATCTTAGATAATTTTATTTCCTGAAAAAAGTAGGTTTAGTATTTATTATAATCAGTTATTGAGATTCACACTTTTAGCATTCATAAATTCATTATTTATTCATCTTGATTCCAAAAATTCCAAAAAAATACATATCATTCATTTCACCATAATTAACATTCGAGCGAAGTTTCACGATTTTCGAACATCACTTAATCGACATTAATTCTCTTGTCCTTAAAATTGGCCCGCATTTTCATTTGCATCCCAAAATTGCATCAAAAATACCAAAAATATATGCCTTGAAAACCGTGTACGAACTTTAATAGACTTAAACCTGGGTTGTTCCTTTGCCACCTCGAGTTCGACACTTGGACTTGCACAGACTAAATAAACATAAAACCGCTTCGATTAAAATTGGGTTAAATACATAAGTGGTTATTTTCTTGATTGATTCAGATTATCTGCCTACAACGAAATGAAAATTTCATTATTCTAAACGCTTAATACCTACAAATAAGAAGAGGGTTTCTCAGACTCATCGGTCAACTCTTTGACGTAACTTATCTAACATCTATGAATCTCTATTTCTATGTAGAGGACCTGCATCAAGAGGTCGGTCATATATATATCATCCTTTAGAGAAAGAGTTGCCATCTTCTTCTCAGGCTGCAGATCCTCTCTTAATAATCATTTGATGGTGCTTGATGAGTCCTCAATCTAACTCTTTATATATCATCCAAGCAGCAACCTTTATGATTCAAGTATGGAATCAACAGCTGTATGATCATTAAGATGGCTCTCGTACACAAACCTAATTGTACAGGAGGACCTACTAAGAAAATTAGTTAATCGTTATTTCATATTCGATAATGATTTGAAATAACATTATTGTATAATGGCTCATCGTGGACTCGCATGTCCAACAGATTCATCCAGTTTCAACTGCATTGAGATCAATGGTTCACCCCCCCCCCCATTCGTCTATGCTATGAGATTCGTCGCTTAGTGTGTATAGATTGGGCCCACAGGTCTCGGAGCTGAGCTTACACGATTGGAACTTTGGGATACAGATGGTTTATCTTGTTTCTTTTTTTCTCGTATGTAATAGGCTTCTCGAGGAATTTTCACCATTGGACGGCGTGTTTTAGTACCTGCGATAGGCGACATTGGGTCTCTTTTTGTTTCTCTGTATTGTTCTTTGCTTCTTCTTTCATTCTCTCCTATCACCTGGTTGTACTCCTCACATTGGGAGGATGTTCAATCTTAAAAGTTCTTGAAATGGTTAAATAAAAGTCACCTTCGAGGTAGTTCCTTTAAAAAAAGAAACATGTTTCTACGTGCAATTCCGAGAATTTGTGATTATGAAAGTATAGAAGGATATGGATGGAAAATTTTCCAAATATAAATGTCGCCTGTGTGTGTTTAAAAATTGACAAACAACCTCAACCACCTCCTCCCGCGCGCGCACCCTCTCACCCCACACCCGCGCCATCCAATCGCGCTTTTGCTGGATGATTATTAGAAGATCGATAACCTGGTTTTCAAACTCACTCGCAACAAACCCTGCCCCCGCCCACTCACTCTCTCTCACACACAGCCCTGCGCCCCCCACATCGCACCCACCACCTTCCTTCCCCCTCCCATCCGTCAATGGAAAGCTCTCCTCCGCCACCGCCACCACTTCCACCATCATCTCCGCCATCGCCATCGCCTCCGCCACTGCCGCGGTCAAACCCCCCCATATCGATCATTAAGGGCTCTTCACCACCGCCCGTGCCTCTGCCATCGCCACCGCCTCTGCCATCCGCTCCGCCGCTGTCATACACCGTTGAAGGTACCAGCGTAACTGTTGAGAGAAAGTTGAGAAAAAAGAGGAGATTCGGTGTGTCCACATCTTCTGAAGGCGGATCTGCGTCCGCATGTGCTCAAAGTCCGGTAAACCTAAACATTGAAGTGCGAGCGTATCATTTCATCCTTATGTTTTCGATTTCAATTGATTTTATTACATGGTTTGTTATATTGGTTGTTGAGGAGTGTTTGAGGCTTTTCTTGTTTATTTGATGACTGGACCGGTATTGTGTCTTGGATAAGACTGGAGTTCCATATCTTTTTTTCACCTAATCCAAATCCACCAAAGAACCTACCTCGAAGGATCTGCAGCCTCTCTAACGTTTTACCCGGTGATCACCTATACCCGCAGGACACCATCTGTGACATAGCAACAACAATAGGAACGCCAGCGACAACAGCAGCAGTGGCGGCGCTGCTAGCCAGGGAGGCTAGGCTTTATCTGATCACCAGAGAACCGGCCGTCTGATCAGTGCACGGGTGGGTATCAGTCTCTAGCCCACTGTCAATGAGCTTTAGAAGGGATTTCTCGATGATACGATGGTTTTGTGTAGTTAGATCTCACCCACAAAATCCAATTGTTAATGCCTAATAAGATAACCTCTATGCATTTCTCCTGGTTTTGTCTCTACCCATTCGCTTCTTTATCAACAATAGGCGAAAGCAAGGAAACAATATCATCACTTGGGTCAATGAAGTTTAGTCCTATCCTAAAGATGTACGAGACCAACTATAAGGTGTGGACTATGCAGTTTATAAGCATCGTGTAGTGCGATAACGAAGAGCATGCTTTGATGAAACCTGAACTGAAGGACAAAATCTGACAAAGTGCTTTATGGAAGCAAGATAATGTGTGCTCTAAGGCATAGCTCACCCGCACATTAATTTCTGAGATTGGAAATGGCGTCCTCCGTCAACCCATCACCAAGTCTACATGGGAATATCCTGGCAGACAAGAAGGAGACCTAGATTTTACAACTTCAGTTTAGTATCTATTATTGCAAACAAGACTCACATTTTTCGTTCTTATTACTCTTCTCTCTGAGATATATTTGAGAAAGCACACGACTATTTTCCATTGCGTAAATGTGATGAATAGAAGACCTACCAGATGACATTTATGGTATGAACTGTTCTGTTTTATGAATTAGATTGGAATGAAATTCTGACATATAGCAGATTGAGCATGATTATTGATCCTATGTGGGGGTGTGGTCGTATGCTCCCAGAGGTTGAAGAGTTGATGCAGAGGGGAGGTTGTGTGGGCACTATTCTATGCACAAACGCAGAAGACTAGCCTAACTGCACCTTCGATTGTGGACAAGCAACGAGGGAAGCTGTGTGGGCACTATCATTGGCAATGGCATGAACACATGCTACATACGTCAATGCACCTTCTACTATGGGCTTGTCCACATTGAGGATGCATGCTAATTATCATCTAATTATGATGCTTGTGTGCTTTTTTAAGATGTCTTGCTTTGTCATCATATGTACCATTTCCTACTACTTTGAATTTTTCGTTGATCGAACACGCATTAAATTTATTCTTATTACTGGTGTTAGTTATGACTGTAAATTGGATAGTTGCCTACGACTCAGCACTTATGTGGAAAGTGAGAACAATTCTCATCTTAGAACATGGGGCCTCTTGGAAGTTGGAACAATCATTCCCTTGTTACGAAGAAGGGGAGGCTCAACTTACTTTTACTATGTGCTTGTTGCACACTCTACATATTCTAGATTTTTTTTAAACCTCATATCAATTTGTTAGATTGGCAAGGAACTTAATTTCTGATAGTTTTGATGATATTTCTCTAGCATTTCAGAAAATCTATATACTAACAAGCATGGTTATTGGATGCGACAATTAGCAGGGATGTCTTTATAGATTGGAGCAGCCCTCGTATGGTATTAGTGTTAAAACACATATTGGTTCGATCCCTTCTTATATATGGCACTTGTTTTTGCTCATCTCCCTCTCCAGATGCTTTGCAAAGTCCTTCCTTAGTTTTAATCAGAGTTAAATTTTCAGTGCGGTCAACTTGGAATGCGTCACTGCTCTAGCTTTCATAAACGACAAGGTCCCAGTAACAATTTTTGAGCTCATTTACTTTGATGTTCGGGTCCTAATTGAGCTCTTGATTTTCGAAGGCACAAATATTGCTTAGTTGTTGTTGATGATTTTTTCGAGATATTGGATTTTCCTTTTTAAAAATAAATATGTGGTTGAACACGTTAAAAGCACTTTATCATTGAAATCGAAAATATTCTCTGTACTCATGTGAAATATATTTGAGGTTTGACAATGCCTTGCATGTATTCATGTTATCTTTGACACGTTTTCTTCATACTCACAATTGTACACTGTTTTAAGCCATCACACATCTCATTAGAATGGTGTTACTATGAGAAAGCATAAACATATCGTTGATAACAACAGACGCCTCTTGATATATAGCCACACTACTCACACTTATCGGGGAGATGCCATCCTTAATTCTTGTCATTTGATCAGTCACATGCCATCTTTGAATGATGTCATTTGATTAATCACACCTCTTATTGTGTGTTATAAATCTTCTTTCTAAGACATGTATGGCGGATTATAGGCCTGTCACTATTCCCATTGACCCGAGCATGAAGTTGTATGATGATGACACTGAGGAGGTAGAGAAGAAGACATATGTAGAGCTTGTTGATGCAGTATGATGTACACAAAAATTTCGCAATGGTGAAAAAATTATTGTTGACGGTGGAAATATTTGGTGGAGAAGAAATTATAGCGAGGAAGGAAAGAATGCTTATCGGAAGCGAGAGATTTGGGGAAGAGAATCACGAAGATCGTGTGGAGAGAGGAGAGAAAGGGAGACTTCTCAAATTTTATAAACTGTGAATTGTTTAAAATGTTGGACTGCCATCCCCTTCATATAGGAGGGGTCGATTACAAAAATATAAAGAGAAATAAATTCAAATCCTAACTTATCCTAATTGGGACTCTAAATATCTCTAACCGACTAGCTGCTTAATAAAATAGACTAACTAATCTATTTGAAGTCACATGCGATCTCTTTATTTAAAATAAAATTACAACATGCTCATCTAACCATAAAAATAAGTTGACTCTAGTTAATGGATGAAAATTAAACCCTTATTGATAAAATTCAAAGGACGAAAATCTCTAATTGAGCACCAATTGGTCGACTCATGCTGCATCAGCTCTTTATCGCTTCAAAAAACTCATCTTCTGATGAGTGGCTTGTTTATTGGACGTGATATCGTAGAATTCATGTTGAGTTTGTTGATAATCCATCTCAATTTTGTATCTTTTTTTCATTCAGCATTACATTTTGTAATTCCTTTCCATTGGAGGGCACATCTGCAATTTTTTACCCTAACGCGAAGCAAATAAATATGGTTTTGGGTAATGATGCCTCGTTTAGCTTTTGGTTAGATGATTGGACGGGAGGTGGCCCCTTGCGTTGTCGCTTTCCTCGCCCGTTTGCTCTGGCTGATAATGCCGAGGTGCGTGTTGCGGATTGTTGGGAAAATGGCAATTGGATGCCGCCTTTTAGAATCTCCTTCTCTGATCAACATCTTGAGGAATTCCTCCACCTCCTCGACTCGCTTGGTCAGGTGGTGAGGCCTTCTACTGGGCGGGATCATTGGATGCGGAAGGACATGTCGTTCTCAGTTAGAAAGGCTTATGCACCATTTGTCGCTCGCTACCCTCCCTCTCTGGCTGCATGATTTAGGATTGCATGCTTGTTTGGTCCCTTAGGCTTCCGGAAAGGATTGGTTTCTTCTTATGACTGTTCAGAAGGAAGCGCATTATAACTAGAGATCCTTGTGCTAAGCTGTTCGCGGTGGTTGCTGATAGCTGTCCCCTGTGCGGCAATGAGATCGAGAAGTTAGAGAACCTTTTCTTCCACTATTTTGTGTCGTCACCTGTCAGGATCGCGGTAGGCCTCTACTGGATTTGCACAAGCTCCTTCAACTCCTTCTGGAGGTCCTTTACAGGGCCGCGTGATAGGCCCAGAAAGGAGATCCTTTCCCTAGTGGCAATGTTATGGGCTATTTGGTTAGCACGCAATGATGTTCTCTTCTCGGGTCATCGTTTTTACTGTGAGAATGTTTGCTCCCACTATAAGAGCCTGATTGAAAACTAGACCCTGTAACGTAATGTAATTTTTATATATTCTAAATAAAATTCCGGGGCAGACACCCCTGCGTGTAACCCCCTCTTTTGACTTCAAAAAAAAATAAATAAAGAGATTGCATGTGATCTCGAATTGGATAGTTTGTCGGTTATATTATGTAGTTAGTCGGTTAAAGATATTTATAGTCCAAATTAAGATAAGTTAGAATTTGAATTTATTTCTCTTTCTATTTTTGTAACACAACCCTCCTATATAAAGGGGATGGTAGTCCAACTTTTTAATTAATTCAGAGTTTATAAAATTTGAGAATTATCTCATATCTCTCTCCCTCCCTCCCTCCCTTTCTCTCCTCTCTCCATACGGTCTTCGTGATTCTCTTCCCCAAATCCCTCACTTCCGATGAGCATTCTCTCATTCCTCCATCTAGTTTCTTATCCACCAAATATTTCCACCATCAACAATAAATTTTCATCGTTGCAAATTTTTTGTTTACATCAATTGGTATCAGAGCATGGCTTTCAGATCGTCCTCACGATTTGATGATCCATACAGAAGTTCACGAGGATGTATGACCAACGAATCTCGTTACACAGAACGCAAACGACGAGCCAAATAAACCTACAACAAAGAGTTGATGTTTATATTGCTCAAATTTTAATCAAGTCTATGAGAGTTGGCTGCCGATTTTTGGACTCTAAGTACCATCGGATCGATACCTCCCATCCTCGAAGTCGCAGTCCAGGTTTTTAAGAAAAGAAAACAAGAAAAAAGCATCGTCAACGACTTCCTTCTTGTCGTCCAACCCACTTCAAATCATTCACCGTCGAAGGAACCGACTCTAGCAATGCCTCCAACCCCCCAACAGTTCTCGAACGCATCTCCCATACATTTGGCGACCCCTCCAGCCCCGCTTTGGTACCCTTCTGCCACCAAAACAACCTCACCACCTCCCCCACAGCCCTCTCTACAGCCCCCAACACCCAAAACATCCCCATCGCCTCCACTATCTGCATCTACTATCTGCATGAAGGGATTCGTCGTCAATGCATTAAATGAAATCGCCGATGTATATGCCTACTTGGATATATATGAGGTCACCCTATCACAATGATCCTTGAAGAATGCATCCTTTATGGTCATCTGACGTGATGACCCTTCCACCGCGACGTTCTGCTCCAAGGAGTCGGAGACTCATGATCTCTTCGCTGAACCTGAACCCGCATCTCCAGTGATATCGACTTCCTCTCTCATATCATGAACATCAGTGGCATTCTGGGACTTCTTCCTGGCAACATCATCAAGGTATTGCGGCCAACTTCTCTTCGTTTCCTTGTCCACCTTGGGACACACAACCACATTGCCTGTCGGTGTGCTAGATGCTGCTTGAACCTGTACACACTACCCTTGACAACCTTCTTGCACAGTATGCAAGTGATTGTATTTGGATCCGTACGGTTCACAAGGTAACCGTAGTGCCATGCATGATCAGTTGATCCCAGTGACACGTAAAAGGATGAGTCACTACAGGAAGCGATGTTCACCGGAGGTGTAGCCATCTACATAATCAAAAAATTGACGAGTCATGATATAACAAAAATCGGTGGCATGATATATAATACAACAAACCCTAATCATCAGGCAGGAATGATATATGAGCAAACCCTAAGCCATGATATAAAGGAACCCTAACCATCATCAAGATTCCTTACCAACGCCAAACCATATATGAAAATCTGAATGCCCTACTCATTTATAAACACAAATGTCAACATACAATGTTCTAATCATATTATAAAGTTCAAAAAGGAAAAAATGATTAGGGTATGCCAACATACAAGTTCATATAATGATTAGGGTTCTAGTGACGCAATTATAATTAGGGTTCGGTTATAATTTAGGTTGTAATCATACCCAACATATAACCTAAATAATTTGTGATTAGGGTTCTAGTGAATCTTTGGTTACCATAATTATAATTGCATCACTAGAACTCTAATCATCACACCCAACATATAACCTAAATGGTTAGGGTTCTAGTGAATGGTCTAGAGAATGTTCTAATCATATAATAAAATTCAAAAAAGAAAAAAAGAAAAAAAACAATAAAACCTAACCTGGGCAGCGAACGACGAGGTGGGGAGCTTCCTTCGGGTGGCACGGCGTGGCGGCTATGGGGGAGCGGTGAGTTGGTTTGGCGGAGGAGCGACGAGGTGGCGATGGTGCAGCGACGAGGTGGCGATGGTGTAGCGACAAGGCGGCGAGTGGGAGGGGACGTGGTTAGGAGATTAGGGATGTGGGGGTCGGGATCCTTACTGTTCGAGAAAATGAGAGAAGATAGCTTACTGTTCGACAATAATTTCTCAAATGAAATTTATTCGGGTAATTAGATTTTCGGGGATCTGATTCTGTGATGCAAAACACGACCATTTAATCGGTGGACTAAACTGATTACTCGATCGACTAATCAGGTGTACCCAATTATATGCTGACTATGGCCGGTCGGCTCGATAACCCTGCTGAGTCGACTAATCGGATTAGTCGATTGATTTTTACAACACTGACTGCAAGTATTACATCTTGATCATGGATCCAATCCATGATACTATACTGTTTATGATTGAGTATGGATTTGAGTGAGTTTAATGAAGGTTATCTGAAATAAGATAATTTGCATAAATATATACTTTGATTAATGTTGTTATTGTTTTAAATCAAAGTTGTCTCGCTTTTTATTACCTTGAAAGTCCACTCCTTTTCGAACTTTAAAAGTATGTGATATGCTAACCAAAGTACCTCAAACGAGATCTAGGATATCCCTTCCACCTTTGTCACACCCAATAATATGAGAAAATGCAACTTAGGTGAAGGAAATAAGAACCATTTCCCCTTGCAAGTCCAAGATGCATTTACCAATTCGGTCTTTGACACCCAAGTCCACCACTCTTAAGATGAAGTTGACCTATTGTTAATTGAATCAACCGTTAATAGGAGTAGAACTCGCTATATGCATTTTAATATCACCTCAATTCTATGTGGAACACCATTAGGGTCGCTACGCATACAACCTTACACTTTCGAGAAGCAAAGAGCCTGATCCATGTGCCCTTGTAATTGGAGTTATGACTTCGCATAGGCGTCTGCATCATACAATCCATAGCGACGGAATCCTTCGCCTTGATGGAAGATCATGGATTTCATCTTATGATCTTCCTTATCCCATTTAAAATTTAATTGATCATTTGAATTATATTCTCATGATCAGCCCTTACAAAGGAAATCCAATCTTATAGAGTGTGTATTTTAATTAAATTATGTTAATTTAATCGTATTAAATCAACATTAATCCAATGCAACAAACAAAAAATCATTTCTTGATATTACTATATAGTATAGACCCTCACTTAGTACATTTTATTCCAATTTAGTTAAACGTATGAAGAGACTTCTCATGCTACCCTTCCTTGAAATAGATCCGGCCAGGTCATACAGACCATGCTAACAAGGAGTGTTTTCACTTCCATGTGTTACAAGGTGCCAATTAGATAACCCATTAACATTTCCAGGCCTAGACACCATCATCATTTCAATTCGAGACAACACTATTGGTACAAATTGTACTAAGAGATTTCATCGATCTTTTAATAGTGTATACTACTATATATTAATCACTCGGATATTTAGAAATTTAAAATACCTTTAATTTCCCTAAACTTCTAGTTATATCAAGCAATCAAGTTGTTTTGCATATAAATTGTTGAATTATAACTATTGTAGTTTCCAATTTAAGGTTTTTTTATCATGAGGCAATCATTTAATCAAGTTGTTGTTTGTCAATTATTTCTAGTGATACGGCAATAAATCAGGATAAATTCTTAATTTTCATGATTTATTTTGAATGATAAACAAATTAAAAAATGTCATCTAGATGATGTAATTATCTTTCGACCCACCTTCATTCAATATCACATATCTAGGGTAAATGGAGTCTTAATTGCGTGAACTAAATTTGTGTAGTTTGATGGTTTGATTCTTAACATAATTAATAAGAGATCCACCTTCCCAGAATAAGGAAAGGAGATGTTTGTGATTTTTGATTTTGCTAATGACTCAATTGCATATTTGTTTTGTACCTTGATTAATTTTTCAGGTAGAAACTCGATGATGAAAAGTGTAGAAAATCTAGAATCGACTTAAAGTCTAAAGTGACTCTGAAAGACACTACTTGAAGGTTCAAGATTTAGAATCAAATTGATGAAAGAGTCAAAGAAAGACTCAATTTTCAAAAGTTCAAGTTTTGAAGACTTCAGAGGTTGATGTGGGATATTACATATTTTTTATTTAATGCTAAAAACAGTCTTGTAGTTTTTACATATACTTGATTAGTAAGCAAACTTAAGGCAGAATCATCAATTTGACAATTTCTATTTTTGGACATATGATCGATCGCCTTAACACCCATGATCGATCGCCTTAATACCCATGATCGATCATCCTTAATCGACCATCTCATTTTGCATGATCGATCAACCCTAATCGACCCATCTTTTGACCATGATAGATTTTTTAAAGGAAGACCTTGATCGATCACTTATTAAAGCCCATACCAACTGTTAAATATGATCGATAACTTTTGTGACGTGATCGATCACCCCTGATTGATCACCTTGATTATATGATCGATCATTTCATGGAATTTATAAATCAGAACATTGGACTTTTAATTTTTGGACACCAACGGCTCCTTTGGCCATCCCATATAAGGGATCTTATGGCTCATTGTCTGAGATATACACCCAAGAGAAACATCTTCTACTCTCAAAAGAAAAGAAAGAGTGATCTTTTGGTGTGATATTCGAGTTCTTACAACGTTTCTGTGCTTTCGAGCTTTCTTCTATCCAAAGCTTCTTGCTATGAAGTTGTTTGTGCTATATTGCGATCATTATCATTCTTGAGAATATTCTGCGCTTCAAGTCTGTAAGCTTGTGAATTCAAGTTTTATTGCTCAGCAATATTCTGCTTAGCATTTTTTGTATAGGTATTCGAGTTGTAGATTTCCTTCTCCGAAAGAGAGATAAAATCTTCATTTGGGAGTTGTCCAAGGAAGGGTACATGCTGTAAAAGAGGTTGTGCTATCCTCGGGTTAAAGTTACGTATAATAGTGGAAACAAGCTTCGTTGAGAGCGCGAAGGGGAATCTGGGATGTGGTTTTCACGTGTGTGGGTTTCCACGTAAAAATCACTGCGCAATTTGTGGTTTAATATCTTCTATCTATGTGTTTTGTGAACTATTTTTTGTTTTAGATATTGTTATTGGTTAATTGTACATTGCACAATTAACCCCCCTTGTGACGGCCTTACAATAGCCTCCTTCCTCACTGGGAGGACGTTCATCATGGGATTGGAAAAAGATTTTCTTTCTCCAATCTCTTTTAATGTAATCTTATTGCATTAAATCTTTATTCATAGAATAGTTTGTCAACAATATATCGCCAAATAATTTGCAATTGTTTATGACAATTGCAAATAGACCATTGATATTTATGAATCATATTATTGAACTCTTTGAAGAACATGTATTCTCCATGAATACTCGGAGATAAAGACATGACGACCGTATATTCCATGTATAGTGACTTGAATAGCGAGTTTTATTCTCATATCCAGATCTGGAAGACCTCTCAGATGTATGATCAGGTCAGACAGAATATCCAATCTTCCCATTGCATCCGAGTCATATCCATATCATATCTAACATTTGGACTAAGATTGGATAACTAGTCTACTGAGTGGAGTCACTAAAAATCAAACATGTTTCATCACTTCCTCGTAATGGAAGTGCCATGATTTTATAATCGATTAAGATCGCATCACCCTCGAATATTCCCAATACCCATACA
The DNA here is from genome assembly GCA_037367405.1 of Ottelia alismoides. Taxonomy (NCBI): domain Eukaryota; kingdom Viridiplantae; phylum Streptophyta; class Magnoliopsida; order Alismatales; family Hydrocharitaceae; genus Ottelia; species Ottelia alismoides. The sequence continues at coordinate 437,020 of JAZKJV010011362.1, read as the reverse complement.
TCCTGCATACTGGAAGATCTAGAGTAAACTCGAAGTTCTGTTCTTATTTGAACGGTCTCCTTCAGGGTTTTATTGTTAAGTTTCTCATTCGATCATTAGGAGTTGATACTATCACATATTTTCCAAAAGCATATATCATACCTTCAAATCCTGTCTTGTTTCCAAAACAAGATGACCAATGTTGGAATTTGGTTTATCCAAATATCTTATGAGTGATCTCATGTCTTCTAGTTCAGTAGTGAACCTGCGTGATCCCTTTGAGAGATTGTATTACTCATATGCCCCCGTATGTACACCAGCTCGTCAGTGTATAGACCTTGATTACATCATCAACCTAATGGTTTGCCTAATCTATATACGTAGACATATAGTAATACTTTTATCTCCGATCAGCGGATGTGTACCTATATGTGACAACATATGACAAATGTCTTAGTTATCTCTATCTCGCAAAGTAAACTCTTTGACTTAACTCATCCAACATCTTCGAATTTATATTCATATGTAAAAGAGATCGGTCTGATGTCAGCCTTTGGAGTAAGGATTGCCATCCCATTCTCAGGTTAGAGATCCCTTCTTAAGAATCACAATACAGTGCGGTTGAGTCTTCAATCTAACTCTTTAGATACTCAACCCTATACCTACCTTCATGATCCAACCTTTAGATCAACAATTGTATGATATTAAGATGGCCATGATACATAACCTTAATTGTACCAAAGGTGAAAATATGTTATTCTTTATTTCAGATTGAGGAATGGTTTGCAAAAACTTTTACTGCATAATGGCTCACCGTGGGCTCACATGTCCAACACATACATCACGTGTTTGCATCAAATAAAGGTTGAATCATGGGACCTTATGAGGTGGAGCTCGATGTCTGGACTGTGCTTAGCAGAATTCAAGGTGGTGGCTACCGATATTTCAAGCGGTATTATTGTAGCATGGAATGTTGACTTGTTTCATATGAAGGAGGAGATCATTGTATTGCTACCCAATTACGGTTGTGCTGATGAACATATATGATCAGATGAATGCTCAGTGACTCCATATGCGGTATCTCAAGGGTTTCCTCGAACAATGCTTTATGAGCAGTGCTGAGGGGAAATGAGGGCTAGATTTCCGATGTTGTCTTGGATAGATGGTATTTTTTGGAGAAAAAATAAAGAGTTTATTCATAAGGCCCTAGGGTTCTCTTATATAGGAGAGTAACTTGTTGGGAAAATTACAAAAAAAGAAAGAATAACGAATATATAGAAGACATGAAATATAATAAATAAGTCAATACTCCCCCTTAAGCTAGAGCGTAGATATCTATCATGGTCAGTTTAGTCAACATCTCTACTAAGACCCTCTAGCTAAGGCGTTGGTGAGTACATCTGCTGTCTGATCTCCTGAGCTAACATGAGTAGTGGAGATGAGACCCTTGTGTATCATATCTCTTGTATAGTGACAATCCACCTCGATATGCTTGGTCCTCTCATGGAAGACAGTGTTTTTGGCGACGAAGAGAGTAGCCTGGTTGTCGCATTGGAGTTACGTGGAAAGAGACACCTCAACGATCAGGTCTGTTAGAACATATTTGACTCACATCATCTATGTTCTAGCATGTGCTATGGCCCTGTATGCTGATTCTACACTGAATATGGCAACCACAGTCTGCTTCTTTCTTGCTCTTCCATGATACCAAGGAACTCCTTATGAACACTGCAAAGTCAGAAGTAGACTTTCGATCCTTGGACACCCCCACATAATCTGCATCTGCGCAAGTTGTAATGACAAGGGGTGTACCTTTGATGAATAGAAGACCAGTGCCATGTGAGGCCTTCAGATACCTCAAAATCATATGGATTGCATCCATATGTACCTGTCTAGACTGATCCATAACTAACTCACTTTGCTCACTACAAATGACATATCTGGCTTGGTGATAGTCACATAAAGGAGCTTTCCAACGAGCTCCCCGTTTATCCTCTTGTCTACTTCCTTAGTGTCATGATCATACAGCTTCATGCTTGGGTCCATGGGAGTAGCGACATGCTTATAATCTGCCATGCATGTCTCAGAGACAAGATCTGTAATGTACTTCCTCTGGGTTGTCACAAGACCTCGCTGGTTCCTGGCAAACTCCAGTCCAAGGAAGTAGCATCAACTACCAAGGTCCTTGGTCATAAACTATTGACCTTAGGAAATCCTTAGCATTCTGGATGCCTTGCTTGTCATCCCCAATAACAATGATATCATCAACATATGCAATTATTGTAACAATGCCTCTCTTAGCCCTCAGAAGAAAGAGTGTATGACTAGCAATCGATCTCACGAACCCTTGTTGCTCTATCAAGCCCAAGAGATTTTGAAACCATGCTCTTGAACTCTGCTTAAGGACATAGATTGCCTTTTGAAGTCTGCAAACCTTTTGACACTCTCTCTCAGCAGCGAACCCGGGTGGTTGTTGCATGTAGACCTCCTCCTGTAGGTTACCGTAGAGAAAAATGTTCTTCACATCTAGCTGGTAGAGGGGCCAGTCCCATATCACTGCAACTGTGAGAAGTATACACAGAGTAGAATACCTAACCACTAAAGAGAAGGTGTCCTGTAGAGTTAAAATAAATTTCTAACTCACACATTTCACATTGATTTATCATACATTGTCGGTTGATTGTTGATTATTTGACTTGATCAGTCAAATACTTCGATCGTTGATCTGGCCTTGTTCAGATTAGAGAGACCACATATTGGTGTTTATCAATATTTCCCATATCAAAAACATATCATTTTATCACGTCATGAATACGCAAAGTTTCATTGATTGTCGTAATGGGGAGACCTTAGGCTGAAGGCGAGGGATTACGCCTCGCGTATCACGGAAGCGTGGATATTGAATCGTATTCCATCTAGGCCGATTAGTCATACTAGTCGATGGTGCAATGGAAATTAATTTTTTTATGTGAAACCACATGGCTTGGGAGCGATTCCTAATCCATTCTATCAAGATCATACGAGTAATAGGATTATCTCTTGAAGCGTGATCACGATATACGAGTTTCTAAGAGAGGATACCTGTCTCAAGTCCGAGCTGATGTAGAGAGCACTTGCGGACGTGTGGATGAGACGCTTGCTTCCCGCAATCCAAAGCAACGATCCGATCAGAGAACCTACTGATTTTGTTATGAAATCAACCACATTTTTCAAGAGCATGAGGCATCGAAGAAGATGAACAACCACAAGTAGTCAGTCCCGCAACATGACTACAATACTATGAAGATCGTGGTCTCTACATATCTAGGGAAATGGATGATCACTAGGGTTTGAAGAGAGGGATGGGATGTGTGCTGTATGAGAAAGAGAGTTGTTGTTGCAACAATTGCATTAACCAAGAGGTTTAATGTTAGCCTTTCTTTTATAATTAATTGGATGGCTAGGATGCACTCCTAATGCACTCCTAATAGGAATCAATGGTTGATATTAATTTGTAATATCCAAGATTACATGTAATCTTCATTATTGCAACTTGAAAGGCAATCTCCAGTCATTTCAATCAATTAGCAACACACATATGGGAAGAGGAGCAACCTCCTTCCCATTATAGAGTGGATTCACCTTGGTCGGCTACCCTATATTAGGAGTCTTCTCTTTTTCCTCATTTGTAGTGCAATCCAATCTTCCACCAAATTAATTTATGCTGCATATTTTCTAATTGAATTATCACAAAAGTAATTCAAAAATATTTGTGATAATTACAAATAGACCATTGATTTTTATGAATCATATTCAACCACTAAAAAATTAAATGTAAATCACATTTACAACTAATAGTATAATGTGAATCCCATTCACATTAATATTTATATTGTGAAATACTATTTACTAGTAATTCTCTTTATGATATTATGGATATACCACGTTATCAATAATTATTGTGGATAATATAATATACATTATTTTATATGTGATATATCTACGTTATCAATAATTGTTGTGGATAATATTATACACATTAGTTTTATCTATGATAATTAAATTTAATTTAAGTATCTAAGATGTCTCTATATACATGTGTACAAAATGTGAATCACATTCACATTATTTATGATAATTAAATAAATTTATTTATCATTATTTTCTTTTATGTTCCCATGCTCACATATTGTCTTTATTGAAATGATTCTTGAACTCTTTCACGAATAGTATGCTTTCTCTGTGGATATGTGGAGATAAGGACGTGGCGGCGGTATATGCCATGTATAGTGACTTTGATAGTGAGATCTTCTCTCACATCTAGAACTAAAAGACCTCTCAGAGATGTCTGATCATGTTAGATATAATATCCAATCTTCTCATTGCATCTAAATCAAATTCAGATCAATGTCCAATAGTTGGACCATGATCGGATACCTAACCTATCGCAGTGTCTCATTCGATCATTGAGAGTCGATATCGATCATATGCTTTTCAAAAGCATATTTCGTACCTACAAATCCTGTTATGATTCCAAAATAAGTCAACCATCGATGGAATTTGGTTGGTCCTGACATCTTTTGACCTCATATACATATGCTACCATCACCGGGACAGATATATGCTTTGTTGTTAGCAAGGTGAGATAGTTCATGGAGCAGCCTAGGAAGGTGCATATGGATGTTGTTTATATGATTTTGAGATATCTGAAGTCTTCACCAGGTACTGGTCTCTTATTCAACAGAGGCACGTCTCTTGACATCACATCATGTACATACGCAGATTATGCCGGATGCCCTAGGAACATGAAGTCCACTTCTGAGTTTGCTATATTCGTTGTCAAATCACTTGTGTCATGGAAAAATAAGAAGCAGACAGTGGTTACTAGATCTAGTGCAGAGTCCGAGTACATGGCTATGGCTCAGAAATGCACAGAGATGATATGGGTCAGGACATTTCTGACTTATCTTGCTGTTGATGTACCTCTTCCTATGTAGCTTCTATGTGATAATCAGGCAGCACATTTTATTGCAAATAGTCCTGCATTCCATGAACGTACAAAGCATATAGAAGTGGATTGATACTATACCAGAGACATGATTCAGAAGGGTCTCATATCTGCCTCTCATGTTTCTACAGGAGATCAGACTGCTGATATATTCTCCAAAGCACTTACTAGAGGCCCTTTCCAAAGAAGTTGTTCCAAGCTGAGCATGAGGGGGAATGTTGAGATTGTTATATAGCTTTGGTGCTATTTTTCTATTTCATTTCTTCATGTACTTTTCTTGCTATTTACCCAAGAGCTTTTCTCCTATATAAGAGAGCCCTGGGGTCTTATGAATAACATGTAATTCATTTTCTCCAACAAATAACATACACCAAGGTATCTCAATCTAAATGTGACTTGTTAACTCGTCCATAATCAAATAAAAAGGATTGGACTTAAACTCTGAACCTTGATGCAGACCAATGTTGATGTCAAAATGATCAGTCTTCCCAGACTGTATCCTTACATAAAATAGTCAAAATAGCCAGTCTTCCCATGCGGTTAATTTGCGATAATCACGTTGTTTTATTCATCGCCAACATATCCTGATTTCTCTAAGGACTAAATGCATTAGGTATATTGCTATTACACACGAGATACTATAGTAACTATACAAAATGGATTTATCTCTATTTCCCACATCATCTCATGGAAACATATATCAGATGTGTTCACAAAGGCCTAGCCATGGTGCCGTTCCAGAGGTATTGTTCTAAGACGGGCACCGTTACTTTCCTTATAAATATAAAATTATGATCATATCATTATTACTTAATGTTTTAATTTAAATACTACAAATGGCATAATATGCATATGTATGCCCCAGTGTACCCCTCCATTTACATGCTTAAACGCTTTAGACTGCATTGCATACTCCTCCATTTACATGCTTAAATGCTTTAGACTGCCTGGCCCAATGGACATGACATAATCTATTCTGAATCTTTTACACCAACATGGTGGAAAACTGTAGCTTCTTACCTATTTATTTTCCCTTACCCCATTTGTTCTTGATATTAAAATGCATTAAATATTACACGATGTCCTTTACTCTTTAATTTATTTAACCTTGTTTTAATTGTCTCTTACAGGTTGTTGAAAAACTCAATCTTGCTTTTGATCCAAGCCGTCCTCCTCCTCCTCAACCCCCCTTAAGAGTCCCACTACCTGAGATGGTCCGTTTGTTATATTTTTGTAGATTTGCATAAATTTATTATTTGAGATCATAAAAACCTCCTGGGATGTATGTAAACAAATTACTCCTATTTTCTTTTGAGATGTTGTCAGATATCCTTTCTAAATCCTCCTGATCAGAATCTTAGGCGCATAGCTCCACCTCGAGAGGGCGTTCAGCTGAGGAATGTATGTAAACAAATTACTGATGAGTGTTACTTATCATCGAATCTTATACAGAAGTATGCTAAAATTTTCATGCGGGTATGGAATCCGGTCTTGTTATCTTGAATTCACACTGATATTCATGGGTGATTTTATATTTTCATGATGATGAACATTATTATTTTTAGGATCTTGCTCGTTATTATCCTGAGGGCACATGTCAAGAGAATGCTATAAATTTTTTAGACATTGCCTATTTTTCTGAAAGTGATGCCCCTGTGAAGCAGTTAAGGGCTCTATCAAAATACATAATAAGAGAAAAGGATTCTCCAAATGGGAAGTTGATTTGGAAAGCAGTGAAGACACAAGAAAATGAATTCTTTTACTGGCTTGAGGTAATTTCCATATTGCAGTTTTAATTGCATGATGGATTGATGTATATGGTACATGTCTATGCCCCCATTTAATGGGCATGCTAACAAGCAGTTTGGAGTCTTCGGACTGCCCATGGGCTAACTATAAACTTATTTCTCTTGATTTTTTATATTACTAGAAAGTTGACCCATGCTTCGTGGTAGTTTTGAAGTCACAATGGAAGCTTGAATAAAATGTGAATTAAATAATCTTGTAATTTGTTTTAATCAGAAAATGAGAAATGCAACCAAATAGTTGCTAACCAAAATAAATTCATTATTCACCCAGAATAGTTGATCCAAATTTTATGCAGTATTTTAAAACACATAAATGTACAATATATACTCCAATTTTATTTCAATAGAAAGAAATGTTTCTTTACCTTTGAAAAACTCCAAGATGGTTTCAAAATAAATCCAAGTTGTTTATACATATGTTTTTGATGATTCATTATTTCACAGATGTGTAAATCAATCGTTAAATAGCATCTGTTTACATGAATAAAATCCCAACCAAAAGTAAATGAAAAAAGTTTATTATTATTAAGATGGAATCTCAAACATCATAGGTAATATATAATATAAACAGCACATTAAAAAGCACACTTCCCAATATGAAATATAGTATCGCAAGAACCAAATATATATGGACAAATAACATATATATTATTCAAGTTTAAGAAGGTACATAGTATATTTAAGCAAATTAAATTTTTATGAAAATATATTAGCTAAAATTTCTAAATTTAAGGTGAAATTGAAATATATTTATCAATCAGTTACAGGCAGATATTTAGTTACCTAAACAGTATCATGAGTCTCACTGAATAATGGATCTGCATTTTATATAGATCTTAAAAAACTGTATAATAGACATACTCAAAATTTACTTTGAATATCATATGTATTTTATAATTTAAAAAGAATATTAAGATTAGAAGCAAACGTTTGGAATGAAGATGTTTCTCTAAAACTAATGTCTGTTAGAAGTGATACAACAGAAAATTTGTGTAAATGTGGAAAATGGAAAACATGAGTTTTTACATGAATCAAATGTGGAATGGGAATATGCATGCATGTACAACTTGTTTGCATCTTTATTGAAATGGAATAATATCTGTAATATATGCAAAATGTAATTTGTAAAAAGAAGTTTAAAATAAGTACTTCCATACCCGCTGAAACAGTGCAGAATTGTTTGTTCTAAAATAATTAAATAACTAATGTACATACAATCAGGAAAGTAAACGTAAGTTTCAGACAAATTGAAGCAGAAAAGTATCAAAACAAACAACCATACAAAGAGAATATAGTGCCATGTAGTTCACAAAAAGTACAACTCTTTTTCCAAGCTTGTTGGTTCCACTATAGTTTTTTTTGAGTAAAGAGTGGGTGAACCCCATCGTGGGGGTCACCGCCAACTATCATTAATAAAAATGATTACATTACCGCGTTAACCAAGTATTATAAAGCATGGTGCAATGAGAGACTACATTTTCCCAGTAACACCTCTGACCCTTAAATAACATCTCATTACGCCCTAGCCAAATGGCCCACAAGACCGCAAACGGCCACGCACAATCATCCGTGGACCCACCCCCCATCCGGCGTACCGAGTTCCAAAACGTGGCGAGATCGTCCTTGCAGATCCATGAGATAAACCTCCCTCCAAACCCTGTCCAGAACTGGGCAGCCCAAAAACAGGTGTGCCGAGTCCTCCTCCGCCTCATTGCATCTGTCGCACTGAGTGTAGGGCTTTGCCATCAATCTCCCTCTACGGCTTTTATCAAGGATGCGTCCCCTTCTTAAGCACCAAAGGAAAAATTTGATTCTGCTAGGGATTTTTGATGCCCATATAATTTAGACATCGTCCTTCAGCTTCTGCTCCAGCTCCTGTGCCCTCCTGTTGAAGTCTTCGTATGTCGCTTTGACCAAGAACCTATTCCCCACCCAAACAAAGTGGTCTCTGCCTGTGGCAATCACATCCGTCCGAGGAAGATCCATCTGCATTGTCAGTATCTCGTCCATGTGCCTCATCGTCAATGACGAACAAAATATCGGTTCCTATGTGCCCGACACCACCGTCTGGGACCAAGTTGCTTCTTTGAGGGAAGCGAGCGCAACGAGATGAGGGAAACGGTCCTCAAGCTTCCCCTCACCCGTCCAGTCGTCTTTCCAGAATCTAAAGAGGTTGTCATCGCCGATATTTCACACCATCCTACTAGAGAGCAGTGGAAGGACCTTCCGAATCCTGGCCCATAGCGAGGATTCAAACCGAGTTCTACCAACAAAAAAATGGCTCGTGACCCGATATATGTTACTCAACAATCTCACCACTAGAGTATTCGACAACCCCCAGATGCGAAGGACCCATCTCTAGAGAAGCACCCTGTTCATGTTCCCCACATCGCGGATTCCCGGCCCCCCTCTTCGCGTCCTCTAGTCAACTCCTCCCAGCTGATTAGGTGCATTCCATGGCCCTGTTGCCTCTCGTTCGACCGGAGAAATGTCTTCATCAGTGATTCGATCTTCCTTCTGACCCCCGTTGGTAACAATCTGGTGGAAAAAAAGAATATCGGAATAGCAGAGAGGACATACTTTAACAAAACCAGCTTCCCCCCTTTTGACAACGTAAAGGATTTCCATCCCGCCATTCTTCGCTCCATCCTTTGGACGATGGCCTCCCGGTCCGTGCTTTTGAGCTTTCCCATGGTGAGTGGGAGACCTAAGTATGGAATGGGGAAGTTCCCCATTCGACAATCCGTAGTCTTCGCAACCACGTCGCGATCCGCATCATTCATTCCGAATGTTTTCACCACAGACTTGCCCTTGTTTATCTCTAACCCTGCAAGATCACCAAAAATATTCACTAAGTGTACTGCGTTACTGATTTGTTCTTGGGTTCCTTCAAGGAATATAAGAATGTCGTCCGCGTACTGGAGAACAGGTATAGAAATATCTTCTCTTTTGTAGCCCTCGCACCAAGCGGCCTCAACCACCTGCGTGAACAAGACTCCCAATGCGTCAACCACCAGAACGAACAACATAGGGGTCAGCGGGCACCCCTATCTAACCTCCCTTTGCAGCTGGAAGAATCCATCTTCAGGTTTTCCATTGACGAGTACCGAATATGAAGCCGCAGTGATGCATCTCTTCATCCAATCCACCCACTGCTCCGGGAAGCCGCTCCTATGCAAGGACATCCAAAGGAATCTCCAATCGACCTTGTCGTACGCCTTTGCATAGTCGATCTTCCAAAACTCTCCCTTCGCCCCAGACCTCTTCCAGTCCTGGCAAATCTCTGAAGCCATCACAAGCCCGTCCGCCATGTGCCTTCCGGGAGTGAACGTCGATTGCCCCTCCAAGACTACGGAACCCAACACGCTCCTCAGCCGAATAGCCAACAGCTTAGCCACAATCAAGCACGCCACATTAGAGAGGGCAATAGGCCTGTAGTCATCCGCGCCCGTGGGAGAGTCGTTCTTCAGCAAAAGGAAGAGCAAGGACCTATTGATCACATTAAATCCTTTGTTGTTCTCCCTGAACTCATTAATCATCTCCATGAGATCGCCCTTCAGGGTGTCCGAGAACTCCCGGTAAAAGAAGACCGAGAATCCATCAGGCCCAGGGACCCCGTCCGCATTTAGGATCCATACAGCCCGCCTAACCTCATCCTCCGAAAACGACGAAATCAGATCCTCTGCCTAGTCTGGAAAGAGACCGAACACCTCTCCCAAGCCAACCCCAGTCGCTCCTCCTCCTTCGCCGAGTGACCTCCACAAAGTGTTCCCTCATTGCCGCCCCAATCGCCGCCTCACCAGGGCCCCCCACCTCCACCTCGTGTATGAAGTTTCTTCGCCTTTTACCAGATGCCATGGAGTGGAAGAACTTCGGATTTATGTCTCCGTCCCTTAGCCACTTTTGTTGCGACCTCTGGCACCACCCTACCTCCTTATCTTCCAATAAAATTTCCTCCAACAACCCCTGTCTCTCTTTGATCTCATCTTGAGTGAGTCCCCTGTCATCGTCCACTGAATCCAAGCCGTTCACGTGGGCCTGCATCTCCAGCCTTCTCGCTTTCCTCCTGACCTTCATATCTCTCCCGTAATTGTAAAGAGAGTATCTCAACTCCCTGAGCTTCGTCGCAAATCTAACCACCGCCGAACCCTCCGATGTGCTCCTGCTCCAGCGTTCCCTGACCATCTCTCTGAAACCCTCCTCGAGAAGCCATCTTTTCTCGAACCTGAAGAAAAACCTTCCACCTCCTCCCTTTCCAGATGACCACAAGATCGGTGTATGATCAGAATAAGCCCGCGGGAGAGCCCAAACTTGCGCGAGAGGGAAAACCGCGGTCGTCGACTGAGAAAGTAAGAAACGGTCGAGTCTGGATCTGGATCTCTCATTCCACCAATTGTACTTGCAGCCAACCACATCAATTATCGACAGCCCCATGGAGTGAACCGCCCTCCGAAAGGACTCTGCACCTGGATCACGGCCTCCCCCCCCTCCGGAAGGAGGGTGACGTTAAGATCACCACCAATGATCCACACCTCACCCATGCTGCTCGAGCCCAGATCCCTCAACTCCGCCGCTAAGGAATCCCCCTCACCCCTCGTCTGCCCATAAACATTCGAGATACGTATGCACTCCCCGTTGTCACGCCCCTTCAGAAGCACCGTGACACTGTGACGTAAACTGGATGCCTCCACTGTAACATCCGGGAATTTGCTAAATCCCGAACTCGTCCGATTTTGGGTCTAATGAACCCAAAAATGTTGTCGGTCAATACTAAACAACCTAAAACGACCAATTAGTAGTGAATCAAAAGTCGTTCGGACGAAATCGACCAAAAATCGATCCCTTCGTAATGCGTGCCGTGAAAAGCCGCGACGCAAATTCGGAAATCGTTAAACGAACCGAGACCGTCATTAGATCCGATTCGACGATACAAGACCAACGGAATCGACAGTTCGTCAATCGGAGGTCGTTTGATATTTTTAAATCGTAAAATTTAACCTTAAACAAAATCCGTATCCGAAAATTTTGGGCATTCAAACCCGATCGAAATTATATCAATATTGTACTCATATCGATCATCGTCCGGAGACGATCAAAACGAGATGTTTCGCGTCGAGATCCGGTGTTTGAGGCGCGAATACGGTCATATTTTAACTTTTCAAATAAATGAATAAAAAAAATAATCCAGAACAGTAGCTGCTACTGTCCAGCCACTTGCACTATTCTTTCCAGCCGTTGTCAGCCACTTGGTGTATCTTCGTATAGCACTTGGCATCAAAAAGGGCTCTCTCCTTATAATATAAATACCAACTTAGCTTAACCCATCTCATTCTTTCTTTTGCCCTCAAATTGTCTAGCCGTAAGGGCAACTCCAGCCCTCTATTTCTGCTGGAACCTTCCTTCTTCTGTGCAAAATTTCAAAATCTGCAACAGAAGTCCTTGCTGGAGCTTCAGATTGAGTAATCTAAGAGCTGCAGCAAGGAACCTATAGCTTCTGCATGCTTTTGGATCTCAAAACCTTAGAGATCTAGAATAAAAAGGTACCTTCTCTCTCTATATCTCCTTGTATAAATAACATCAACTTTTTTCCCATTCTTCTCAACTTCTTCCACCGTAGGACTCTTCTCCGTTCTTATCTTTTCTCCATCTTTCTTGCTGGAAATTCCATATAACAGCAGCCAAAGATCTACCACTGTTGTTGGAACTCCTGCATGCATATTCTTCTCCAAAATTAAGAAAAAGGTACAATCCCTAGCCCATTTTTTTGCTGCCATGCATGCCACTTTGGTATCTTTTGATTCCATGGATAATAAACACTCTTTGATCCTCCTAATACTGTTGTGTTTAGGTTTGATCAAAAAAAAATTAATTATTTTATTTGCTGGGAATTTTGGCTACATTTTTGGCTTATCAGACATTTCTGGTTGTTACAAATACACCACATTCCATGATATCAGATTCTAGGGTTTGCTTGATGGGTCTATAAATAAAGCTAATTATTCATCCCCTTTAGGATTTGACTGCAGAAAGAAGAATTTCACCCTTGATAGACTGAACTAATTCATTCTTATTTATGTTGGTGTAAATTAGGGGTATGACTTTGTACTGTTGAATCAGAATCATTGAAAAAAAATGTTCATCATTAAATTTTTGGGTTGTCTTCATATAAGTCATAAATTAGGCAGAATAATATGAAAATCATTGTTCTGATAATAAGCTCCAGCTTAATATATGGAATTCGATGAGATTCATTTAAAATTTGTAATAAATCTTAGATATTGATAGTATACGACCATTTACACCCCGTTAAGATAAAGTAAATTGCCATATTTCTTTGTAAAAAAAAAGACTCTTGATACATACATGGTAGAAGACGCTCATGCAGCTTTTGGGATATAGAGTAGAACTCATTTCCAGAAAAATTGGCCAGGATTACTACTTATTTTTAGCCAATGGTTGCTTATTCCAGATTATTCTTTGCTAAAATATATATATATATATATACATATATTTTTAAATTCACTTATTGGGTTTTCTTTCGATTAGTTTTCTTTAGCATTATATAAAAGATTTAGCATTATATATGTAAAAAAATACATGCAAATTAATGAAATATGATTTTGGTGCCAATTTTCTCTATTAGCTTGTGGTTGTGAATGTGAATGTCGAATGTCACTTGCAAATATATTCATTGTGAAAAATTTCCCCATAAAAACTATGCTTTTAATGCGATGTCATAAATGGAATTTCGCGAATTGTGTCGTAAACGGGTACCCGGATCCTAGGGGGTTCACAGTTTGGTATCAGAGCAGTGGTACCCCGATACGCACATTCGCTGTATTACAATTCCGATCGCATTAAGTTCTCGAATAGCGAAAGTCTTCCGACTTGTCGTAAGTTCGAGAAGGGAAATATGACATTCGAATTAAATAATCACAGATGTCACCAATTTCATTAATTTTTATATTATATCCCAAAAAGAGAAAAGGCATATATTATAAGTATCTCCAAATGGTACTTTTACGACTAATTATGGTTCTCATGCAGAACCATGGCATCTTGATCAGGCCAGGAGACTGACCAGCTAGCACACATACTGACTGCTCTTATCGAGCTTTCCATGTTTCATTTGATTCTGCAGCGACACATTCATTCCTTGCTTCGAGACTACTTGCTTCTTTAGGTAGAGTCGCATAGACTCTCTCTTCCCCGTATCATATCCGAGGGCCAGGTGGCCAGTTGCTTATCATTTACCTGATAGTCAGGCATTTGCCTGTACTGATTGGCGGTCACGAGATGATCGCAGATTGTCTACTTCTGCAGCTTGATGAGTTCGACTTGATTTTAGGAATGGATTGGTTATCCGCTCATCATGCACTTGTTGATTGCTTTAAGAAGACGGTTGTCTTCAGGATTCCAGATCTACCCGAGTTTACTTTTGAGGGTACTATACATGACTCCACCATGGAGTACATTTCAGTGTTGCGAGCCCAGTGACTTGTTGATTAGGGTTGTGATTCATACCTTGCATTTGTTCGGGAGGTATCTGACCAGGAGCCGATGACACAGGACATCCGAGTAGTGTCAGAATATTCAGATGTATTTCCTTATGAGCTACCAGGATTACCTCCTGAGAGAGAGATCGAGTTCGAAATCACATTGTTGCCAGATATACAGTCGATCTCTATGTCACCATATTGCATGGCACCAGCCGAGTTGAGGTAGCTGAAGGTGCAGTTGCAGGAGTTACTTGACTGAGGATTCGCGAGTCATATATTCCGAAGACAGCCTTCAGGACTCGCTATGGACACTACGAGTTTGTGGTGATGCCGTTTGGACTCACCAATGCACATGCGGCTTTCATGGATATGATGAACCGTATCTTCCGTCCATACTTGGACAAGTTTGTAGTGGTGTTCATTGATGATGTGCTCATCTACTCACGGAATGAATGGGATCATGCGAATGATCTACAGACCATTTTGGACACATTACGAGAGCACAAACTATATGCCAAGTTGAGAAAGTGTGAGTTCTGGTTATCCCAGGTCTCATTTCTCGGGCATATCATTTCTGGAGCAGGCATTGCAGTTGATCCAGCGAAGATAGATGCAGTTATGTCTTGGGAGCAGCCCAAGACAGTTACTCAGATTCGGAACTTCCTTGGATTAGCAGGCTATTACAGACGCACTGTCAGCGGAATTTCACGCATTGTTCGCCCTCTGACACGATTGACGCAGAAGAGAGTTCCATTTATTTGGGACGATTCATGTGAGCAGGCCTTCCAGACATTGAAGGAGAGATTGACTACAACACATACTCTTGCTCTTCCTTCAGGCACTCAGGACTATGCAGTCTACGTTGATGCATCTGGAGAAGGTCTAGGAGCAGTGTTGATGCAGAGAGGACAGGTGATTGCTTACGCATCACGACAGTTGAGACCGCACGAGCGGAACTATCCCACACATGACTTGGAGTTGGCGGCAGTTGTCTTCGCCTTGAAGATCTGGCGCCACTATCTATATGGGGTGAACTTCGAGATTTTCACAGACCACAAGAGCCTAAAGTACATCTTTGATCAGAAGGAGCTGAACATGAGGCAGCGCAGATGGCTCGAGCTGCTGAAGGACTATGATTGCACGATCTCTTACCATCTCGGTAAGGGAAACGTGGTAGTTGATGCACTTAGCAGGAGAGCGCATGCTGATGGTACGACAAACTGGCTATACACGTGAGATACGCTTGCAGCTTTGAGCGATTGGCATCCTCAGGAGAGCGCATCCATTTCTACCGCCGTGCCTCCACGATACAGCAGTCTTTGGGATCGTATTGTAGATGGACAGAAGACAGATCCTTGAATCCGAGATAGATACATGCGCGCCGTCAAGGACGAATTTGACGACTTCTTTGTGATGGAGTCTATTTTATGGAAGGCAGGACGGGTTGTCGTACCCAATGACGAGCAGCTTCGCAGAGACATTTTGGACGAGGCACACAATTCACAGTTATCTATCCATCCAGGTAGCACGAAGATGTACCGTGATCTGCGTCGACATTTCTGGTGGGATGGAATGAAGCGCGATGTGGCGCTACATGTTAGCAAATGCATGACCTGCCAGATGGTCAAGGCTGAGCACAGGAGACCACCAGGATTACCGCAGTCTCTCCCCATTCCCGAATGGAAGTGGGAGAGCATTTCTATGGATTTTGTCACAGGTCTGCCGAAGACGCCAGGAGGCCATGATTCTATATGGGTCGTTGTTGATAGGTTGACCAAGTCAGCTCATTTCATACCTGTCAACACGACTTACACTCCATCCAGGTTGGCCAAGCTCTATGTGCAGAACATTATCAGGCTGCATGGTATACCACGTGAGGTGGTGTCTGACAGGGATTCGAGATTTACATCTCACTATTGGCATCAGTTCATGTTAGCACTACAGACAGAGCTGAAGATGAGTTCTGCTTATCATCCGCAGACAGACGGGCAGAGTGAGCGCACCATTCAGACGCTTGAGGATCTACTTCGCGCATGCACTTTGGAGTGGAAAGGGTCCTGGAAGGACCATCTGCCATTAGTAGAATTCACATATAACAACAACTATCATTCCAGTATCAGCATGGCACCATTCGAAGCTCTATACGGGCGGAGATGCCTCACACCTCTCAGTTGGCGTGAGGTAGGCGATCATGCTTTATATTCCGTAGATCTCTTGGAGGAGACCGCGAGAGCTGTTGATCTTGTGAGGCGGAGGCTTCTGACGGCATAGAGCCGCCAGAAGAGTTATGCAGGTCGTCGGAGGAGAGACTTAGAGTTTCAGGTAATCTAATTATTCCTATTCATCCATTCAATTATGATATATATATGTTCAACTTAATCTCATACTAATTATATTCCTATAAACTATAGGTTGGAGATTGGGTATTTCTCCGTGTATCTCCCATGAAGGGAGTGCAGAGATTTGATGTTCGTGGCAAGTTGGCGTCGCGATATGTTGGACCGTTCGAGATTCTTGCTCGTGTGGAGAAGGTTGCATACCGAGTAGCCCTTCCTCCACATCTATCGGCTATTCATGATGTCTTCCACATATCCAACCTGAGGAAGTATGTGCACGACCCTCGACATATTATCAGTTACGAGAATCTCGATGTAGAGCCGGATCTGACTTATGAGGAGAAGCCAGTCCAGATACTTGATCGCGCTGAGAAGAAGCTTCGCAACAAGGAGATTTCATTGGTTAAGGTTTTGTGGCACCGACACGGCGTCAAAGAGGCGACGTGGGAGACCGAAGCCGACATGTGGGCACGATACCCGCAGCTTTTCTGAGGTAATAACCGGAGCAAGCTTTTGTAATAGAATATTTGTTCAAATATATGGCTTGGTTTCTCTTTGAGGTTTTTATGGGTTCCAAACCCTTTGAGGTTTTTATGACCATAAGAAATCAAACAAGACACCTAATAACCTTAACTCGAGTCTCGAGGACGAGACTCCCTTTGAGGTTTTTATAATTGTAACATCCGGGAATTTGCTAAAACCCGAACTCGTCCGATTTTGGGTCTAATGAACCCAAAAGTGTTGTCGGTCAATACTAAACAACCTAAAACGACCAATTAGTAGTGAATCAAAAGTCGTTCGGACGAAATCGACCAAAAATCGGTCCCTTCGTAATGCGTGCCGTGAAAAGCCGCGACGCAAATTCGGAAACCGTTAAACGAATCGAGACCGTCATTAGATCCGATTCGACGATACAAGACCAACGGAATCGACAGTTCGTCAATCGGAGGTCGTTTGATATTTTTAAATCGTAAAATTTAACCTTAAACAAAATCCGTATCCGAAAATTTTGGGCATTCAAACCCGATCGAAATTATATCAATATTGTACTCATATCGATCATCGTCCGGAGACGATCAAAACGAGATGTTTCGCGTCGAGATCCGGTGTTTGAGGCGCGAATACGGTCATATTTTAACTTTTCAAATAAATGAGTAAAAAAAGTAAAAAAAAATAATCCAGAACAGTAGCTGCTACTGTCCAGCCACTTGCACTATTCTTTCCAGCCGTTGTCAGCCACTTGGTGTATCTTCGTATAGCACTTGGCATCAAAAAGGGCTCTCTCCTTATAATATAAATACCAACTTAGCTTAACCCATCTCATTCTTTCTTTTGCCCTCAAATTGTCTAGCCGTAAGGGCAACTCCAGCCCTCTATTTCTGCTGGAACCTTCCTTCTTCTGTGCAAAATTTCAAAATCTGCAACAAAAGTCCTTGCTGGAGCTTCAGATTGAGTAATCTAAGAGCTGCAGCAAGGAACCTATAGCTTCTGCATGCTTTTGGATCTCAAAACCTTAGAGATCTAGAATAAAAAGGTACCTTCTCTCTCTATATCTCCTTGTATAAATAACATCAACTTTTTTCCCATTCTTCTCAACTTCTTCCACCGTAGGACTCTTCTCCGTTCTTATCTTTTCTCCATCTTTCTTGCTGGAAATTCCATATAACAGCAGCCAAAGATCTACCACTGTTGTTGGAACTCCTGCATGCATATTCTTCTCCAAAATTAAGAAAAAGGTACAATCCCTAGCCCATTTTTTTGCTGCCATGCATGCCACTTTGGTATCTTTTGATTCCATGGATAATAAACACTCTTTGATCCTCCTAATACTGTTGTGTTTAGGTTTGATCAAAAAAAAATTAATTATTTTATTTGCTGGGAATTTTGGCTACATTTTTGGCTTATCAGACATTTCTGGTTGTTACAAATACACCACATTCCATGATATCAGATTCTAGGGTTTGCTTGATGGGTCTATAAATAAAGCTAATTATTCATCCCCTTTAGGATTTGACTGCAGAAAGAAGAATTTCACCCTTGATAGACTGAACTAATTCATTCTTATTTATGTTGGTGTAAATTAGGGGTATGACTTTGTACTGTTGAATCAGAATCATTGAAAAAAAATGTTCATCATTAAATTTTTGGGTTGTCTTCATATAAGTCATAAATTAGGCAGAATAATATGAAAATCATTGTTCTGATAATAAGCTCCAGCTTAATATATGGAATTCGATGAGATTCATTTAAAATTTGTAATAAATCTTAGATATTGATAGTATACGACCATTTACACCCCGTTAAGATAAAGTAAACTGCCATATTTCTTTGTAAAAAAAAAAGACTCTTGATACATACATGGTAGAAGACGCTCATGCAGCTTTTGGGATATAGAGTAGAACTCATTTCCAGAAAAATTGGCCAGGATTACTACTTATTTTTAGCCAATGGTTGCTTATTCCAGATTATTCTTTGCTAAAATATATATATATATATATATACATATATTTTTAAATTCACTTATTGGGTTTTCTTTCGATTAGTTTTCTTTAGCATTATATAAAAGATTTAGTACTATTGTAAATTCCACTTGAAAGAGTACGGGAGTAACTATAAACAACAAGAAAACTTACCTCATACTAAGTGGGTTTGGTTAAAATAAGTCACATAAGGTTGATTTTTAGTAACTGGAAAATACAACAATAAACTTCGGTAAGCGCAAAATATCTGCTTTCGTTTTGAGAGTTCTCGCGATTAAAGACCTTGAATGGATCTGTGTTCCACAAATTTTGTCCTCTGGCTTCTTTCATGAACTAACATCTATAGAAACGCTATGGTGAAGTGACGAGTGAGGTCAATTGAATTTTAATTTAACCTCTAGGAGCAATCATTCTTACTATTGTTGGCAGACTCTTAGTATTGAGATATTTTGATTTAATTATCATTGGAGGGGGGAAATAAATAGGTAAACATGCAGCCTTCTATCAAAATCAGTTATGACAATATATGTCGACCAGATTGCTCATGTTCAAGATATATATATGATAGTCTCTAAAATCATGATTTGAATGAAAATTTGGTGTATGGATCAAAGATTTGGTCAGAAGATCAATTGGTTAAGTGATCAATAAAACTTATTGAAATGTTGAGTCTTGACTTTTACCTTCCAAATTCAGTAACTTAGTCACTTGGATCAAAGATTTGGTCAGAAGATCAATTGGTAAATGGTTTCCAAGTTTGTAGATTAAGAGAGCTAGATCTGTATCAAATATTAATACTCTTCTTTTATGAAGTTGGTAAATGATTTCCAAGATTGTAGATTAAGAGAGCTAGATCTGTATCAAATATTAATACTCTTCTCTTATGAAGTTGGTAGATGATTTCCAAGATTGAAGATGAAGAGAGCTAGATCTGTATTACTAATCTCAAAAAGGGAATTGAGAAGGAAAGTAGACAAGCAAATGAAATTGATTGTGAGTCGGTAATGACTTATAAATTATATTGTCGGTCATGGTGGCCTTTTACACCGGACCGTGCGAGGGGGCGGTGACCCTCACCTGGGCGGAAGAAAGGAAGCCTAGTTTGGGCAGCGGCCGCCAAGTGCGCGGGTCTAGGATCCCAGTCCCATTTCGGTTTTTACGCGAGCTCGCAGTGTTTTTACGCCTCGTTGGGATCCCGACTTTAGACCATTCCGCTGACCCTGTCTTAGGATACCCAGGCGGGGGATCCTTGGTTTTCAGTTTTACGTACGAGCTCGGTTGCCCGTTACCGGTCGGGCTGTTTTTTCTAGAGCGACTTCCCGGGAAGTCCCTCTCACCCGTCTTAGTGGCGTAGTTGGGGAGTAGACCTATCCCTCTATTGGACCGGCCTTCCAACTAGAGGGCGAGATGGAAGAGCCATTTGTAGGCTTCTTCACCGCTTGAGTTTAACTTCGCCAAACAGACTTGGCGATTCTACATCCAGATCATCCATATCTACATCTATATCTACATCTAAATCATCAAAAGTTGCATCTGAGAGAGTTAGAGTGAAGGATTGGAGGAAATTACAATTAAAATTGAGTTGATTGGAGGTGACTTTAATCTGGTTTGAAATCCCTATAAGTTAGTGGACGTGTTGGGAACTTAGTTAGGATGCATTACACAACACCGCATGCCTACGGAGGCCCCCCAACCCTAAGGTAGTTAATACCTTAGAGTCATAGTGTGAGACTACACACAGACCAAGACCACGGACTATCCACTAACTTAGAAGGAGTAAATAGAATTAAGGATCAAATTCATCATCATCATATCAGTCCATTATCGAAACCCATGACATGATCTCAATGACAAGAAAGTAGCCATTAAGTTCCGCAATATGATCTCCAAGACCCAAAATCATGATCTTAAAATACATGAAATCATTATATGTTAGGGTCTTTTATCTAAATTTTATATATATATATATATATATATAAATATGGGATGAATGGGAAAAAGGAGAGAACAAAGGAACTTAATGTCAAACAGTTGAAAACCCTTTTAATTACGCAAGTAGATGTAAATTTTAGTTATTCCACCTTTCTACTTGCTCTCTTTTGCACATAAAATTACTTGTTATTTATTTTAAACTACGGGTTTGTATTCACGTTTGTGACTCCTTTTCTTCCTTGCACGCATGGCAGGAAAGGAGTCTATTGTTCAGTAGTTATACAGGGTTCCAGGAGATAAGGTCTGTACCAGACGGTATGTAGTTTTTGTTACAGTTTTTAGTTCAATTGATATTGTAAAAGGCTTCTTCTCTTCAGTCAAATTTTTGGGATGTTGTATGTACAGACATACATTGTACATGATGTAAAAAAATACATGCAAATTAATGAAATATGATTTTGGTGCCAATTTTCTCTATTAGCTTGTGGTTGTGAATGTGAATGTCGAATGTCACTTGCAAATATATTCATTGTGAAAAATTTCCCCATAAAAACTATGCTTTTAATGCGATGTCATAAATGGAATTTCGCGAATTGTGTCGTAAACGGGTACCCGGATCCTAGGGGGTTCACAGTTTGGTATCAGAGCAGTGATACCCCGATACGCACATTCGCTGTATTACAATTCCGATCGCATTAAGTTCTCGAATAGCGAAAGTCTTCCGACTTGTCGTAAGTTCGAGAAGGGAAATATGACATTCGAATTAAATAATCACAGATGTCACCAATTTCATTAATTTTTATATTATATCCCAAAAAGAGAAAAGGCATATATTATAAGTATCTCCAAATGGTACTTTTACGACTAATTATGGTTCTCATGCAGAACCATGGCATCTTGATCAGGCCAGGAGACTGACCAGCTAGCACACATACTGACTGCTCTTATCGAGCTTTCCATGTTTCATTTGATTCTGCAGCGACACATTCATTCCTTGCTTCGAGACTACTTGCTTCTTTAGGTAGAGTCGCATAGACTCTCTCTTCCCCGTATCATATCCGAGGGCCAGGTGGCCAGTTGCTTATCATTTACCTGATAGTCAGGCATTTGCCTGTACTGATTGGCGGTCATGAGATGATCGCAGATTGTCTACTTCTGCAGCTTGATGAGTTCGACTTGATTTTAGGAATGGATTGGTTATCCGCTCATCATGCACTTGTTGATTGCTTTAAGAAGACGGTTGTCTTCAGGATTCCAGATCTACCCGAGTTTACTTTTGAGGGTACTATACATGACTCCACCATGGAGTACATTTCAGTGTTGCGAGCCCAGTGACTTGTTGATTAGGGTTGTGATTCATACCTTGCATTTGTTCGGGAGGTATCTGACCAGGAGCCGATGACACAGGACATCCGAGTAGTGTCAGAATATTCAGATGTATTTCCTTATGAGCTACCAGGATTACCTCCTGAGAGAGAGATCGAGTTCGAAATCACATTGTTGCCAGATACACAGTCGATCTCTATGTCACCATATTGCATGGCACCAGCCGAGTTGAGGTAGCTGAAGGTGCAGTTGCAGGAGTTACTTGACTGAGGATTCGCGAGTCATATATTCCGAAGACAGCCTTCAGGACTCGCTATGGACACTACGAGTTTGTGGTGATGCCATTTGGACTCACCAATGCACATGCGGCTTTCATGGATATGATGAACCGTATCTTCCGTCCATACTTGGACAAGTTTGTAGTGGTGTTCATTGATGATGTGCTCATCTACTCACGGAATGAATGGGATCATGCGAATGATCTACGGACCATTTTGGACACATTACGAGAGCACAAACTATATGCCAAGTTGAGAAAGTGTGAGTTCTGGTTATCCCAGGTCTCATTTCTCGGGCATATCATTTCTGGAGCAGGCATTGCAGTTGATCCAGCGAAGATAGATGCAGTTATGTCTTGGGAGCAGCCCAAGACAGTTACTCAGATTCGGAACTTCCTTGGATTAGCAGGCTATTACAGACGCACTGTCAGCGGAATTTCACGCATTGTTCGCCCTCTGACACGATTGACGCAGAAGAGAGTTCCATTTATTTGGGACGATTCATGTGAGCAGGCCTTCCAGACATTGAAGGAGAGATTGACTACAACACATACTCTTGCTCTTCCTTCAGGCACTCAGGACTATGCAGTCTACGTTGATGCATCTGGAGAAGGTCTAGGAGCAGTGTTGATGCAGAGAGGACAGGTGATTGCTTACGCATCACGACAGTTGAGACCGCACGAGCGGAACTATCCCACACATGACTTGGAGTTGGCGGCAGTTGTCTTCGCCTTGAAGATCTGGCGCCACTATCTATATGGGGTGAACTTCGAGATTTTCACAGACCACAAGAGCCTAAAGTACATCTTTGATCAGAAGGAGCTGAACATGAGGCAGCGCAGATGGCTCGAGCTGCTGAAGGACTATGATTGCACGATCTCTTACCATCTCGGTAAGGGAAACGTGGTAGTTGATGCACTTAGCAGGAGAGCGCATGCTGATGGTACGACAAACTGGCTATACACGTGAGATACGCTTGCAGCTTTGAGCGATTGGCATCCTCAGGAGAGCGCATCCATTTCTACCGCCGTGCCTCCACGATACAGCAGTCTTTGGGATCGTATTGTAGATGGACAGAAGACAGATCCTTGAATCCGAGATAGATACATGCGCGCCGTCAAGGACGAATTTGACGACTTCTTTGTGATGGAGTCTATTTTATGGAAGGCAGGACGGGTTGTCGTACCCAATGACGAGCAGCTTCGCAGAGACATTTTGGACGAGGCACACAATTCACAGTTATCTATCCATCCAGGTAGCACGAAGATGTACCGTGATCTGCGTCGACATTTCTGGTGGGATGGAATGAAGCGCGATGTGGCGCTACATGTTAGCAAATGCATGACCTGCCAGATGGTCAAGGCTGAGCACAGGAGACCACCAGGATTACCGCAGTCTCTCCCCATTCCCGAATGGAAGTGGGAGAGCATTTCTATGGATTTTGTCACAGGTCTGCCGAAGACGCCAGGAGGCCATGATTCTATATGGGTCGTTGTTGATAGGTTGACCAAGTCAGCTCATTTCATACCTGTCAACACGACTTACACTCCATCCAGGTTGGCCAAGCTCTATGTGCAGAACATTATCAGGCTGCATGGTATACCACGTGAGGTGGTGTCTGACAGGGATTCGAGATTTACATCTCACTATTGGCATCAGTTCATGTTAGCACTACAGACAGAGCTGAAGATGAGTTCTGCTTATCATCCGCAGACAGACGGGCAGAGTGAGCGCACCATTCAGACGCTTGAGGATCTACTTCGCGCATGCACTTTGGAGTGGAAAGGGTCCTGGAAGGACCATCTGCCATTAGTAGAATTCACATATAACAACAACTATCATTCCAGTATCAGCATGGCACCATTCGAAGCTCTATACGGGCGGAGATGCCTCACACCTCTCAGTTGGCGTGAGGTAGGCGATCATGCTTTATATTCCGTAGATCTCTTGGAGGAGACCGCGAGAGCTGTTGATCTTGTGAGGCGGAGGCTTCTGACGGCATAGAGCCGCCAGAAGAGTTATGCAGGTCGTCGGAGGAGAGACTTAGAGTTTCAGGTAATCTAATTATTCCTATTCATCCATTCAATTATGATATATATATGTTCAACTTAATCTCATACTAATTATATTCCTATAAACTATAGGTTGGAGATTGGGTATTTCTCCGTGTATCTCCCATGAAGGGAGTGCAGAGATTTGATGTTCGTGGCAAGTTGGCGTCGCGATATGTTGGACCGTTCGAGATTCTTGCTCGTGTGGAGAAGGTTGCATACCGAGTAGCCCTTCCTCCACATCTATCGGCTATTCATGATGTCTTCCACATATCCAACCTGAGGAAGTATGTGCACGACCCTCGACATATTATCAGTTACGAGAATCTCGATGTAGAGCCGGATCTGACTTATGAGGAGAAGCCAGTCCAGATACTTGATCGCGCTGAGAAGAAGCTTCGCAACAAGGAGATTTCATTGGTTAAGGTTTTGTGGCACCGACACGGCGTCAAAGAGGCGACGTGGGAGACCGAAGCCGACATGTGGGCACGATACCCGCAGCTTTTCTGAGGTAATAACCGGAGCAAGCTTTTGTAATAAAATATTTGTTCAAATATATGGCTTGGTTTCTCTTTGAGGTTTTTATGGGTTCCAAACCCTTTGAGGTTTTTATGACCATAAGAAATCAAACAAGACACCTAATAACCTTAACTCGAGTCTCGAGGACGAGACTCCCTTTGAGGTTTTTATAATTGTAACATCCGGGAATTTGCTAAAACCCGAACTCGTCCGATTTTGGGTCTAATGAACCCAAAAGTGTTGTCGGTCAATACTAAACAACCTAAAACGACCAATTAGTAGTGAATCAAAAGTCGTTCGGACGAAATCGACCAAAAATCGGTCCCTTCGTAATGCGTACCGTGAAAAGCCGCGACGCAAATTCGGAAACCGTTAAACGAATCGAGACCGTCATTAGATCCGATTCGACGATACAAGACCAACGGAATCGACAGTTCGTCAATCGGAGGTCGTTTGATATTTTTAAATCGTAAAATTTAACCTTAAACAAAATCCGTATCCGAAAATTTTGGGCATTCAAACCCGATCGAAATTATATCAATATTGTACTCATATCGATCATCGTCCGGAGACGATCAAAACGAGATGTTTCGCGTCGAGATCCGGTGTTTGAGGCGCGAATACGGTCATATTTTAACTTTTCAAATAAATGAGTAAAAAAAGTAAAAAAAAATAATCCAGAACTGCTACTGTCCATCCACTTGCACTATTCTTTCCAGCCGTTGTCAGCCACTTGGTGTATCTTCGTATAGCACTTGGCATCAAAAAGGGCTCTCTCCTTATAATATAAATACCAACTTAGCTTAACCCATCTCATTCTTTCTTTTGCCCTCAAATTGTCTAGCCGTAA
This sequence comes from Ottelia alismoides, assembly GCA_037367405.1. Taxonomy (NCBI): domain Eukaryota; kingdom Viridiplantae; phylum Streptophyta; class Magnoliopsida; order Alismatales; family Hydrocharitaceae; genus Ottelia; species Ottelia alismoides. The sequence continues at coordinate 410,975 of JAZKJV010011362.1, read as the reverse complement.
GGGCAACTCCAGCCCTCTATTTCTGCTGGAACCTTCCTTCTTCTGTGCAAAATTTCAAAATCTGCAACAGAAGTCCTTGCTGGAGCTTCAGATTGAGTAATCTAAGAGCTGCAGCAAGGAACCTATAGCTTCTGCATGCTTTTGGATCTCAAAACCTTAGAGATCTAGAATAAAAAGGTACCTTCTCTCTCTATATCTCCTTGTATAAATAACATCAACTTTTTTCCCATTCTTCTCAACTTCTTCCACCGTAGGACTCTTCTCCGTTCTTATCTTTTCTCCATCTTTCTTGCTGGAAATTCCATATAACAGCAACCAAAGATCTACCACTGTTGTTGGAACTCCTGCATGCATATTCTTCTCCAAAATTAAGAAAAAGGTACAATCCCTAGCCCATTTTTTTGCTGCCATGCATGCCACTTTGGTATCTTTTGATTCCATGGATAATAAACACTCTTTGATCCTCCTAATACTGTTGTGTTTAGGTTTGATCAAAAAAAAATTAATTATTTTATTTGCTGGGAATTTTGGCTACATTTTTGGCTTATCAGACATTTCTGGTTGTTACAAATACACCACATTCCATGATATCAGATTCTAGGGTTTGCTTGATGGGTCTATAAATAAAGCTAATTATTCATCCCCTTTAGGATTTGACTGCAGAAAGAAGAATTTCACCCTTGATAGACTGAACTAATTCATTCTTATTTATGTTGGTGTAAATTAGGGGTATGACTTTGTACTGTTGAATCAGAATCATTGAAAAAAAATGTTCATCATTAAATTTTTGGGTTGTCTTCATATAAGTCATAAATTAGGCAGAATAATATGAAAATCATTGTTCTGATAATAAGCTCCAGCTTAATATATGGAATTCTATGAGATTCATTTAAAATTTGTAATAAATCTTAGATATTGATAGTATACGACCATTTACACCCCGTTAAGATAAAGTAAATTGCCATATTTCTTTGTAAAAAAAAAAGACTCTTGATACATACATGGTAGAAGACGCTCATGCAACTTTTGGGATATAGAGTAGAACTCATTTCCAGAAAAATTGGCCAGGATTACTACTTATTTTTAGCCAATGGTTGCTTATTCCAGATTATTCTTTGCTAATATATATATATATACATATATTTTTAAATTCACTTATTGGGTTTTCTTTCGATTAGTTTTCTTTAGCATTATATAAAAGATTTAGTACTATTGTAAATTCCACTTGAAAGAGTACGGGAGTAACTATAAACAACAAGAAAACTTACCTCATACTAAGTGGGATTGGTTAAAATAAGTCACATAAGGTTGATTTTTAGTAACTGGAAAATACAACAATAAACTTCGGTAAGCGCAAAATATCTGCTTTCATTTTGAGAGTTCTCGCGATTAAAGACCTTGAATGGATCTGTGTTCCACAAATTTTGTCCTCTGGCTTCTTTCATGAACTAACATCTATAGAAACGCTATGGTGAAGTGACGAGTGAGGTCAATTGAATTTTAATTTAACCTCTAGGAGCAATCATTCTTACTATTGTTGGCAGACTCTTAGTATTGAGATATTTTGATTTAATTATCATTGGAGGGGGGAAATAAATAGGTAAACATGCAGCCTTCTATCAAAATCAGTTATGACAATATATGTCGACCAGATTGCTCATGTTCAAGATATATATATGATAGTCTTTAAAATCATGATTTGAATGAAAATTTGGTGTATGGATCAAAGATTTGGTCAGAAGATCAATTGGTTAAGTGATCAATAAAACTTATTGAAATGTTGAGTCTTGACTTTTACCTTCCAAATTCAGTAACTTAGTCACTTGGATCAAAGATTTGGTCAGAAGATCAATTGGTAAATGGTTTCCAAGTTTGTAGATTAAGAGAGCTAGATCTGTATCAAATATTAATACTCTTCTTTTATGAAGTTGGTAAATGATTTCCAAGATTGTAGATTAAGAGAGCTAGATCTGTATCAAATATTAATACTCTTCTCTTATGAAGTTGGTAGATGATTTCCAAGATTGAAGATGAAGAGAGCTAGATCTGTATTACTAATCTCAAAAAGGGAATTGAGAAGGAAAGTAGACAAACAAATGAAATTGATTGTGAGTCGGTAATGACTTATAAATTATATTGCCGGTCATGGTGGCCTTTTACACCGGATCGTGCGAGGGGGCGGTGACCCTCACCTGGGCGGAAGAAAGGAAGCCCAGTTTGGGCAGCGGCCGCCAAGTGCGCGGGTCTAGGATCCCAGCCCCATTTCGGTTTTTACGCGAGCTCGCAGTGTTTTTACGCCTCGTTGGGATCCCGACTTTAGACCATTCCGCTGACCCTGTCTTAGGATACCCAGGCGGGGGATCCTTGGTTTTCAGTTTTACGTACGATCTCGGTTGCCCGTTACCGGTCGGGCTGTTTTTTCTAGAGCGACTTCCCGGGAAGTCCCTCTCACCCGTCTTAGTGGCGTAGTTGGGGAGTAGACCTATCCCTCTATTGGACCGGCCTTCCAACTAGAGGGCGAGACGGAAGAGCCATTTGTAGGCTTCTTCACCGCTTGAGTTTAACTTCGCCAAACAGACTTGGCGATTCTACATCCAGATCATCCATATCTACATCTATATCTACATCTAAATCATCAAAAGTTGCATCTGAGAGAGTTAGAGTGAAGGATTGGAGGAAATTACAATTAAAATTGAGTTGATTGGAGGTGACTTTAATCTGGTTTGAAATCCCTATAAGTTAGTGGACGTGTTGGGAACTTAGTTAGGATGCATTACACAACACCGCATGCCTACGGAGGCCCCCCAACCCTAAGGTAGTTAATACCTTAGAGTCATAGTGTGAGACTACACACAGACCAAGACCACGGACTATCCACTAACTTAGAAGGAGTAAATAGAATTAAGGATCAAATTCATCATCATCATATCAGTCCATTATCGAAACCCATGACATGATCTCAATGACAAGAAAGTAGCCATTAAGTTCCGCAACATGATCTCCAAGACCCAAAATCATGATCTTAAAATACATGAAATCATTATATGTTAGGGACTTTTATCTAAATTATATATATATATATATATATATAAATATGGGATGAATGGGAAAAAGGAGAGAACAAAGGAACATAATGTCAAACAGTTGAAAACCCTTTTACTTACGCAAGTAGATGTAAATTTTAGTTATTCCACCTTTCTACTTGCTCTCTTTTGCACATAAAATTACTTGTTATTTATTTTAAACTACGTCTTTGTATTCACGTTTGTGACTCCTTTTCTTCCTTGCACGCATGGCAGGAAAGGAGTCTATTGTTTAGTAGTTATACAGGGTTCCAGGAGATAAGGTCTGTACCAGACGGTATGTAGTTTTTGTTACAGTTTTTAGTTCAATTGATATTGTAAAAGGCTTCTTCTCTTCAGTCAAATTTTTGGGATGTTGTATGTACAAACATACATTGTACATGATGTAAAAAAATACATGCAAATTAATGAAATATGATTTTGGTGCCAATTTTCTCTATTAGCTTGTGGTTGTGAATGTGAATGTCGAATGTCACTTGCAAATATATTCATTGTGAAAAATTTCCCCATAAAAACTATGCTTTTAATGCGATGTCATAAATGGAATTTCGCGAATTGTGTCGTAAACGGGTACCCGGATCCTAGGAGGTTCACATCCACCAAGTCGAAGAGATCGTTTGTCCACCCAGTCCATGATCCCCCGGAAGCCCCACTAGCCGGTAACTGTACCGAAGCAAAACGATCATGACCACGCAGGTCCCTGAAAGCATCCTCCCTCTCTACCACGCACTTTGTTTCTTGAAGAAGGAACACATCAACCCCTGCATCCAGCATCAGGTTTTTCATCGCCAACCTTTTCTCCAGCCTCCCCAGGCCTCTGACATTCCACGATAAGATCTTTAATTGCATGAGTCGCCGGAAGCCCTCCTTGGCGGGATGAGACCCAGCCTTTCTGCAACTGCCCTGTCAAGGATCTTGAACCGGTTCGATGAAGCCATGACCGACGCTCCTACAGGTGCCAAATTCCGCTCTGCCCCCACATGACTCGGACCCATGGTTCTTCCTGCCAGGAAAAGTCTTCTCTCCCGCCTGTTGCTCTCCTGATGAGAGTATCGCGCTCCAAATCTATTCGCTCCCCCCTCCATCGTCTCCTTCTCAACGGGATTACCTGAGGGCCCCTCCTGCCGTATCATCATCATGCACTCAGAGGCTGGCTATGGGTCCACCGTATCATCATCATGTACTCGAGAGGTTGGCGATGGGTCCGCCGTTTGCGCCACAGAGGCTCCCCCACCGTAGGTTAAAGACTCCTGAGCGACCACTACGGAGGCATCCGCCATGGACAGACCCCCCCTGCGTGTCCTTGCTAGCTCCAACAGACAGAGTTTTCCTGGCACTGGATGCTCGTTCCCTCCTTTGTTGTTTCCAACGACCGAATTGGACGCCACGATCAACTTCCTTCCATCATCATCATCATCCGGATCACCGCCACTCGCATGACGATGATCGTTCCCCATTTCCCCACATTCACGAGAGGACTCAGGAGCAAGATGTTGCGTTGCCCCTTTCCTGTGACTCGAACGACAAGGCCGATATCGATTGAGAGCTGGCCCAAAAAACAGTGGGCCTGCGGGCTGAGAGTCTCCCATGAAACATGCGTTAACCACATCCGGATCATTCACAGATCCGACGAGGTTAGACGGGTTCGAAGAAGGCGGGTCTGACAAGCTTGATGAGCCGAAAAGATGTGAATTTTCTGAAAGCGTTGTCCTGCCTCTCGCGCATCCGCTGATGACGAAACTCCCGAAGCGGATTTCTTTTCCCTCCACCTCTTCACCTCCCGACGCCTTGACTTCCAGACCCCTCCGTGCCTCACAGAGAGTCGAATCCGCTCCCCGAGACGCTTCAGGATCCAAAATTTCGGTCGCCACCAGAACCGTTATGCCTGCTCCACTGCTACCCACCGAAAGATGCGCCTCAAGTTGTGAAAACCTAACCGGCTCTGCTCCTTCGACCGCCTTGTGCTTAGGCTCCGCTTGCGTCAGAGAACACCTTCGCCCGCGCTGCCGCACCTCGTCAAGAATGGTAGCCTCCCCTTGCGCGATAGCGGTGGCCGCCCCACCCAAACCACCCTGCTGCGCGGCCTCAAGAACAACGAGGTGCACACTGAAACAATTCCTCCCGACAAAAAGCTTCTTCCAGCCAAGCGACTCCTCAGAGAGCCCTTTCACTACGACCATCGGGTCCGACGGCTCCCCCCGGAGAACCCCATCACTTTCCACAATTGCCCCCTCAACCACCCCGTTGAGCAACGTCTGAAGTTCCTCTCGACCGCGCAAAGGAATCGGCACGCCGAATACACGAAGGCGGGTGATCGTCCTAGGTCGTTCCAAGCCATCCGACAGCCACAGCCACCGCCACTGGAGCTGCAACCAACCCTCATTTGACCACCAAATCAACTCCTTGGCCTCCACCACCGAAAGACCTCTTGCCATCACCCGCCATGGCGACAGTTGCACCACGTCCCCTCTAAAATTCGTTGCAGATACAAAGCCGATATTCGATGAACCGCGGAAGGGTGCTTCACCAGGTCCCCACCATCGCCAATCAGAACAACCGACATCCTCTCCTCCTGGTTCGCGCCCAGCCGCAGAGGATAGTTGCGAGATCTGTGCGAATGCTGCCCGCATCGAAAGCACCTGATTGGCTCTCTGCACTGCCGCGTCCAATGCAAAAAAGAACCACAACGAAAACATCCTCTCCCGAATGGGTTGGGGAAGGAGAGCGGCGAGACCCTGATGTCCTTCTTGCCTCGATTTCCCATGCGTCGGCCAGACCTTCTCCCCACGACCAGAGTCCACCCCCTGTCAGACCGCTCTGCCATCTGCATGAGCCGGTTCCACTATAGTTGTTCTTTATCATCTCTTTCATCTTGTGGGCCTAATACGAAGTTTAAGTATAATTTTTAAGTAGATAATAGTTTAAATAATTGGGAAAAAAGTAAATATAATATATTCACGAAGTTAATGTTTGTATAATACCAAAGAGACTCGGAACCTTTTATCGTACATGTTCTTTATTAAGACGGTTATAGTTGTAAAATAATACTTAGTTAAAAACCAAATTAGCTCACCAAATCAGCGTGTAAGAACATTTATGGGAGTTGAGTCTGCAATTTATACTCATCATTGTCTCGTTTAAGGGATGTTGAAGAATGGTCTTGGTGTGTTAAGTTTAGTCCCACATCTTGGAGTAGTGATTATTGGTCACACTGGTGGGGCTATATGAATAGCCCTACACCTAATGTAACCTTTGAGAAAGATTAATAGAAAATCAACCCTTAGAGGTGGTTCTCCCGTGGTTTCATCCCTCTCCTTAGGGAGTAGGGTTCCATGTAAAATCAAAGTCTTCGTTTTATCTTATTTTTGCTTTGATTTGCTTCCGCATTCATATTTCAACATGGTATCAGATCTAGTCATTTTGGATTACCTCCAACTTTGATTTTTTCTTATTTTTTGCTGGATTGAGAAAGTATCGGCTACAATTTCAACTTTGCTATTCTTTTATATCTGATTATTTCAATTGTCTGCGAGTCTTGAAACTCCCTAAAATTCCAGTTCGATTTTGGAGAATTTCTTGGAATAGCATCCACGACAGTGAAGGGTTCTTTTCTGGAACCCTACTCCAGTTGCAACACCCCCCAAGTGGCAACAACATACCCAATCTCTTTGTCGGCAAAAGAGAAAGAGGAAGAAGATGAACGATGGCCCTGGCGTATGCTTCACGCGACTTATCCTCGATATCTCCACCACAACACCCCTCTCGATTGTTACCACCTGAAGATCTCCAGGCAATATCCTCTTTCTGTGTTGCTCTCCAACTCCACAGGAGCATGATGCTCGAAGGTGCAAGATGCGCACCTCTCTAGGCGATTGCGCCTCCAGAAGCACGATGGCGAGTCTACCTCTCTAGGCTTCATCGGTCAACTCCCTACAAGCGATGGTGGCGTGAGACTCTCGTTGGCGACGCAAGACCATCGTTGGCAACGCAAGGTCTTCGACGAAGAAAGACCCAAACGGGGGACAATGGGTTCTCAAGAACCCTAATTTCCTATTTGAAAGAAGATATGTGTTGGGTGTTAGTCCACTCGGTCAATTTTGGATTTAAAAAAGGGGAGTAAGCGTTTTTGACCCAAGTGGGCTGCTAATTTTTCCGAAAAAGAAAAGAAACAGAAGGGGCCGAGAATGTTGGGCTTAAGTGGGCCTCTCTTGTTTGGAAAAAAAGACATCCGAGAGAATGGAGAAAGTATAGTCTATAAAAAAAGGGATCACGGAAAAAGAGAGGAGAATCTGCTGCTTTGTATCATGAAAAAAGTGAGCCCAACTCTGGGCTGCATATTCAGGCCCAATTAACTTTATATGGAAAAAATAAGAGAAGAAGGCCAAAAAATGTGAAAATTTGAAGGCGAAAAGGCCATCCAGCAGTATATAAAAAATATGTCAGTTACTGCAATATGAAAAAAAGGAGCTGTGGTAAAAAATACGTGTGATATTGAAAACAAAAAAGGAGAGATGAATGTTTAGTAAAAATACAGTCCAAACAAAAAATGTATTGGGACTGAAGAAAAAAAGAATCTTGTTGATCCTTCATTATCTTCCCAACTTGGTTGTTTCCGATAAGTTTGGGAGAAAGGGAGAGTGACGGGTAAAGCATTTCTTGCTCTACCATTGTTGGGTAGTGGAGTCTTCCCTCCCATTGTTTGAGTTATTGGGTAGTGGTCATACAGCCCTACCATTGATTGAGGCACTCTTTTGAGTGACTATTGTGGGGTAGTGGTGTCAAGCCCTACCATTTTTGAATGGGTAGTGGTTTCCGAGCCCTACCATTGTTTGAGGTACTCTAGTTGAGTACCTATGTTTTGTGGAGTTCTCCAGAGAGAGACTCATTGTTGGCTCCATTCTCTCGCGGTCGTGAACTCCACTATGTATGGATATTCCTTGCTATTGAACAGTAAGTTGAGACAGCATATATATAGGAGTCTCATATGCAGTCACAACGCATTAGTGATCAATAATCTGAACTTATATCTTTGCATTTGAACAATAAGAAACGAAAATGTTATATTTAAACTGCAAAGTAAAACGTATTCAAACTTGATTCATTTGAAAGACTAGTTTCAATCACTTGATCTTATCAATAAATTGTTCCCTTTGTTCTAACAAAAGAATGTACAAACAACTGTAAGGATCAAAACTAAGGAATTAAACTATTGGGTATTGCAAAAGTATTCTGATCTATTCCCAAAGGTTGTATAGCGGACATTAGAAATCCATCCATTTTTCTATCATCATAACCTAAAGCATGATTAGAAAACTATTTGGGCATTGAACATCCGTATCAAATAATAACACCTATATGTGAACAATATTCATTGACTTGGCAAAAAAAAACAAACTTATTCCATCAGTGAAAATAAAGAAAGCTTAAGTATCTCCAAGATGAACATTTAAGCTTATACATAATATGTATAAACCATGAAAGGGCATATCTCCGATCATGTAGGGATGCTTAAAATTGTGTTTCTATACTGTTGGAGCATTTGTTTATATGCGTCCCTCATGTGGGAGATGGGTAAATGGATCCCTCCCAGATTCATTTACCTTATCCAGAGTTTAGTCCCACATCTATCGTTTGTGGGATGTGGAGACTCAGTGGGGGCTATATATAGACCCCCACTCCCATTGTATCCAGTGAGAAAAGCAATAAACTATCAGCCCTTTGAGGCGTTCTCCCATGGTTTCATCCCGCTCCTTAGGGAGTAGGGTTCCATGTTAAAATTTCGTTCTTCATATTTCTTTATCTTTATTTCTGATACACTTCTGCATTCCTATTTTCTAACATGGTATTAGAGCGGGTTCGATTTTTAGAGATTTGTTCTTGAAGATTTATTTTTTATTTTTCAAGATTCGATTGTGATGAATATTATTTCATGTGAGATTATTCAAGTTCATGTTCTCGAAAGAGTCCTATTGTTTGTTTATTGGAACCCTAGTTCTAGCAGTTCGGGAGCACAACCGCATAGTTGGATTCCCATCTCCTTGCGCGTGGCGGTGTTGTTGCAGGCGACCGGCGCAGTCCAGGTTGCAGGCCCATCCTCCTTTCAGCAAGCGTTGCTCCAGACCCATGCGCGTCGCAACCTTCACGAACATCTTCTGGAGGTGAAGCCCTCTGAAGCCACACAACCCTAACGCGTAATCTTTGCACTGCTCCAGGCGCAGATCGAAGTCCAGCGCACCATCTCCCTCCAACAGGCGGAAGGACCCTCCAGCAATCATGCGTGCCCTCCTCCAGATCCCAGGCGGCATGTGTCTCTAGGCAGAGTGAGCAGGCCCCGAACCTTCTCCCTTCGTTGCTCCAGGCGGCATCCTCCTCTCCAGGAACTCCTCCATCTCGTGTAGCATCACCACTGCGAGCAGCATCTCGACCGATCCCTTCGGCGCATCTTCTTCAAACTGCACAGGCGGTGACGACTCATCTGCTTCTAGCCCCAGCAGGGGCGGCATGTCTTTGTAAGAGAGGGTTCCAGGGAACCCTAGTGGCGGATGAGAGAAGGGCCTGATGGACCATTCTTTTTTTAAAAAAATATTTTGTATTGTAAATGCCCAAGTGGGTCGACGGTTCACCCAAAAAAAGGAAAAAGAGAAAAAAGAAATGAGGAGGACCCAACTAGACTGAGTTAAAAAAAGGAGAGGAGATATTTGGGCCCAGAGTTGGGTCAGAAAAAACTTTTGAAAAGGCATGTACAAAGAAAAGTCGCACGCAAGAAATTTTGTGTCAAAAAATGGACGACTTATTGAGAAAAAAGGGGAAATCCAATAAAAAAATATGAACGGCTTAAAAAAACAAAAACAAAAAGTTGACGACTTTTAAAAAATGATGAATGAAATAACCACAAAAAATGCATGATTCATGTTTTCTTTCCATTTTCTTGTCTTCTCCCAACATAGTTGGTGGAATATATTCCGACTAGTATGGGAGAAAAAGGGGGGTATTGTGTAGAGTCACAGGTCAATATTCAAATGACAGATTCCAAACTAGCCATTTGTTCAAACTATACAGTTTCTCATATATTCATACTTGACGTCAGATGTTTCTGAGTCTTCAGTTTCAGACACGCACATGCATGCGGTCTTCTTTTCATATGTGTACATGTATGCCATCATTTGTCGTGGTCCCCATCATTCTTGTTTTCAGCCAGGGGTTTCATGTGATCCATAGGGACTCCAGATTAGAGTACCATTCCCTATGCCATGTTGGCTAGGGTTTTCATGTGCTTTCATAGGGACTCCAGAGTAGAGTACCATTTTCTGTGCTAGATGGGAGGGGCCCAATTCTTCGACGAGGAGACTTCTTTAGACTCCATTCTCAAGCGATCGTGAACTCCAGTACGAGATCCTTTCGAGGTTTCTATAAGAGAGAACCCACGCCGAGGTCCCTGTGAGAGAGACCCATCTTCATTGATCTACGTATGGATAATTAGCGATGCTCTTTTCGATCCTTTCAGAGATGGAGCGGTTGTCCACATGTTGTGGCGGGCCAGAGCTCTCTCTGTAGAGACTCGTTTCAATTGTAGTGACACGCATAGTATAGAGCACATGCTCTCCGACGAGGAGATTCAGTTTGACTCATACTCCAGCATGTTTGTCCTTCTCACCTGCACGGCATGGGAAACAAGGTCCTCGACAACAACTGACAATTGTGCACGTTGAGTTGATATTGTTTGTAGTGTCTTGTATTATGAGTTGAGATTTCTTTCTGTTTGTCCAAGCTGAGCATTGCATGCTCCAGCTTGAGGGGGAGTGTTGGAGTATTTGTTTATACGTGTCACTTATGTGGGAGATGGGCGTCCAGAGTTTAGTCCCACATCTACCGTCTATGGAACGTGGAGACTCAGTGGGGGCTATATATAGACCCCCACACCTATTGTATCCAGTGACAAAAGCAATAGTCTATCAACCCTTTGAGGCGTTTTCCCATGGTTTCATCCCGCTCCTTAGGGAGCAGGGTTCCACATTAAAATCTCGTTCTTCACATTTCTTTATCTTTATTTCTGATAACGCTTTCGCATTCCTATTTTCTAACATATAATATACCACATGCTTGAATCCATATGCTACCCATGCCTTGGGATCTACTTGTTGAGATAATTAACCTACAACCTGCAAATGAAGCATATACAAGAGTATATAGATTAAAATTATGGTAATTATAATATTACAATGACATTAAACAAACATATCATTGTGAATAATAAGACCAAAAGATATATATATATATATATATATATATATAGAAGAAGTTGATAAAAGGTTAAGATGTAATTTATACATATGATAGAACTTCTAAGGAAACCAAACTATTGCATATATTTACATTTTTAAGATAATGTGACGGAAACATACAAACACGAAGATACTATGATTATACATACCATAATATAGTTTACCAAAGATCAATGCAAAATTTTCCTACAAAATAATGAACGAGAAATCGTTGTTGCACGAAACTTTAGAAATGAATACCACATTCATTGTAAATCAGGAGAATTTGGATGATCTCGTCGATCCTTCATGCACGACGGCACCTCCTCTTGGTCATTCTTCCCCCTGATGGCAATAGAGGCTCTGACATCTCCGAGAAGCAATTAAGGAGTAATGTTAACAACTGGTATAGCTTTCTTTTGATAGTTCGGCTTCAACTGGTATAACTTTAGCTTATAAGATAAAAAATAGCTGCAAATCAGAAAAACAACAAAGAGCAGATTGAACTTCAAGATTTCTTTACACAATCCACATACAACATAAATCCTTTTTCGAAAAACCAAGCTACCAATCTTGTAATTGCTTTGTCCAAAAGCAAAGTTGTCGTTGCCAAACAAAAATGCAGCACGACTAGAAATATTGAAGGAGATAACTGAAGGAACTGGTACATCTTGAATCTCTATGCAGAGCAATTGCCCTATAGCAATTCAGATTTGCATCATGGTAGACAGCAAATAAGATCAATCTGAATGAGAATGATGAAATGTTCTTTCCGACCGATCAAATTGGAAGATCACAGAAGAACATGACAACTGATCCATAATAAAGAAAGGAGAAACTGAATGACCCATTGATAAGTTCATGTTAAGATAGCAGAACAGAAATTCAAACATGCCATACCATGTATCTCCATCCTGTAATCTAGCCAGCCAGAGGGCAGAGAACAGAAGCACATGCATTCCTTGTTAATACTAGCCTGGTGATGGACCACAGCATGGTCAAATTTACACGGGTGGGTGCGTTCATGTGCACGGCAAAACAGTGGTGCTCAATCGGGATGGTCCTCTTCTCATGAGATAGGGTGGCAGCCTCGATCGCTTGGTGAGGACCATATGAAGAGATCTGTGGAGAGGGATAAGAAGAGGGATTCGGAGATGAGCTTGTAGATGTTGCAATCGTGCTTCACGATCTTCTTCAATCACGTCGATGGGAAGGAGGTGCGTAAGAGAAGCAGAGGGGAGGGATGTCCACCGCGCATCATCATCGTCAGCTTTGGCACTTTCGGATTCCTTCAGTGGAGGGAATTAGGGGTAGAGCAATTGAGAGCATGGTGGTTGTTGGTATGGTTTCCCCGAAAAGGCAAACAATGGTCATCTTCCCTTAAAGGACGATAACATGTATCTTGGCTTAGTATTAGGCAAGGGCTACATTTGGAGGGCAATAACAAGGACACGACGGAGGCTTAGACTAAAGGTGGGATTTTTTATGGAAGAGATCAAGAGGAGCATCACAATGGGTGGATGAGGAGGCGAAAATGCCAAAGAAGAATCAACGTAGCAGTAGAAGAGCAAAAAACCCAGCTTTAACTTAAGTATATAGATTTTGATTGATTAAATAAAATTTTTGACGAGCATTTAAAGCTTGTTAATATAATTGAATTGTTATACGCGTTACTCAGTAGGTTAACTATTGATTATAATATAATACTAATATTGTCTAACAAAAACTTGAATTATTTCATATGAAATGTATCTATTATCACATACATACATACATATTAGAAAAAGGAAAATGTGCTTGTGGGCACACACATGTGTGTTTTCTCTCAGCAACAAGTTGGGTATCTTAAAATTAAAATATAAATCGAAGCCGTTGATCTTTATTCATACTATAAAATACAAATTCTATTAAAATTTTAGATCTGTTGGAATTATTTATCATATGTTGGAATTATTTATCATAGAATAATTATTGTAGCCCAGTTATGGCACTTGTGTAATTTGTACTTATCTGACCCTAGGGTTTCATGTTATATACAAGACCCTAGGCCCATTGGAGTAAACAACTTCTTTTTTTTCTCCACATGGTATTAGAGCAGTGGTCCTAGACCGGGGCTCTTGACCTAATTCCTCCCTCCGCCACCACCATTCATTCTCCTTCCTTGCGCGGGCCCCCTTTCATCCTTGGGCTCCGCTCAAGGTCTCTCAACCTTTCCAGGAGCGCATCTACAGCGCTAGAGCACGCTGCCAGCCACGTGCGAGGCCCAGTGTCGCCACAACAGCTTCGTAAGAAGCTTCCAGCGTCGCACGAGCGGCTTCGTGAGCGGCTTCTAGCGTCACGCGAGGACTTCCAGCGCTGCCAGCGAGGGATCCTCACCCTCCAGCATCGTCCTACAGGGTCGCGCATATCTTCCAGCAAGGTTCTGGATTTTCTTTTTCTTCTCCCTGGATCGCGCAAGGTTGCCAATATTCTTGACTTGCGAAGCGTGGTTTAGGTCAATTCTATAATACATTGCTTTAATGCTTGATTAATTTTTTTAATTAAGGTTTGATTATTTTCCCTGACTACAATGACTTCCACAACTACCGAGATGGAACCCCTTTTTTCCACATCCAATATGATGATGCAGGGTACTTCTATCAAATTAAAGGGCACAGGAAATTATGTGCTATGGTCTCGGGCGTTCAAAGTCTTTATTGGTGGTCAAAGGAAGATTTTAATATTGACTAAAGATCCTCTAAAAGAGGTAGATCAAGAATATGAATCATGGCTTACAAACAACTATCAAGTCATGAATTTGATGACAAACAACGTCGAACCGCATATGTAGCCAACCTTCTGTTCAAGAGGACTGCTAAAGAGATGTGAGATGAGTTAGAATAGACATACTCCTAACAAACTATGAATTTACGTTTAGCAGATATCTATATGAGGATTTAGTCTGCATCACATGGAGAATCTACCTTGGTGGAATATTATCGTCAGCTCATGGGACTTTATGAAGAACTTGCTATATTTCAACTCGCATGTTGCACAAAACAAGTGACCGAGAGATAAGAATGGCAGATGTATCGTTTTCTTGCTGGATTACATCCTCGCTATCATAATATCAATGAACGGTTCCTTACTTCAGAAACCTTGCCATCGATGTAATATTTGGACGACTTCAACAAATTGAGAGTTCCACTATTCAATTTCAGCATTAGCAGCCAACTGAGACATTCGGATTTCTTGTATCTCATGAGCAAGGAGGTCGCTCACAGTTTCGAGGGGCTTGTGGTCATGATCATGGAAGAGGTTGAGGACGAGGACGAATATTATCGCCATGCATTCATTGTCAGAAACTTGATCATCCTTCTGAAAAATGTTGGGCAAAATTTGGGATGCCACCTCAAGCCCTTCTTGCATATGATTATGATAATACTCCAACAGATAATTCTACTCAAGCTTTTGACGGATAGAATGTTCAACTCTTAGCATCAGATTATTCTCGTTTAATGGAAATGCTACAGCGATTTGAAAGTACATCTAGTGAAGCCACACCATCTTCTCATTAGCCATTCCATCAGGTACGATTGCTAACATTGCAACTGCTCCTGTGCCTACTTGGATCATTGACTCCGGATCATAACTCACATCTGTTAAAAAGTAGGAATGCAGAAGCATATCAGAGAAATAAAAATATAGAACATGAACAACACAACATGATTTACGTGGAACCCTACTTCCTAAGGAGCGGGATGAAACCACGGGAGAACGCCTCAGAGGGTTGATAGTCTATTGCTTTTCTCATATGGATAAAATGGGTGTAGGGGTCTATATATATCCCCCACTGAGTCTCCACATCTCCAAACTGGTAGATGTGGGATTAAACTCTGGATGAGGTAAATGGATCCTGGAGAGATCCATTTACCCATCTACAATATAAGGAGCACACAACCAAATACCCCAACACTCCCCTTCAAGCTGGAGCATGCAATGCTCAGCTTGGACAAACAGAAAGAAACTCACCTCACGCTACATGACATTACATACAATATCAACTCAACGCGCACAGCTGTTGGCTGTTGTCTAGGACGTTGCTTCTCATGTTGTGCAGGTTAGGAGGATGAACGGGCTGGAGTGTGAGTCAATTGAATCTCCTCGTCAGAGAGCATGTGCTCTGTACTGCGCATGTCGGAGTCTCTACAACTGAATGAGTCTCCTCGTCAGAGTCCTCTGGCCCGCCACAACATGTGGACAATTGCTCCTTATCTGAAAAGATCCTAAAAGAGCATCGCTAATTATCCATACGCAGATCTCTGAAGATGTATCTCTCTTAAAGGGACCTCGAAGTGGGTTCTCTCTTATAGAAACCTCGGAAGGATCTCGTACTGGAGTTCACGATCGCTTGAGAATGGAGTCTAAAGAAGTCTCCTCGTTAGGGAACTGGGTCTCTTCCATCTGGCACAGAGAATGGTACTCTACTTTGGAGTCCCTATGAAACCACATGAAAACCCTAGCCAACATGGCATAGGGAATGGTTCTCTACTCTGGAGTCCCTAAGGCTCACATGAAAACCCTAGCCAATGTCGAGTCTGAAACTGCGCTGTAGAGTCTAAAAATCTAGCTGGTTTGGAATCTGACGTTTGAATCTGGAACAGAGCTATGACTCTACACAATTCCCCCGTTCTCCCATACCAGTTGGAATATATGATATCAACTATGTTGGGAGAAGACAAGATAATATGGAGAACTAAACCAAATAAGCCGATCGCAAATTTTTCATGCTTTTCTTGCATTTTTTAATCAATTTTTTCTTTTTTATGTACGACTTTTTATTATACATGCCTTTTTTTTAAAAAAATCACTTTTTTGAATTTTTTTTCCTATGCGGTTTTTTGTACGATCCTTTCCTCTCTTTTTTTGTTTCCCTTTTTTTAATGCAGCAGCTCTTTTTTTTTCCCACGACCAATCTTTTGGGCTCAAAACACTGTGTTGCCCACCATCCCCCCTTTTTTACAAAAAACGACCATTTTTTAAAACTAAATGCAGCCTTCATGGGACTATAACCCTAATTTGGGCTCCCTGATTGGGAACCTGCACCGCTAGAGGGTTTCGGTTGGAAAAGAGAACAAGGAAGCCTAGGGTACGCCGCCCGTGGAGTTACACGTTGGAGGATCGCCGCCAGGTGATGCGCGGGCTGCGCAAGGAGGATCAACGGCGAGAGGGCAGCGCAAGAGTTGGCGGTGTCAAACAAGGTCTGCGTCGCCACCATTTGGGAGTTCTGGAGGTCGAGCACCGCAGCCAGTCATTGGCTGCTGGAGCAGCCTGGGGGCTGGAGTTCTCGATGGGAGTTCGCCTCCTATGGGAGATGCATGGGATGTGGAAGATGAGGGATGAGCCGCCTTGGGATGTGGAAGCTGAGGGTTGCGCGTGACCAGGAGGGTTGCACGCGAGAAGGAGGATCGCCTGGGGATGAGTCGCGTGCAGGAGGTAAGAAGCGCGCGCTTTCTGTGCGCTCGAAGGTAATGCGGGTTGCGGTACGTCATGACTAGAAATTCACCTAATTTCGGCCACTTTAGGGTACTTTTTGAGTTCTACATATTAATACATTACATGGCATCATTTTAACTCAGAAGACACTAGAAGTTTATTCTTTTCTAGGACTCTCTTGTTACTTCTCTTTACTACAAAGAGTATGTGTGGTTGTACGAGTGTTAGGTTGTTAACAACCTTCCAAGTCTTTGTTACTATAACTATTTTTCTACTATTAGGCTGGATGTAGGCTGTGCTTATGAATGCTACACAGCTTCCTGATGTCAATTAATTTGTTTGTGTCTCGTATACATTTTATGATCACAAGCCCTACTATGCATTTATTTGGCATACATGTTAAAATATTTGTGTTTGTGTGTGTCTTATTTTATTTTTAAAATTAAAATTTCTCTAGGTTCAAAGTTTTTTGGTAACATGCAAGGTTTGATTTCAAATGCGGTGCTTGCTCTGAACGACATACTATGATTGTTGGAGAGATTAAATGGAAATTTAAGTTAATATATAACTTAATATCAATAAGCAAAAAAACTATATTTTTCTCTCTCATTTATTGTTTAGAAAATATTAGAAATTTTAATTTTATAAAAAAATAATTTCAAGTAATTTCTCCAATTTCCTACCATTTCACCGAAATTCCATCGAATTTCTCATTTCGGGCTTTACCGAAACGAAACCGAAATTCGACATTTAAGGCCTTGTTTGGGATATCAAAGTTGTTGGCAATCGTGCCTCGAGTCTCGGATTCAAGTGCACAATATCTCATTTTTACCATCTCTGAATGCTGATCAACTTGAGTATAATATTCATATACTTCTGATTTGAGATGAATTCGGAGATTGATGAGATAAGGTCTTGATTTACACTTTACATTTTGTGATTTTAAATTATCGAACAACCTCTGATCGACAAACGATCGATTTCATTGATCTTATTTCGTCGAGACAAACTTTCTGATGGTCTCGTATTGTATTGCAGTTTAGATTTTACATCGTGGCTTTTCCGATGGCACACATTACAATGCGATCGACTTTAGTCGATTGCGTCCGAACAAGTTCTGATCTGCGATCAATGGATCGATCTGGGCTTATTCAATATTAATTGAATATTATTAATCATGCACCCTTAATCGGGTCTGATTCGGATTATTTGGATCTAGATGTCACAAATATAAAACCTCAAAGGGAGTCTCGTCCTCGAGAATCGAATCAAGGTCACTATGTCTCTTGTTTGGATTTCATCTGGCCGTAAAAATCTCAAAGGAACATAAGCCACATTATTTCAACATATATAATTGTTGGAGTATTTGGTTATGGCCATATGAGTTGTAGGAGGGTAAATGGATCTTACAGAGATCCATTTACCCCATCCCAGTGTTTAGTCCCACATCTACCAATGGTGGGACTTGGAGGCTCCGTGGAGTCTATATAAGGAGCCCCAGACCTCCTATAACCATTGAGAAAAAGGAATGCATAACATGCCCCTTTGAGGTCTTCTCCTGTGGTTTCATCCCGCTCCTTTGGGAGTAGGGTTCCACGTTAAATCCCGTTGTTCTTATTGTTCTTTATCTTTTTCCATGTTTCGCTTCCGCTTCTTATTTTTCTAACATGGTATCAGAGCGGATCGATTCTCGTGGATTTTATGTTGATTATTTGTTCGAGATTCGAGTTCTTTTTGATGTGATGTTATTGAAGATCAATTTTCATGAAGATTTCTTGTTCGATTCAAGTTCTGATTCTGATTCATCGAAGCCCTAGCCACATTTCCTGCTAGCTTCGTTGGCACAGTAGGCGCATCTTCTCCAGCCCTAGGTGCTCCAGTCCCGCACCTCCAGCACAGGCGCGTAGGCAGTGCATCTCTCAAGAACAATCAAGTTAGGAGAAATCGGGCGAAATCGGGGAAGGTGCCACCCCAACGCGCTGCCCCTCTGATCAACATCCAACCAGAGCAATAGAGTCATGCTTCCTCAGTCGCGACCCCATCATTCAGACCTCTAGGCGGCGACGCACCGTGCGTACAAGTTGTGGTCACGCAGGCAGCCCCGATCTGCAGGCGAGCTCCTTCCAGGCTGTGGCGGCGATGCTCTGACTCCACCGCCTCCCTCACGTCATCGGCAATGCTCCAGCACCGCATCAACAACGTCTCCTCGTCGCAATCCCTGAGCGGCACTTTCCCAGGCGCGAAACCCTAGCCGTGCAGGCGGCGGGGCCTCTCCTCCTCGGCGTGTGGCATACCAAGCAGCGGCAGCCGCACACTTCGAGCTCCAGTTGCTCGAGGCCCTGCGTGCCCATCTTCTCAGGCCCCATGTGTATAGCTCCATCACGGCGGCAGCAGGAAGCCCCTGCGGGGGCGTTGGCAATACGAAAGAGTTCCCACGATGGGAACCCTAGGCGTTATTTAAAAAAATATTTATTGTAAAGCTCACGTGGGCCGCCTGTTAAAAAAATGAAATAACAGTCGTACAAAAAAATGAAAGGCTGTGAAAAAAACCCTCTGCTATTGTAAAAGCTCAAATGAGTCGTGCTTTCTTTAAAAAGAGAGAGCGATGTGAGGCCCTGTTGAAAAAAGAGAGAGAAAGGAAAGCCGTATAAAAAAATATATCGAAACGGCTTCAAAAAAATGTTAAATTTTCTTTGGATGGCTTAAAAAAATGAAGAAAAGTCGCAAGAAGTTTTTTTTAGAATATTCATGTTCACCCTCATTTCTTTATCTTCTCCCAACTTGGTCGACATCCATGTTTTTTCGACATTCACCCTCATTTCTTTATCTTCTCCCAACTTGGTCGACATCCATGTTTTTTCGACAGGTATAGGAGAAAGGGGGAGTGTTGTGTAGAGTCACAGGTCTGTTCCTTGATCCAGTTTCAGATTTCAGATTCCAGGCCAACCAGTTGTTCAGACTCTACATATTTCAGATGAAGATATTTCTATTTCAGACCCGACATTCAGATTGGTCCGAGTCCAAGTTTGAGGAACTCCATGTTTGAGTGACCCATTTTTTGAGTTCTCCATAGAGACTCCAGTTTCAGACACGTACGAGTATGTGGTCTTTTCAGATGAACACGTGTTTGCCATGTTTTGTAGTGGTCCCCATCTCTTCTTGTTGTTTCGGCCAGAGTTTTCATGTGAGCCATAGGGATTCCAGAGTAGAGGACCATTCCCTATGCCATGTTGGCAAGGGTTTTCATGTGGTATCATACGTACTCCAGAGTAGTGTACCATTCTCTGTGCTAGATGGGAGAGACCCAGTTCTCCAATGAGGAGACTTTCAGGCTCCATTTTCCAGCGATCGTGGACTCCGACGAGGATTGCACTTCCATGGCCTTTTTCAGATTGGCCCTTTTTCAAAGATGGAGAAGTTGTCCACATGTTGTGACGGGCCAGAGTACTTCAACGAGGAGACTCATTTCCAGTTGCAGTGACTCTGACAGGCGCAGTTCAGAGCACATGCTCTCCAACGAGGAGATTCAACAGACTCATACTCCAGCCCGTTCGTCCTCCTCACCTGCACGACATGAGAAGCAACGTCCTCGACAGCAGCCGACAGTTGTGCGCGTTGAGTTGATATTGTCTGTAGTATCCTGAAGTGTGAGTTGAGTTTCTTTCTGTTTGTCCAAGCTGAGCATTGCTTGCTCCAGCTTGAGGGGGGTGTTGGAGTATTTGGTTATGCACCATATGAGTTGTAGGAGGGTAAATGGATCCTGGAGAGATCCATTTACCCCATCCCAGTGTTTAGTCCCACATCTACCTGTGGTGGGACTTGGAGGCTCTGTGGAGGCTATATAAGGAGCCCCAGATCTCCTGTAACCATTGAGAAATAGGAATGCATAACATGCCTCTTTGAGGGCTTCTCCCGTGGTTTCATCCCACTCCTTTGGGAGTAGGGTTCCACGTTAAATCCCACTATTCTTATTGTTCTTTATCTTTTTCCATGTTTCGCTTCCGCTTCCTATTTTTCTGACAATAATTAAACAAGCTTATTTTGACTATTACCTGAGAAGAGTTGCGGGTATCTTGCTCGCATGCCTGCTTCAGTTTTCCATATCGCCTCTTTGACACTATGTCGGTGTCATAACACCTTGACTACGGGAATCTCTTTGCTGCGAAGCTTCTTCACAACATTATCGAGTATCTACACTGGCCTCTCCTCGTATGTCAAGATGGGCTTCCTTAGATTGGATATGTGAAAGACATCGTGTATGGATGAATGGTGTGAAGGAAGGGCTACTTGATAGGCCACCTTCCCCACATGAGCAATAATCTCAAACGGTCCAACATACCGTGACGCCAACGTGCCACGAACACCAAATCTCTATACTCCCTTCATTGGAAATACTCGTAGGAATACCTTATGTCCTACCTGTATTTACAGGAATTTCATCAATGCGCGATATTAAATGAATTAAAATCGGAATGAAATTAGAGAAGGTGATCGGATTACTTGAAACTCCAAGTCTCTTCTCCGACGATTGCGTAGCTCTTCTGGCAGCTCTGTGCCATCATAAGCTTCTGCCTCATAAGATCAACAACCCTCGTAGTCTCCTCCAATAGATTTACAGAGTAAAGAACATAATCACCTTCCTCACGCCAACTGAGAGGTGTGAGGCATCTTCGTCCGTATAGGGCTTCGAATGGTGCCATGCGATACTCGAATGATGGTTGTTGTTGTATGTGAATTCTACCAATGGTAGGTGGTCCTTCCATGACCCTTTCCACTCAAGAGTGCATGCACGTAACAAGTCCTCAAGTGTCTGAATGATGTACTTACTCTGTCTATCGGTCTGCGGATGGTATGCGGAACTCATCTTCAGCTATGTTTGTAAAGCTGACATGAATTAGTGCCAATAATGAGAGGTAAACCTCGAGTTCTTGTCATACACTACTTCACGTGGTATATCATGAAGCATGATAATGTTCTGCACATATAACCTGGCCAATCTAGATGGAGTATAGGTCATGCTGATAGCCTCATAGGTATGAAATGGACTGACTTGGTTAACCTGTCAACAATAACCCAAATAACATCATGGCTACATGGTGTTCTCGGTAATCCAGTGATGAAATCTATAGAGATACTCTCCTATTTCCACTCGGGAATGGGAAGAGACTGCAATAGCTCTGGTGGTCTCTTATGCTCAGCTTTGACCATCTGACAGGTCAAGCATCTGCTGACAACCTTGTAAAAATCGACTGACTAGGCCGACTAGTCGGTCCGACTAGTCGAGTCGGGGGGGTAGCCGACTCGACTAGGCCTAGTCGGCCGATTAATCGGCCGACTTTTACATCAAGATTTTATATTTTTTTGTTTTTTGCTTTTTTTAAAGAAAACTTATTCTAATATGTTTAATGTTATATTTAAAGTCAATTACTTCTTTTGTTTCATTATGTAATATACAAATCTATGTTAATGCATAAGCAAACTTATTCTAAGATGCAATAATTTTATATTTAGAGTCAATTACTTCTTTTATTTCATTATGAAAGTATAGAAAATATACAAATATATGTATAAAAACGATTTATATATTAAAAATAATTAAAAAAAATTCAAAAATGACTAATGACCGACTAAATCCGATTAGTCACCCGACTACCGATTAATCCTTAGTCAGTGACCTCGCCGACTGAGTACCGATTACCGTTTTCTGCAACCTTGTCTGCTGACCTGGCATGCTACATCTCGCTTCATCCCGTCCCACCAGAAATATCGGCGCAGATCACGATACATATGTGTGCTGCCAGGATGAAGAGATAATCGTGAATTGTATGCCTCATCAAGAATATCTATGTGTAACTGCTCATCATTGGGCACAACGACCTGACCAACTTTCCACAAAATAGACTCTGTCACATAAACCAAACATCTCCCTGAAAAGTTCGAGAGTGGTTGCCATGCCCTTCGCTTCACTCCTATGACCCTCAATAAAGAAGATTGTGTCATTCGCGTATTGTAAAATGGGCATAGAAATGTCGTTGATTGAGTATCCCTCGGTGATTCCACTACTCTGGACCCGAACCACCACACATGCGAGAACATCTGCTGCGATGACAAAAAGCAATGGGGAAAGTGGGCATCCTTGTCTAACTCCTCTCTAAGGCTGGAAAAAGCCACCCTCTGGGCAACCATTGATTAGCACCGAATACGAAGTCGTAGTAACACTTCATCCTGGAAACCCAAATATCTGACAACCCCTGTTTGGACATTACCGCCCAAAGGAATCACCAAACCACCGTATCATATGCTTTAGAAAAGTCAACATTCCAAATGAGCCACTTTCGCTTTCTCCTCTTCCAATCCCCAATTATTTCTGTAGCCATAACCAAACTATATGAGATCCCTTCCTGACACAAAAATTGAATGCAAAGGAGAAATAAGATGGTATATCACCCTGTTGAGCATGATTGCAAAAACCTTTGCAACGATCAGGTAAATAGCATTAGATAGAGCAATAGGTTTGAAATCTTCCAATCTCTCACAGACCCTTCTCTTCGCAAAAGGCAAATGAGGGCCCTGTTTAGCTTCTCAAAGCCAGCATTGCATCTGCAACATTCCTTTACCACCTAAAAGTACCTCTGCCCCAACCACATACCAGAACTCTCTGTAGAAAAGACCGGAAAGCCATCCGGTCCCGGAGCAGCATCAACATTCAAACTCCATACCGCATAGTTCACCTCCTCCATGGTGACCCCTTGAATCAAGTGGGCAGTGTGAGCGTCAAAAATCCTAGAGGCTCCCAGACCACTCCATCTCCAAGGCCGATATGCTGCTCTTCTAGAGAAGTCGCGGAAGTGATTTGCGATCGCAACCCCCATCTCCCTCTCCCGCTCAATTATGTTCCCACCAACCACTGATGATCGGATGAAATTATGACAGTGCCTCTCACTTGCCACCCTGTGGAAGAAGGTGGTGTTCGCATCCCCCTCCTTGAGCCACACCACCATGGACCTTTGCCTCCACTCTTTCACCCGCTTCTTATAGACAAGGATGATTCTCTGGGATGTAACCTTCTACTCTAGCTCCACCACGTCCAGTTGCCTCTCATCTTCCAACCCATCAAGCAAGGCCATCTCCGCCGCTGCTGCCTCCCTACGCGGAATACCTGCTTCCTATTTCCCTCTTAAAAATGCAAAGATGCTTGCGTAGCAAAACAAGCTTCTGATCCAAGCGGGTAGCTGCAGAACTGGTCACCACAAAAGAGGACCACAAAGACGAGACCGACTCTCTGAAAGAGTCCTCCTGTAACCAGGCCTGCTCAAAACAAAAGAATCCTCGAGACTGACCAGAAGCGCCCGAGTCCCAAATCAAGGGAGTATTATAATATTGTAAATCCCAAATAAAATTATAAAAATCCCAAATAAATAGGTAAATATGTATTAAATAATATTCTAAATAAATAAAATATTTAAATATAGTATTATATGTAAATTTTTTTGGGAGGATTTGGATAAGATTTTCATTATATTGGGAGGATTTGGATAAGATTTTACAAGGAATCCCACAAAGAGAGATGGTTTGCACAGGTGGAGATCTTAATGGACATGTGAGAAAAGATGTTTCAGGGTATGCAAGTGTGCATGGAGGACATGGTTTTGGGGATAGAAATGAAGAGTGAGAAGTCATTCTGGATTTTGTAACTGCATATGATCTTTTCATAGCAAACATTCTTTTCAAGAAGAGGGAGGAGCATTTAATTACTTATAAGAGTGCCTCAACTAGAACACAGATAGATTACTTTGCGTTGAGGAGAAGAGATCGGTTGTGTTGCAAAGATTGCAAAGTAATCCCTGGAGAGAGTTTGATAACCCAACATCGCTTGTTAGTCTTGGATTTACAAATAAAAGGGCTGGTAAAGAAAAGGAAGGTTCCTAAGATCACTAGAACTAGGTGGTGGAATCTTCCGCTGAAGCAATCAAGCTTCAGGAAGAAGGTTTTAGAAGACTTATCTTGGGATTGTAGCGGTAGTGCAAACGAGATGTGGGAGGCAGTAGCATCTTGTATCCGAAAGGTAGCCAAAGAGATGCTAGGCGAGTCAAAAGGAGGAGCTCCGGGTCAAAAGGAGGCTTGATGGTGGAGTGAAGGGGTGCAAGAGAAGCTAAAAATTAAAAGAGCTTGCTTTAAAGCTATGTCTAAGGTTAGGACAGAGGAAACTGTCACAGACTATAAAATAGCGAAGAAGGAAGCAAAGAAGGCTGTAAGCGAAGCTAAGTCAAAAGCTTATGAAGTTTTGTATAAAAATCTCGACTCCAAGGAGGGCCAGAAGGATATATTCAGGTTGGCCAAAGCAAGAGAAAGAAAGACTAAAGACCTTTCTCAAGTGAGATGCATTAAGGACGAGGAAGGTCACGTGCTTGTTACTCAGAAGGATATAGAGACTAGATGGGAGCAGTACTTCCATAAACTTTTCATTGGGGAAGGAAATAGAGAGATCACTTTGGGTGATCTAGCTAGTAGTGAAAGTTACTTGAATCGTGCATGCTATAGACGAATACAAAGAAAGGAAGTAGAGGAGGCTTTGAAGGTTATGAGACCTGAGAAAGGTGTAGGACCGGATGACATCCCTGTAGAAGTATGGAAAGTTTTAGGTGAGCGTGGTTTGACTTGGCTTACGAATCTATTCAATGTTATTTGGCGAAGCAAGAAAATGCCTGAAGATTGGAGGAGGAGTATCGTGATGCCTCTTTATAAGAACAAAGGAGACATTCAAAATTGTTCAAATTACAGAGGTATCAAGCTGATGAGTCACACTATGAAAATTTGGGAACGTGTGATCGAAAGAAGGTTGAGGCAAGTTTCCCAAGTAAAAGAAAACCAATTCGGATTCATGCCAGGTCGCTCTACTATTGAAGCCATCCATTTGCTGAGGAGAACAATGGAGATTTATAGAGCTAAAAGGAAGAATCTCCATATGATCTTTATTGATTTGGAGAAGGCTTATGATTCTGTCCCACGAGAGATACTGTGGAGAGTTTTGGAGAAGAGACAAGTACCCGTCCTATACATTAATCTCATAAAGGATATGTATGATAGGGCTTTATTTTGTGTAAGGACCCCGACGGGGAAGACTGACTATTTTGATATCAACATTGGTTTACATCAAGGTTCAGCTTTGAGTCCATTTCTTTTTAATTTGATTATGGATGAGTTGACAAGTCACATTCAGGGTGAGTTACCTTGGTGTATGTTACTTGCTGATGATATTGTGTTGATTGACGAGACTAGAGATGGAGTAAATGAGAAGCTTGAGGTTTGGAGACATGCATTGGAGACTAAAGGTTTTCGTATAAGTAGGGCTAAGACAGAATATATGGAATGCACCTTTGATGGAAGCAATGGTGAAGGAATCGAGGTGAAGATTGGTGACGATAACATTCAGAAGAGAGATTCTTTTAGATATCTGGGATCTATTTTGCAACATGACGGGGAAATTGATGGAGATGTTACTAATAAAATAAATGCAGGCTGGCTAAAGTGGAGAGGAGCCTCCGCTGTTCTCTGTGATAAGAAAATTCCTTTAAAAATTAAAGGAAAGTTTTACAAAGCAGCCGTGAGACCTGCTATGCTTTATGGTTCTGAATGTTGGCCTGTGAACCATAGACATGTGCAGAGAATGGTTGTAGCAGAAATGAAAATGCTAAGATGGATGTGTGGACATACACATAAAGATCGGATTCGGAATGATGCAATCAGAAAGAAAGTTGGTGTAGCTCCAATCGAGGATAAGATGCGAGAAAATCGCTTAAGATGGTTTGCTCATTTGCAAAGAAGGTCAATTGATGCACCGGTTAGGAGAACGAGTATTGGGATGTTGAGTCGGCTAAGAGAGGGTAAGGACGGCCCAAGAAGTGTTGGAAAGAGACTATACAAAGGAATCTTAGTTTTTTGGATTTAAGTCCGAGATTGACCCAAGATAGATCTGAATGGAGGCGAAGAATCCATGTAGCCGACCTTACATTATTGTGGGAAAAGGCTTTGTTGTTGTTGTTGTTATATGTAAAAAATTTAAATAAAAATACAAATGCATATTATATATAAATAATATCTCTATGTAATAATACCTAATAAATAAGGTTATAAAAATAAATAAAAAATATAGTAAAATAGATCTTAAAATAATGAAAATTTTCTATGTTTGAAGTTTATTTAATAAAATTATTTTCTATTTTATTTCTAATTTTCTTTTTTTTAATTTGCCTAACGATCTTGATGGACCAATCAGAAGCGAGCAAGCATTGACCCTAGGTCAATTGTGCCCATCCTAGTGCTGAAGACTGCCAAAGCTCACCAACCCCTGACTTCGCTAAATTTTGCAGCATGCTACACACATCTATTTCAGTTGGTTTCTTCACAAAATCTCTACATCCAAGCATGCTCTATCACGCCCTACCCTCTGATCATCATACTATTCATCGATTGAATCGCAAATCCACAATTTTTGATACCTTTTATCTTGGCTATAAAGTGACCTCTACAGCTTCGATTCCTATTTTAAATCCCTCTTAAATCCTTTGTAACCCCAACAATCAGTTGCTAGAGCAGCTCCCGTGTGACAGGAGGTGAGCCTCTTTTTCAGAGGCGAGGAAAAGATCGATTTGAGGTGATTCAACCCATCGTTGGAGCTTGCTCCAACGATCCTCTTCTCCCAGGTCAACCCAATCAAGTGAGCTGCCCTTATATGGACATTTAACTTCCTTTTTATCTCCTTAGTGTAGTTGCACTTTTAGTTTCGTTCAATTTCGTCCAGAAATCCCAAAAAACAAGTACACTGGAGTACTAGGCTCCAGCCTTCGTTCACCGTGATTAACCATTGTTTCAACCTTGTCTCCACCCCATATCGATCCCATTCACATTCTCCATCTTCCAGATCACTTGTCCCCCATGATTTTACAAGAATCAAGGTCTATCGAGCCTCCTTCTGCCACCATCATCGGAGCCCATTCATTTCACCTCATCTGCCACCATTTCTTCTAATTAATCAGTCGAGGAGGTCCCCCTTCGAGCTGTGAGTATTTTTGTGTAGGCTCGAGCACCTGAGAACCCCATCTGAGGGGTCTTCGATCAAGACCTTCACCTCCAGGTGGCTCGACCTCAGTTCTCTTCTCAGTGAGGTTTGGACCATTTTAAAGGTACCAAAAAGTTTGTATGCCCTCCAGGAGTCTTTTGAGTCATCCCTTAGCCTTGAAGTTCTAGCATTGATGGAGATACAACAAACTGAAGCTCGCCCAGGTCGCGTTCTTCATCAGTTCTTCCAGAGGTCTCCTCCGTCGTTCGATCACGAACACAACTCTAGACATTTCAACATTCGATGGAGAGATGCTTTAGCCCTTCAATCCATCTGAGGATATAATCCTAGCCGCCCGATAGCAAAACAATATTACCAAATTAGGGTCGTTGATCGCGTTAAGTTGAGAGCTCCCGACCGCTCATCTTTGCGTGCCAAAGGGTATATTGCTTAGGCACCCCTCTGCATTTTTGCCATTTATTTTTAGTATTGAAAATATTATTTGTAGTGTAATATTTCGTACATATTTGCATTTTAGTCCAGTTCGCATATCCTCACGTGGTCTCCCGTATGAGGTGTATTTGGGGCTTTTTGCGGGGTACACCCTATAGTTCAAGGACCTATTCTAAAACTAAGAAGAAGTTTTATATATTTATAAATGACTTCTTGCCATTTCAATTAAATGTTATATTTAATTGGATGTATTGCATGATTCATCTTGTGGTTGTTTTAAATATTCTGAAATGACTTGAATGTTTATTTTAATTGCAAAATTGTCCTCATCAGGTAGATTTAATGATGTATTAAATTAGAAAAATTGCTTGTAAGACCAATAGACTTGTTTATATTGTTAGTTTTATTTATGTCAATTGCTTCCACTCATGAAAATTGTAGGAAAATTAAATTTAGTGCCTGGCCTCATATTCTATCACATATATTTTTAATTAGATTATTTAATTTTATTTTCCTATTTATAAAAATACAAAAACATGCTATTTTCCATTGTTTTGACTTGGAAAATCCTAAAAAATAAAATGTACACCCAAAAATTCCAAAAAAATATATGCTAGATTTTATCTTATTTTGTCACATATCCAAAAATCACAAAAAATACCTAAAATTGCAAAACACTAAAAAGCATATAAAAATCATAAAAAAAATATAGAAATATTTTCATTTCTTCTTTTACCACTCTCATCTATATTACTTATATCTTATTTTAAAATTTAACTGAAAATATTTGCAAAATAAAAAATACATAAAAATATATAACAAATTTAAAAACCATATATATATATATATATACGAGGAAAGGGAGCCTACTTTGTGAAGTAGGTAACCTTACCTACTTCACATTCAATTTTCACAATTTTTTGATTTTTTTTGAAAAATGCCACCGTGAATTTTCATACTTATATCCCTCTGATATGTCATTCAAATTTTGTCAGAAACAGAGACTCCTACGGCCTCCATACAGAACATGTAAAATACAACAAATCTGTGACTGTTAAAAAATGAATGTCTGGGTGGAGGCTGTAGGAGTCTCTGTTTCCGACGAAATTTGAATGACATATTAGAGGGATATAGTTATGAAAATCCACGAAGTTTTTTTTAAAAAAAAATAAAAAATTTTACGAAAAATGGATGTGAAGTAGGTAAGGTTACCTACTTCACAAAGTAGGCTCCCTTTCCTCTCTCTCTCTCTCTATATATATACATATTAAAAGGGTTTTTATCAGTTGTGTCCCTCCGAGTTAGTTTGGCTCTACAACACGCATGGGCGGCGACCTCTCCTCATCCTCGTCCTTGTCATCATCGACGTCCTCGAGCTCGACCTTCACGGCAACATCCTCGTCGACGGGGATGTCAGTGCCTGGAAGTAGTGCAGATCCACCAGTGTGGAGGTGTGGACTTTTTTCCAAATATACCCCTCTTAAAAACACCATGGTTTGATTAAACCATGGTTAAGTTCAACTTATTGACGGCCAGAGTAACGGAGGGGCACAACTGATAGAATGGCAAGAACACAATTGATATTCCTAAAAAGGGAGGGGATAATTGATATTGCAATATCTCGGAGGGGCACAACTGATAAAACACTAACTAAAAATCCCACAAAAATATCAAAACAAAACACTAACTAAAAATCCCACAAAAATATCAAAACAAAAAGGCATAGAGAAAGACAATAAGAAATTTCTACTAATTAGCAAAAGTTAATAGTGATTTTAAATCTATATCGTGTGCTCCCTGTGTTCGACACTCTACACTACTTACACATATATTGTAGAGTTATAATAAATTTCTAACTCACATTTCACATTGATTGCTTGATCTATAATTGTGGGGTTATTGTTGTTTGAATTGCATTTGATCGCTTGCAACAACTGTGACGCCTGTCCCCCTAGGATCCGGGTACTTGGCAATCCGATTCCACACACATACATTCCACATGCGAATCACATGATATACACAGCAAGTAGGAGAAAGTAGCACATAATTTTGGAATTTAAAAATTGCTTCCCATTCATAACATGTCCATCATTACATTCACTTTTCCATCCATGTCCACAAAAGTGTACATGTATGCATACAAAAGTTTTTCCATTCATACAGTATGCATGTCAAGTCTCTCAAAAATCTACAAGTAAGTCAATACATGCTACCAGTAACTGTACCAAATGGAAGCAGTGTAGCTGCGCAAAAATAAGTAGAAAAAGTGTCCGCGGAATGTGGGTGTAATTATAGATAAGAAATCTTGGAAGAGTACTCGACAGGCTATGTGAAGAACTATACCAGATTATGAATAGACCACCTTAAGAGAAGATGATAATTTCAGCTGCATAGCATAAGTGCACTTTATTTTATATTTTATATATGTTCGTGGTACAACAGGTTGACAATTCAACTACGCATATCAGGTTGATAGTGAAGTGTGGATCTCTGTTGCATTACTTTATGGGAACATATTGTCCCTGGGTTTGGGGGTGGAGCTAATAGGAAAAAATATGTTGATAGATTCAGTTGAAATGCAGGAACTTTAATGCCGCTCCCTGGACTGTTAGTTCAACAAATGCAAACAAAAAATAGTTGATCAAGTTGGATTTGATTTGCGGTATCTGTGGATCAAGCATGAAGCAAAAGTTGGCCAAACAGAAGAGATTTCAGATCAGCATCAGTGGATCAAGCATGAAGTTGGCAAAATCGGAGAGATTTCTGATTAGCTAACATTGCTGATGCTTATGTGAGAATTTTTGGATTTGCACAATTACACTGTCAGACTATTTTAGTGGTTGCTCCCTTTGTTATACATGTATGTTGTTCTCAGCGATCTTAGTTGCTACCCTCCTTGATTTTTTACCATAATTCATCAAAACAACGTTATACGCAGGAGTCATGAGTGCAATGGCTCAGAATGTTGAATGATAAAAAGCAATAAATTTAGAATAATTTCTCAAAGCTAACTGTTTGCAATATCAGGAAAAACGTTCAAAGTGTAAACAGTATATTTAAGCAAATATACTGTTTAAGTACAGAGAATAATAGTATCGCAAGAACCAAATCTATATGGACAAATAACATATATATTATTCGTCTAAGAAGGTTCAAAGTATATTTAAGCAAATCAATTTTTTTTGAAAGCTACAACTTCTAAATTTAAGGTGAAATTGAAATATATTTATCAATCAGTTACAGGCAGATATTTAGTTACCTAGACAGTATCATGAGTCTTACTGAATAATGGATCCGAATTTTATATAGATCGTAAAAAAAACAAGTGTATAATAGACACTCAAAATTTACTTTGAATATCAAATGTATTATATGATTTAAAAAGAGTATTAAGATTAGAACTAAACATTTGGAATGAAGATGTTTCTTCCTAAAACAAATGTCTGTTAGAAGTGATGCAACAGAAAACATTTGTGTAAATGTGGAAAATGGAAAACATAAGAGTTTTTACATGAATCAAATGTGGAATGGGAATATGCATACATGTACAACTTGTATGCATCTTTATTGAAATGGAATAGTATCTGTAATATATGCAAAATGTAATTTGTAAAAAGAAGTTTAAAATAAGTACTTCCATACCCGCTGAAACAGTGCAGAATTGTTTGTTCTAAAATAATTAAATAACTAATGTACAAAAAATAAATTTCAGGAAAGTAAACGTAAGTTTCAGACAAATCAAAGCAGAAAAGTATCAAAACAAACAACCATACAAAGAGAATATAGTGCCATGTAGTTCACAAAAAGTACAACTCTTTTTCCAAGCTTGTTGGTTCCACTATAGTTGTTCTTTATCAACTCTTTCATCTTGTGGGCATAATACGAAGTTTAAGTATAATTTTTAAGTAGATAATAGTTCAAATAATTGGGAAAAAGGTAAATATAATATATTCACGAAGTTAATGTTTGTATAATACCAAAGAGACTCGAAGCTATTTTATCAGGCATGTTGTTTATTAAGACGGTTGTAGTTGTAAAATAATACTTAGTCAAAAACCAAATTAGCTCACCAAATCAGTGTGTAAGAACATTTATGGGAGTTGAGTCTGCAATTTATACTCATCATTGTCTCATTTAAGGGAAACTAACAAATTGGTAGATAGGCGATCTTTTGAACAACTATTTTCTGTGCATACTCCAAAAGTGAACAATTTGGTTCCTCGGCAAGCATCCTAAATTACGACTTTGCATGTTTGACATTATCTTAACCTTCTTTAGTATACAATCTGTTATAGTGGCAAATGGGGCACATTCCCCAGTAACCTCTGTTGGGACTGTGGAATTCTCTTCTAAATTACAACTTACTGGAGTCCACTGTGCTCAGGATTTTCCTTTAAGCTTACTGTCTGTTCACAAATTATGTTTTGAATTACATTTCCGTGTGATTTTTGATGATCTATCTTGTTATTTTCAGGACATTCAGACGATGCAGATTTTTGGTGGGTTGCATGAGAAGACTGAACTCTACTATCTAGACATTCCAACAGACTCTACCTTTGTTGGAGTCGTCTCTATTGCTAATGACCCTCTGTTATGGCATCTTCATCTTGGTCATCCATCTGTCGCAGCTCTCTTCATGATGTTTCCCGAACTCTCCACTCTAAAGCCTTTTGAATGTGAAACATGTCAGTTCGAAAAATATTATAGGAAGCCTTTTCCTGCTAGAACTGTTCCTCGAAAGTCTGATCCTTTTGTTATAGTTCACTGTGACATCTGGGGACCCTGACTGGTCCGTGCTACAGGTGGCCACATGTATTTTGTTGTCTTTGTAGATGACTATAGTAGATGTTCCTGGGTCTACTTATTAAAAGAATGGTCAGAAATTAATAAGATTGTTCGATCTCTCTTTCAGTTTGTTGTAACTGCATTCTCTTTGTGTATCCAAATTCTAAGAACTGATAATGCGCTAGAGTTTACTCGACATGACTTGAAGACATTCTTTGACACTCAGGGTACAATCCACCAAACATCACGTGTCTATACCTCTCAGCAAAATGGGATTGCTGAGAGAAAGCTTCGCCACCTTCTTGACATTGTCAAGTCTCTTTTATGTCATATGAAGGTACCTAAAACTTATTGGGGGGATGCCATTCTTACTGTTGTTCACCTAATAAACATAGTTCCCTCGTTAGTTTTACATGGTGCTACTCATTTCTCTCTACTATATACTAATGAAAGTCAGTTTCCTTTACCTCTACAGATTTTTGGATGCATTGCATTTGTTCTAATTTCCATACTATAGATAAGTTGACTGCTCGATCTATCAAATGTGCTTTCCTAGGGTACTCAGGCACTCAAAATGGGAATCGATGCTATGATCCTATCGGACATCGCTATTATGTCTTGGCCTGTGTCACATTTTTTGAACGAACCAGTTTTTCACTCAACCTGTCAATGACATACCCTTGGAATTACCACCACCGCCTCTTATATACAGAAGAAGGAATATTCGACCTACTTCCTCTATTCCTCTGCCAACTCCGTTCATGTAGGATTTCCTCACACTGCTCGTGTGGACACTCCTCAGGATCTTCCTATAGCTCTACGACGAACAAAAAGGAAGTGCAATATTCATCCAATAACCTCCTTTACGCCCACTGACAATCTTTCTAGTAGTGACAGACAATTTACAGATGCAATGATGACAGTTTCTATCCCACGAGACTACAATGAGGTTACAATATTATGGTTGAAAAATGGCCATGGACAAGGAAATGAATGCTCTCACTTCTAGAAGTACATAGGATCTTGTACCGTACCCTACAGGGGTAAAACAAGTTGCATGCATATGGGTTTTTATAACCAAGCAATCTCCCGATGGCACTATTGACAGACTAAAGGCTCTCCTTGTGGCTAAGGGTTTTACGCAGACTTTTGGTGTTGAATATTTTGAGACCTTCTCACCAGTGTCCGGAATGGGGTCCATACGCACTATTCTATCTATTACGATCAAATAATTGGCCTATATTCCAAGTCAATGTGAAAAATGCGTTCCTATATGCGGATATGGAGGAGAAAGTTTACGTGCTACAACCATTGGGATACTCCGTCGAGAGGGAGTATGTATGACGACTTCGTAAGGCTATCTATGGGTTGAAACAAAGCCCATGAGCTTGGTTTGACTAGTTGAACACTGAAATACTCACTCTTGGATTTCAAAGAATGGCATCTGACTACTCTGTATTTGTGAGGCGACATATGGATAGGACAATGATATTAGCTGCCTATGTTGATGTCATGGTTATTACTGGTAATGATGAAGCAATAATTGCATAAATCAAGGTCTTTCTTCAGAAGGTGTTTGTCACCAAGGACCTTGGCCAAATTCGCTATTTCTTAGGCATAGAGGCAATTCGCACATCAGTAGGACTACATCTGTCACAAAGAGAATACTTTATGGATATTCTTATAAAGGCATGCATGCTTGGTAGCAAACCTTCAGATATTCCAGCTGAAATACGAAGGCATATTATCTCTTTGGTTCCTGACTTTGAAGATCCTACTAGATACAAATGCCTTGTTGGCAAACTATTCTACCTCATTGTTACCAGGCCGGACATTTGATTTGCAGTATGCAGGGCAAGTCAACATATGGAAAAACTTCGCTATAGTAATTGGCAGGACGTTCTTTTGATACTACGTTATCTTAAGGGGTCTCCAGGGTGTGGCTTATTTTACAAGGCAAATGGCACTCCAACATTATTGCATATATCAATGCAGATTATGCAAGCACACCTGAAGATAGATGATCCACTACTGGATACACAATGTTTGTTGGAGGGAATCTTGTTACCTGGCATAGCAAGAAACAGACGGTGGTTTCCAGGTCAAGCGTTGAAGTTGGATATAGGGCAACGGCTCAAGCAACATGTGAAATTACTTGGTTGACATATTTCTTGAAGGAAATTTGCTATCCTACAACTACTCATGTTCCACTACACTGTGACAACAATTTAGCAATATATATTGCCTCCAATCCAATTTTTCATGAAAGAACCGAACATACTGAAGTTGACTTCCATTTTATATGTGATGCTATTTGAAATGGGAAGATCTGCACGCTCCACATATCTTAAGATTATCAGATTGCAAACATTCTTACAAAGGC
The DNA here is from genome assembly GCA_037367405.1 of Ottelia alismoides. Taxonomy (NCBI): domain Eukaryota; kingdom Viridiplantae; phylum Streptophyta; class Magnoliopsida; order Alismatales; family Hydrocharitaceae; genus Ottelia; species Ottelia alismoides. Next base: position 375,476 of record JAZKJV010011362.1, on the reverse strand, counting down.
TCTACTTAAGAAACGAGTTTCTTGGTTTAGTTCCAAGTTGGGCATGATTGACAAATATGCTCCAACTTGAGGTGGGTGTTGGAATTATTTATCATATGTTGGAATTATTTATCATAAAATAATCATTGTAGCCCAATTATGGGGCACTTATGTAATTTGTACTTATCTTCCCCTAGGGTTTCATGTTATAAAAGAGGCCCTAGGCCCATTGGAATAAACGACTTCTTCTTTTCTTTCTCCACAAGGTCATTTGGAGTTTTGTAATGCGAGTGTTGGGATGTTGAGCTGGCTAAGAGAGGGTGAGGAAGGCCCAAGAAGTGTTGGAATGAGACTATCTGAAGGGATCTTAGTTTTTTGGATCTAATCCCGGGATTGATCCAAGATAGATCTGAATGGAGGCAAATAATGCATGTAGTTAACCCTAATTAATGTCGGAAAAGGCTCTGTTGATGTTGTATTTGGGGTTTTGTAATGCTTGATAAGTTTCATCAAAGTCGTTGATTGTTTATTAATGTTGGGTTGTGTTCACACTAGGACTTGTGTATTTAAATTTAATGAGCACACAATATTGTGTGTGCTCATGGGTACATACTCCCCCCTCCCTCTATTTGCAGGATGATTCGATGTATATGGTATATGTCCATGACCCCTATTTAATGGCCGAGCCAATGAGAAGTTTGGACTGGGACCCATACATTATTTTTGCCCCAAGCTTTGCCTATGAATAGGTTGGCAGGTAGGTCCCCGATATATTAGCTAGGTCTAATGAGAAATATGAATAACTAGCGTAACGACACGTAAAGTAGATAATCAACATGAATGGTGAATTGCATATAAAAAATGTTTTACATATATCATTTAAGTAGCAATGTAGGAGTAACGAAGGTAATCACAATCATACATGTTATCACAAATGCTCCACTTTAACAAGATATATGGCATAATTATTGTAAAGTTGTCCTTAGATTGTATCTAAATAAATGTATGATTTATTATAGTTTGTTTGCACAGAGCAAATAAGCTTAGAATGCCCCTCTTATTTTAGAAGGCATCTTAAGCAAGTGTATCTTTGTAAATGTTAAGCATGAGGAGGTTATCTAGATACACTTATTCATGTAAATTTGGAGATGGTACACCAAGACTCCTTATGTAGGGATGGGTTTTGTGAGGTGACACTAAAGAGACATCGTAAAGAGAAAATACAAGAGTACGCGGGAGTTATAACTCATCCTACTCAATACTCCCCTCAATCTGGAGCACACATTTCAATCATGCCCAAACTTGTTAAGTCTCTCTAATTTACTATGGGAAATAAGCTTGGAGAACAAATTAGTAAACTAATCCTTTAAAGCTCAAATAGCCAACCATTAGGTGTTGTAGCATGGAAATTCACCATGGGTCAACACCAGAGGTAAACCACCATCGTCGCTCGACCTTGCCTCCTCCTTCCTTTCACAAAGAGGAGGGGTGGCTAGGGAATACTCCTTTTCTTACGAGGGTGCACAACTAGCGGAGGTTGTCGGTGGAAGGCTATTTGAAAGAGGAGACTTTGGTGATTGCTTTCCAAGGTGGTGTTTTCAACCACCGGCAATTAGCAAGGGAGTTAGGGTTAGGGTTTGTTCAACGGTTAGTGTGTATCGGAGAGGTTAGGTGAATCGACTGGCGATGGAAGTTGGTCAGTTGATGATCGGAGGAGGTCAGGAGAACCGGAAGAATTCAGGCGGTAGGAACATGGGAGACAACATCTGAAAGTTGATGATGAACCTCAACATACGATCATAGGACCAAACAGTTGGGGTTGACGCGCTTGTAGGTGGCTATGATCGCCCAGTATAATCGATCAAACAGTGGCAAATTAGGCACCATTAAGCGGCCATGATTGGATCTGATAAAGGACATCTGACAACCAGGAGAAAAGAGGGTTTGAATATAAGGTCGGGCCATATGGAGGGCATTTGTGAAGCCACGTGACCCAATCGGAATTAAGAGAAATGAGAAAATCAAAGATAATTAGAAATAAAATAGTTACGAGTCGAATTAAGAAAAACGTGAACATAAAAACTGTAGATCTCGATGATATCTACAACTTTCATGTAGAAGTCAAAGAGAAAATATATCATCTATACATAGATAATAATTAAAAAACTAATTAAAATAATGAAAACATTTATTTTCTTTTCTTATTTTTGGATTTTCATTTTATATTTTATGTTAAATTAATTGTGTACATTATTATGCTATTTTTTATTTGTTTTTTAATAAGAAAGAAATACATAAATTAATATCACAATTATATATTATGTAATATAAAATAACTAGGGTTAATTAATTACAACACATAATTAATCAATAAATGTTATCAGGACACCAGGACGTGACACATGGCCCAAGTGGAAACATCAACCGTCCGTTCCCGCTGACGGTGGGTATTTTGCACTCCAGTCCTTACCGTTTTTGTATTTACTTAAAAGTACATAATCCTTCCTTTGTCTTTTTAATATTTTTGTAATATTTATAAAAAGAACTCCAAACTTTCCATATTTACCATTTAGTCCCCGGCCACGTCACCTCACGTGCTTGGCGCACATAAGGCGTGGGCATTTTGCGCGGGCTCCCTCGCCCATTTTGTAATTTTTATTTAGTCCAAAAACTTTTTAATGCAGTGTAATATTTTTAGGAATTTTGTAGCTTAGCCCCCATGATTTTGGAATATTGCTTACATGTCCCTGCCAGGTCACGTGCCCCATGCACGTGAGTTTGGTGTTTTTGCAGAAATACCCCTCAGGTTTCGGATTTAATATTTGGTCCATAAATATTTTTTTATTCAGTTATAACTTTGTGGGAAATTTATACTCAGGCTCCTGAACTTTTACATATTTACTAATATACCCTTGTCAGTAGTGTAATTTCTTTTTTGTTTTTAGTATTTATTTCATGCATCTCTAAAATTTGAAAACAACTCAAAGAAAATGCATAGTTTCATGTTTTATTGTACGTTAATGTCATATTTTTATTTCACATTTTTGTAGCATTTTATTATTTATAAAAAATAAACAAACTTGCATTTTCATCCCTATTTGCATTATAAGATTCATAAAAATTATAAAAACATTTCAAAAAATTTCCAAAAAAATATATTTTGTTTATTTTTTGTGTGTTTTATCTTTATACCAAAAATCACCAAAAATTGTAAAAGAAAACTCATAAAATAGAAAAACTCTAAAAATCTCTATAAAAATAAATAAAATCCATAAAAATCCAAAAATTCTATTTTCTGTTGCTTAATTTTTTTATTTTATTATCTTTATTTTAAAATTAATTTGGAGAATGTTTTTACTGTTTGATATTTTCATCTCCATTTTAAACTCAGTTATTTATTTTATTCCCTGTTTTAAGTATTTTCGATTTTAAAAATGCCAAAAAATAGCAAAAATATAGAAAAATCTCAAAACATTAGAAAATTATAAAAAGCATAAAAATATTTTATTTCATGTATTTCGCTTATTTTTACCTATTTTTATATATACATTATCTCTCTCTTTCCATTATTGTCTATATATCTTATTTTATATTTTAAAAGGAACAAAAAATACAAAAAAATATAAAATATATAAAGAAAATACAAAATCAAAAAAAATTAAAAATCAAAATATAAAAATATAAAATCTAAAAATAAAATAAATAAATAAGTATAATTAAAATGCACAAAAAATAGCATCCATAGACAAATTCATCACACTTTGTGCATTTATAGTCGCGATCTACCTGTTTGTTCCTTGTGTTCGACACTCTACACATACTTGTACCTATACAAATCTTTGTTGTAGAATTATAATAAATTTTAACTCTGCATCTTGCTTTTCATTGATTGATTCTGACTTGTGGGTGTTTGAAGTTTGGATTTCACATGGTCAATTCGACGACTGTGTTCCCGCCTTGTGTGGAACGCAAGACCGCGAGATTTTTGGCTTCAACAGGCTTCGACCCTCAAGATGGGGTAAGCTTGCTGCCAATTGGGAAGGATCGTACTTACTATACAAAACCCATCCTACAGTGGTTTACTACTAGCTTATGACAACATAGGGGAAACTTGTATCTAGGATCTATGTTGCCATTAACTTAAGGTAGTGTCATGGGTGAAAGCAGCTACCAAAAATATATAGGTATGAGGGGGACATTTATCGAAGGGGGGAGGGGAGGAAAAATTTTTACCAAAATGGGGACGACGTGAAAATATTTCCCAGAGTAGGGATATATTGGCAAACAGTTTGTCGTGGTGCGACAAACGGGAGGGGGTTGGGACACAGATTTTGGATGTCCATGTGGCGTGGCAAATCATTTGCCGTGCACGACAAACCATTTACCGCGCACAGAATACAGAGCGACAAATGGTTTGCCGATATATGCCCATTGTGGGAATTATTTTCAGGTCATCTCCATTTTGGGGATGATTTTGCTGAGGATCCCCATTTTGGACATTCCATCGGTATGAGAAAGGGTATGAGAGTACTTTGCTTCATCAAGCACTAAATTATACAAAGAGTAGCTATGAACTACTTGTACACCCCAAACCCTTAAAACCTTTTCCTGTTGTTGCTCTGGAGTCTACAACATAGAGGTAGGTTGCATGAGAGGAGGTTGGTTCAAAGTCCCTATCATCTGCATTCCTGTTCGCCGGAGCTTCAAGCCGAAGGCTGAGGAGAGGTTTGATATAAATCCTTAATGGTGATGAAAGAAGACTGACAAAAAGAGGCGACATCTTTTCGGTAGATAAAGAAGATAGAAAAGGAAAAGAAGAAAAGAGATATGCAGATGGAAGAAAGATAGAAGAAGATGTACACACCACTCCCCCTATACTTAGGGTAAAAGAAGCCCTAAGTAGTGGCAACAACATGAGTGATGAAACGGAACTAAGACTGAACACTCGGCTCGTCCACCCCCTATACTTAGGACAAAGTACGTCCTAGTAAGGTAAACACGAGAATGGGTGGACGAGCAATATGGGAGATAGACAGAGGGAAACAAATGAATATACAATAGTATGGATGTACAACGATCAAGAAGGCTGAAAGATAACCTTCTTGCGAGACCGCTGAGGAATGGATCTGGTATGGTGCAGGTCGACATCGGGGTCCACAGTGGATGAAAGCCAATCAGGGTCGACCGGGTGAAGATCCTCAATGGTCTCAGGGAGTGAAGGTGCAGACGGGTTCGTCGAAGTAGTGTGCTAGGTCTAACCTTGGGAGTTCACTGATATTAAAGTGAAATGGGATGAACTCATCATCATCAGAAGAAGTATAGTCAGAGTCGTCTTGCGAGGTCTCATCCAGGTCAAAACCCAAAGAAACGAGCTCATCAGTGGAAGTAGTCGAATCATGTTCGTCCTCTACAATCTCAACTGGATCATCAATTTCATCAGAAGGCTCGAATTCCCGAATATAAGTAACCAAATCAAATTCGACCTTGGTCTCATCTGAATCTAATGAACAGGAACGAACTCATCAGTGAAAGTAGTCAAGCCATGTACATCCTGTCTAGTCTCTGGATCTGCCCTCTGCTCTAGGGTGTCAATCGTGTAAATCCTGCGGATGTCATCAACACATCGCCACATTCCGAAGGAAGGAACTTCGAGGTCTATGCTTTTCGAATCTTCCTCTACGGTGAGGAATTCTCAGGTCTCAATGGAATCCAACATACAACAAAAGTCTCTGATAGTCTCGTCAAGGTCATGGTCCTCGGGGTCAGCCAAAATAGGTGAAGGTGTATCAGGTGCATGTATCTGGTCAACTGTGGGTGTGGTGATCAACACTTCGCTCTCATCAACAGGATGGAAGTGAATCTCTCCTAATCCATAATCAATAATGACCCTCGCAGAGGCGAGGAATGGTCGTCCCAAGATGATTGGAGAGTGCTCCCCTGTGGAGGTCTCCATGGGCAATACGACAAAATTAACATTGTACCTCTTGCCCTGAATCGAAATGACGGCGTTTTCAAGGATACCCTTTGGCCTCTTTATTGATCCATCATCAAACTAAACGATATCCTGGTTTTCTTTAGAGGCCCTAAGTGAAGAGACTGTACCAGCGAGAAGGGTATGATGTTAATCGAAGCACCGCCGTCGAGGAGAGTGTGATCACAGGTATGGTCAGAGATGGTGCAGTTGATGAAAGGTGTAGCACTGTTCCTCTTCCTAGGAATGTGACAATGTGTGATGGCGTGACCAGTGGCGATGGTCAGAATATGACGCTCAGATCTGCTCCTCCGCTTTCTCTTCTTGGGAAGAAGAGTAGATAAATTAGTCATGGCCTGCTGAAGTGGGGCACGGATGATCTCATGTATGGTGGCCACCACTTCGGGTTCAATCAATAATTTTTTTTAATTTTTGGACCTCCTCCATACAAGGGAGAAGGTCGGAATCGGCATATACACGAAGAATGCGAAGAGCAGTTTGTACAACAGCTTCCTCAGGGTCAAAGGCGGGACAGGGTGTGAATGAATGTGTGGTCAAGGGACCTGGCAAGTGGACGCTCTACCGAAATCTTTTTGTGTTTTAAATTTTTTCTCATTTTTTTATGTATTGGGCGATTGCAAGCTCTCACAAGAATCGCTACTCAAGTCCAAATAATCAGATCGTGAAGCATCAATGTGGCTCTTATTAAGGCTGGTGAGGTCGTCAATCCTCGAATTCATTTGCTCCATGAACTGGGTCAAGGTCTCTTTCAAGTGTGGACATTGTGAGAGGTGACTCCAACAGATCAGTATCGGGTCGATGTGAAGGTGGAAAATACAGAGGTGGTGGTGGATGTGGGTAGAAGTCCGAGGGCCAATATTGTGGCTGAGGCGAGTATATACAAAAATCAGAAAAAATAGGAGGATCCTCCTGATAAAAGGAAGGTGGACCGGTTGGAGGGTACGAGGGATCCGTAAAGTCTGGATAAAAATTGCTCCAGGGGTCCATCTCGAAAACAAAAGCAAATGATTCGGGAGAGCACAAAAGTCAAGTCAAGAGAAAGTGAGAAAAAAGGTGCAAATGTGCATGAACGATCTAGGATGCACACAAACAACCTCACATAATACTAACCCTCAATTCACCTACTCAACTCGGTAAGATCACAAATGCGGTCTTTTTATCTTGTCTGTTTTAGAGTTAGGTGAGAAGTCCAAAAATTATGCAAACACTTAGGGGGCTGAAATCGAATTTTGACACTAATCCTTAGTGTGTGTGCGAGCAATGTAATACGAAGACAATGAGGGGATTACATGCCCCAAGACAAGTTTTTTTCTTTTTGGTTGATTTTAGGGTCGAGTAATGTTAACAGTCCCAATTTTATTAATTATCACTTTTTTTGGATTTTTAATAGAAAATGCACGAGCCTAACGAGGAGTCAGTTCCTTTAAGCACCTAGGTGTTCAAAATCAAAGGGAGAGGCCGAAAAGCAATGCAAACGGCAAACGATGATGAATGCTAAAGCGTAAATGCTCACCTTGCCATTAGCACTCTACATGCAAGGATGCTCAACGGAATTGAAACCTACACTATATGCAAATGCAGTCGATGAAATTGCCCTAGGGTGAGAAACCGCTATTAACGTGAAGCACAATTTTCAAAATTTGGCTAAGTCCAAACGTTTTCTATAGGAGCATGCAATGATGATTAATGTGTTTGGACCTAATACTATCAACAAGCAGATCTTAAAACCAAGGGCTTAATCACACAAATAAAGAAAACAAAACCAGAAAACAAAAGAAAAATGCGATGAAAATATGAGAAAATCGCGGTGAGCCCCCAAGTGTATAAACACTTGGAAATTCAGCACAAGTGTCCAGAGTCCAGAGTACTTGTATTATTTCAAATAATAATGGTCTCTCTCTCTCTCTGTCTCACTTAAATTACACAAATAAATACAGAAAGTAAAATGGAGCTCGGTCCTAGAAAATCCCTCTACGTCTCCTTCGGTGCTAGGCAAGCAGAAGCCAACTTCACGTGGGTGCACATGCACTTCGGGTGGAGCGCCTCCCTCGATCCATGATTCCTTGCACAAATTCAACAAGAGAGGAGGTTAGTCAGCTCAACAAGCACTGTTGCTCCCCGGCAACGGCGCATTTGTTGAAGCCAAAAATCTCACGGTCTTGCGTTCCACACAAGGCGGGAACACAGTCGTCGAATCGATCGTGCGAAATACGAACTTTAGACAACAATTAACCCACAAGTCAGAATCAATCAATGAAGAGTAAGATGTGGAGTTAAAATTTATTATAACTCTACAACAAAAATGTGTATATGTGCAAGTATGTGTCGAGTGTTGGACACAGGGAACAAATAGGTAGATCAAGGTAATAAATGCACAAAAATGACTGTGATGAATTTGTCTATAGATGTTATTTTTTGTGGGTTTTTAATTATATATATTATTTTATTTGTAAATTTTATATTTTTTATATTTTGATTTTTAATTTTTTTGATTTTGTATTTTATTTTTTATATTTTATTTTTTTGTATTTTCTTTTTCTTTGAAAATATAAAATAATATATATAGACAATAAAGGAAAGAGAGAGATAATGTATATATAAAAATAGTTAAAAATAAGCAAAATACAAGAAATAAAACATTTTCTATTATTTTTATAAATTCCTAATGTTTTTGAGTTTTTCTATATTTTTGATATTTTTTGGTATTTTTAAATTGAAAACACATAAAAAAGGGAATACAATAAATAGCTGAGATTAAAATGGAGATGAAAAATATCAAACAGTAACAAAAATTCTCCAAATTAATTTTAAAATAAAGATAATGAAATAAATAAAATTAAGAAACAGAAAATAAAATTTTTAATTTTTTCTTGATTTTATATATTTTTATGGAGATTTTTAGAGTTTTTCTATTTTTATGAGTTTTTTTAATATTTTTTACTGATTTTTGGTATGAATATAAAACACACAGAAATAAATAAATAAAATTTTGGAAATTTTCGAAATGTTTTTTTGATAATTTTTATGAATTTTTTAATGCAAACAAGGATGAAAAATGTAAATTTTTGATTTTTATAAATAATAAAATGCTGCAAAAATGTGAAAATCAAAGATGGAAAATTATATTTCATATCTACTTCAATTATTTTATATTTTTGATTCCTAAAAAAATAAGTCCATCGTTTTAATCCTTAACAAGCCAAATTAAAATCGTTGTTTTAATTTGAATGAAGCCACAGATAAAATCAATAAAAATAAATCACCATAATTATTAAATATATCAACTCATATTAGGGATCAACAAGACTACCCCTAATTTTTAGGCATTTTTTTCTTTCAAAAATAAAGTCATGTATTTTCATCACTATATTATTCTAATATGTCATTCCAATTTCGTTAGAAACATAGTCTCATATGCCCTTCATCTCGAAGAGGTCAAGTACAACAATTATATGACCATTAAAATTACTTGTTATAGATGGAAGGTTTAGGAGTCTATGTTTTTGACGAAACTGAAATGATATATCAGAGGAGTATAGTGATGAAAGTACATGGTTTAATTTTTATTTTTTTTAAAAAGCCAGAAAATGGGAGTAGGAGCAGTCCCATTTCCCTCTCATATTACGTTGGAAAAAATAGGGTTGTCCCCTAGAGGTAGTCAACATAGCTGCCTTCGCCTCTATTTTCCTGTAATTTTTTTAATTTTTTTTGAAAAATATCACCATGTATATTCATCTATATATCTCTTCAATATGCCATTCGAATTTTGTCAGAAACAAATATTCTTATTTCCTTCATCTAGATTATGTAGTTTTAAACATTGTTGTAATCGATCTGTTTTAGATGAAGAGCATATGAGCCTCTGTTTCTAATGAAATTGGAATGACATATTAGAATGATATAGTAATGAAAATAAATGATGATATTTTTGGAAAAAACCGTCGAAATGAGGGCGGGGACAATACCATTAACCCTATTATGTTAGCGCATAGAAGCCATGAGAAAGAAAATAATTATTGAGGAGGCATCGCAGAAGAAAAAACAGGAAGGACAACGACGGAGGAGAGAGAGAAATGTACTTAATATAGATATATGTGTGCGTGGAAAGACAGATGCGTGAAAAAGATGTATGGATGGAGAGAGGGGAGAAGGAGAACGGGTAGGTGAGGGAGGGAAAGAGGAGGAGGGCTTCACATGGAAGATAATGTATCAAAAGCTTTTCAAAAGTTTATTGTTAGTTTAGGCCGACCCGACCCGAGCCCTCATTCGTTCTGAGTCAGACTTTGTTATATTTTTTGGATCCCGGTCCAACCCAAAGCCTACTAAGTTAAGTAGGTTTGGACATGGGCCACAAATGGCCCCGGAGGACTCGATCCAATGCTTTTCCCCTCTCTTCGGTGCTCATTTACAACTCCTCTGGATAGTTGTTGTGAACGTCGTATGCCTCCCTTGCCTTTGTCTTTCTCATCGCTGTTGCCATATTCGACGACGGGGTGGTGGTGCTACTGGTTGCTAGAGGTGTCCTCGAGGCCATTGAGGTGATCCAGGGCACACAAGGAGATGGTGTGGAGCTCGTCTAAGACGCGATGGTTGCATTTTAACCATTTCATCTTATAGCTAGAAAGGATGATGAGAAAGGGGGCTGCTCTCAAGGGGCTACACGGCACATGAAATGGTAGGTGCGGAAGGAAATGATGTACAAGGCGTAAACCTCATGGAGGAGGGGAGACATTTCTCTGCAGGGGCTTCCCACTAAAAATATTTCTCATTATGGGCATGCATGAAAACTAATTCCCAAAGCCGGCCCGAGGCAAACCATTTTCCTTCCTCGATCTTGAGGGATGTAAGTGATACCTGACAACACGCCACTACGCGGGGATCGAGGACGGCAAATGATTTGCCGCGAGCCTTTTTGGGTCAGCCAATGACAAACCACTTGCCGATTTATGCCCCTTTGGGAATTAATTTTCACGCATGCCCATTATGATAATATTTTCAGTGGGAAGCTCATGCTGAGAAATGTCTTGAGGAGGGTGTAGTTGAAGAAACCTTAAAGTCACTGTAATGTCCCCATCTACAATATAATACGTAATGGTGAATTAATGATGGTTTAAGTTACCATATTTTTTTACCACATTTTTATTTTCAACATACAACTAATGTCATAAATATGAATTAGTTAGTGTACTTAAAGTCTTATACATGCACACATGCATAAGAAACAACCAAACAAATGCAAGAAAAACCGAACACATGATATTAATATACATATGTATTAAATTGGACCGGGCCGACAAAAACCTTATCAATTTTATTTGGGTCGGATTTGAGCATAAATATGGAATTTGAAAATAAAATGGATCTATACTTGACCCATTAATCCATATACTTAAATAAGCTTGGAACGAGCCAACTTAAATCCAACCTGACCTGATGTCCAACTCTATTGTCGACTTAATCCGGTCGAGTTTTGCCCACCGGAAGGAAAATCGGTTGAGCCCACTGGTTATATTTTCCCAATTTTGAAGGTAAATTACATAAACTGCCCTTAAGTCTGGTGAACAAACATGACGTACTTAAAATTACAATACTTTCTAAAAAGTAACCCACACTTAACACTCTTTTTAGCAGTTTTCCAGAGATCTTTCTCATTAACTTAACCTGATAAATATGATGGGGGAAATTAATTTAATTGTTCACTTCTTGTGTTTACAAATGTGTGAGATGTTGATCACCTATTTGTTTCCCTCTTAAAGGAATGTCTCATTTGAGTGGTGACCATGGGAGCAATATTGACTAAAATGAGGTTCGATATTATTTTGTTCATAAGTATCTTTATTAACACGTTTATAAATTTATAAACGCGGTCTTTATAAACATGTTTTGAAGGAAAATTTATAAACACAGTCTTTATATTACTTTTCTAAATATCTTTAATAATCAATTCATTACTTCTGTTAAAATAATAATAAGAAAATATAATTACAAATTAATTAAAACTTAAAAATTAGAAACATAAAAAAAGTTAAAGATAAAAATAAATAAAAATATAGTAGTCTTTTTTTACATGGTAGATTTGCATGAAAATATAAAAATATCAAATATAAACTAAGAGTTCCTGCTCTCGAGCTGATATCAAGTATCCAGAGGATATATTAAAGGCAGAAGCATCTACATTATTGTATTTGAGGTGGATTATATGAATAGTTACATAATCGATGTCATATAGCCATTCTCACGTGAATATACCATTCCAAATATAATTATAGAAGAGGAATTTTTAAATGACTGAGAATTTGATCATTATCAATGCTATCAACAACATCAAATACATTGATATGAGATATAAATATATTTGTATTTAAGAGGATATGCATAACATTTTTATTTTGATTGAAATGTATCATGTAATGATATTAGTTTTTATTTTTTCATGCTATTGATAGATACCTTTATTTGAGAAATCTCTTGCCCATTACATGTCCCATGTCGTGTACATGCCTACACTACTGATGTACCCACAAATCTGGTAGTCTAAATATGTCTCACACAAGGCGGAGACAGAATCGCTGTGGCGACCACCCGAAATCTGAGATTCAATCAACAATTAACCCACGACAAACAAATCAAGCAATGAAAGTAAATGTGGAGTTAAAATTTATTATAACTCTACAAAATATTTGTATAGTGCAAGTAGTATAGAGTGTCGACACAGGGAACAAACAGGATAGATCAGAAAATAAGTGCTCAAGACTGAATGTGATCAAATGTCAACAAGTGTGCTATTTTTGTGGGTTTTTAATTTTTATTTTTTTTTGAATTTTATATTTTTATATTGTGATTTTCTATTTACTGATTTTGTAATTTCTTTTTATATTATGTATATATATTCTTTTTTTGTTAAATAAGGTAATACAACTATATAGGATATATATGCACAAGAGAGATAAGATAGGGGTATATATAGGTAAAAATACCCAAATTTCAGGAAATAAAATATTTTTGCACTTTTTTATATTTTTCCAATGTTTTTGTGTTTTTTCTAATTTTTTGGTATTTTTAAAGTTAAAAATACTGAAAATAGTGAACAAAATTAAAGGCTGAAACTAAATTGAGGATGAAAAATATCAAACTGAATCCAAAATACCTCAAATTAATTTTAACGTAAAGATAATCAAATAGAGAAAATTCAGAGACAAAAATTATATTTTTAGGATTTTTACAGAAATTTTTAGATTTTTATGAAGATTTTTGGGGTTTTGATGTTTTTAGGAGGTTCCTTTTGAAATTTTTAGTGATTTTGGACTGAGTTAAAACACATAAAAATGAACAAAATATATATTTTTGGAATTTTTCAAAAACTTTTTATAATTTTTATGTATTTTCTAATGCGAACAATGAAGAAACTACATGTTTTGAATATTTATAGATAATAAAATGCAACAAAAATGTAATTAAAAATATGGCGTGATAGAGCAATGCAACAACCACACAATGATATTTTTTTGGGGATATTTTAGAGTTTTATAGATACATGAAATAAATAGAGACTATAAAGAGAAACTACACTGCTGGCAAGGGCATATGTGTAAATATCCATAAATCCGAGGGCCAAAGTGCAATTTAGCCAAAAGATTATAACTACTTAACAAAGTTCCAGGACCAATTACAAATAGCCAAAAACCCATGGGATACAATGCAAAATTCCCACCGATGTACGTGGTACTCACGCGCCTCGCAGGGACTTAAACACAATAAACAAAAATATGATGGATACTTTGCAATTTCACCAAAAATAATATATGTTATGAACTGTTTTCTGGACTAAAATGAAATAACAAAACACGTAGGGGTCTCCTGCAAAATGTCCACCCCCTCACGTGCACGGGCACGTTAGGTGACGTAGACAGGGACCTGAGTGCAAATATGAAAAGTATGGGGTATATATGCAAACATTACACAAAATATTTAACTACAAATGAAAGTTTCAGAGCTAAATAGTAAATACAAAAACGCTCGGGTAAAAGGATGCAATATACCCAAGCACTGGCGATCTGACGGCGGGAATCTTTTCGCTTGACACGTAGCGAGCCTCGGACGCACGATTCCCCTTCGCGGATGAGAGGCCAGGATTAGATCCTGGCCCTTGATCGGATGGTGGCGAAAGGGCAAGATCGGACGGTGGAGGATCCAACTGGAGGGGCATCCCTGATCGGACGACGTGGAGCCCCGGAGGAAGAACATGGAAGAACTTTGTCGGGGCGAAGTTCCTGCGACGTGCACGCCTGCCTCCGATGGTCTACGCCACTGCAAAATGGCCTAGGAGGCTCCTGTGGTGATCCTTTGTATGCTGGAGGCTACAAAAATCTCCGGTGTCGACCGGAGCTCTCGCTAGGATGCGGCGGAGCTGGGAGGCTCCAAGAACCTCGGTGAGGGTCCAGAACGAGCTCCAAGCATTCCTGGAAGTTCATTGACCTAAAAAAATGGTGAAGGGGTCGAGGGCAAACTGCCTCGACCACGCAACAAGGTGGAAAGGCGGCGAATTGTGAGATGGGGGCTCAGTCGGAGCTACGTCTGGCGAGGGGATCAAATGTGTGATTCGATGGATGAAAGATGAAGTGGAAGTGGGGGATTTACTCCTATGGCTACGACAAAGTAAAGACGCACAAGAAAATGAGGAAAAATGAAGCCCTCGAAGGTTTGAATACATGAGGAATAAAACCTCTATGGTGAGCTTTGCCGGAAGTGGTGGAACTGCCTCGAATCTCCCTCGGCTGACCTGACGCGCGGAGGAGGAAGCTATCACCTTCCTCTCACGATTGGGCACGAAAGGGGGATCGAAGCTCGTGCAAAAATGGTTCAAACTTGGCTCGAAAGTTGGAGGTTGTATCTGAAGGACTGACGAACGACTGGGAGAATCGAGGGAGATCGACGAAATCGACCATCCTCGGCCCTAGGAAAAAACGAGGGCGTGAAAGAGGGATGATCGAGGCACGAAAGTCGTGAAGGGTGTAGCGCGAAAGGAGGAGTGTTTGACCTTGCCCGCAAATAGGGGCCAAAAATGAGGTTTGATAGAGGAACATGGGGCGGGACAGAGAGTTGACCGAGGTCAACTCTCGGATCCTCCTGGTTGGTCCACGTGGACCAACTAGGAAAAACGCTGAAGAAATTATTTCGAAACTCATTTAAAAATAGTAAATGAATTTATTATTTTTGGATTATAAAATAAAAAATGTTTGTTATTTTCTGAAATATTTTAATATGATTTTTATTTATTTTTTAGAGGTTTGAAATTACAAGTTCCCTTTTATGCCCTATATAGGTATACATACCTATGTAATTTAATATTTTATTTTTTGTTTTGTATATTATTTTTGTTTATTAATTATAAATTTATAACGTATTTTTATACACTTAAATATATTTTTATTTTATTTTTCTGATGAGTTTTGTACACTTAAATAAATAGAAGTGTTAGTTATATATGTATAATTATAGGTATTTCATCTAGGTGTTGTATACATGTATTTTATTTTTGTACTTTCTCTAGATTTTTATTCTTGTTTTAATACACACATATATTACAACTAATGTTTACAAAATTATAAAAAATAAAAGTATAACAATAATGAACAATAAATAAAATGAATATTTTAATATGTACAAGTATAAAATAGGGGTCCAAAACTTAACTTTCAAACTGTAGCTCTGCAAAATATGAGACCGCCTTCATTAAATAGATTATTGAAAATTATATACAATTAAAGGTGATTTTGATACATTCGAGTTTTTATTGAGAGATACAGGTCTAGGAAGTTGGTATTCTGGAAACTTATTCAGATCATATCTTCTCATTTGTACATTATTTTTGTATGAAATCAATTTTATATTTTTCTATATTTAATTATCTACAACTTTTATGTCAAAGTTTCTTTATTTGAGGTGTAAAAAGTGGAACGAAAAATAGGTCCCAAAATGAATAAAGAATGAATTAAATAAAAGGATATTTTTATTGTATTTTGGCCCTCATCTCCCCCTACTTTATTCCTTGTCGACCTACTAATCTAGATGCCTAGGTCTCGGAGTTTGGGTCATAAAATATTTATAATGTTTTATTCATTTTCTTTTCTTTATTCTAAAATTTTGGCTTTAAAAACTGTAATTTGTACATTATTTACATACACTTGCATGAATGCTAAGATGCATGAATTAAAGGTATTTACATGCATTTACTAGGGTTTTTGAGGCCAAAATGATAGAATAAAGATGATGAAATGGAGGTTCAGCAACCCCCTACTTGCCTTTGCTAGTCCCTAGCAAACACTTATGCAATAAGTGCAGAAAAGGAAAACAAAGAAAAGAAAAAGAAGAAAGATTGATTAAATTAATGATCAAACTTGTCTTCATAAAATCAATATTTGGAGATTAAGTCGGTCCTTTTGGAATTTTAGTGCGGTCGGAACCTTAATGATAACCAGATTTGAAATCCAACCACCTTCGAGAATCCCAAAACTCTGCCTAAGTCTCCTCAATAGCCAGATCAGAAATATTTCAACTCATACGCAAACCCTTACGACTATGAATCTGACTCGTACAATGTAAGTGATAGTGGCTCTCCCCAACTGAGATAACAAAGAGACCGACTTCTCCAATATGACAACCCAATGATTCCCCAATCCGATCAAACTATTTTTCAAACATTTTGCAACAAATATTTTCACCTAATTTATTAATCAGTAAATACAAAAAGATTTTTAGGAATAATCACATCTTTTTTAAGTATTTTTAATGAATTTAATTGTATTAATTAGCCATAATTATTAAGAAAATACGAAAGTATGAGTTATGGCTAAAGTATATACATAGTATATACGACCCCCTTATACTTAGCTTGAGCTATGTCCTCATAGATCGGAGAGAAAAGAGAAGACATAACTCGTACTGAGTATAGAAAAGTCTAAAAAATAACTAATAAGATGTGAATGAATAAACCAATGAGAAGTCGATTGTCCCCCCTATACTTAGGATCAAATAATCCTAAGTATAACAGATTGTACACAAGGCAAGGAGGGTCGAGGGTGGGATGAACAGATCGTACTCAGATTGTCTCCCCTTATACTTAGGGTAAGATATCCCTAAGTATAGACAAGAAGAGAAGACAATGGAGAGGATCAAAGAATAGCATTAACTCGTGGTGCACACCCCCTATACTTAAGACAAAGTACGTCCTAAGTATAGAAGACTGACAAAAAGGGGCGACACCTTTTCGGTAAATATAGAAGACAGAAGAGGAAAAGAACGAAAGAAGAAAAGAAGAAAAGAGAATAAACAGATCAAAGCTCAGTCTGCCTCCCCCCTATACTTAGGACAAGGTGTATCCTAAGTATAGCAAAATCATAAGATGATGATGGTGTGACAGACATAATGAATGAATGAATGATATGGACATATGGATCTCTATAGTGGAAGATGGAAGTGACAACCATATATGAGATGCACGTGATGCGAGTCGAAGAGCACGTCTCATACCAGATGAATAGGGGCATCGTCAACAGTCGACGGATCATGATCTAGATATAGTTTCAAGCGTTGATTGTTAATGCGAAAGGTAGATGAAGATGACAACTCAGATATATCAATATTGCCATTGTCATGTACCTTTCTCACCACATATGGACCTTTCCACTTACTCTGTAATTTACCTGAAAATAATTTTAGCCTAGAATCAAATAACCATACATGTTGATCAAGCTCAAACTGTTTATGGCTGATATGAGAATTGCCATGTCTTCACTTTTTCCTTGTACAATAGGCTACTCAAAAAGGTTGTATATCTCAGTTCCTCCAGGGTTGCCAACTCTGCTCTCCTCTGTTCTCCTATACTCTCAGGATCCAATAATAATTCAGTAATTGCCCATAGTGATTTGTGCTTGATCTCCACTGGCAAATGACACGGCTTGCCATAGACGAGACGAAAGGGAGATGCCCCTAATGGTGTCTTGAGGGAAGTCCGATAGGCCCATAAGACCGAGTCCAAAAGCTGTGACCAATCCTTTCGATCTGGACGAACTACCTTATGTAAAATAGTCTTGATCTCCATGTTCAAAACTTCAACAAGACCATTAGTCTGAGGGCGATATGGAGTGGCAACACGATGGCCAATGCTGAACTCATCTGCAAGGGCTCTTACCTTGTCGTTAATAAAGTGAGTCCCCCTGTCTGAAATCAGAACTCTAGGTACCCTGAACCATGAAATGATATTTTTCTTCAAAACATTGGAACACAGTTTTTGCATCTGCGGCTCGAGCGGGGATGGCCTCAACCCAACGACGCACATAATCTACAGCAAGTAGAATGTACTCAGACCCCTGACTCTTAGGAAATGGGCCCATGAAATCAATCCTCCATGCATAAAAAATCTCACAAAAGTGAATGGGCTGCATGGGCATCATGTCTCTCTGTCCACAAGTACCCATCTTCTGACAGTCAGTACACCTCTTCACGAATTCATCAGAATCCTTGAAGAGAGTAGGCCACCAAAGGCTGGATTGGAGCACCTTATGTGTTGTCCGTCTCCCAGAATGATGTCCTCCTGCCTCAAGCTTGTTGCAGTAGGTAGGGATGCTATGCTGCTCTTCTTGAGGAATACACCTCCTCCAGATACTATCCCCTCCTTCATGGTAAAGGACGGTGTCCTCCCAATGGTATGACTTGGCCTTCGCAAGGAAGGTTTTAAGTCGCTGCCTGGGCCATCCTTGTGGAACCATCTTGGCAACAAGATAGTTCACAATGTCGGCGTACCATGGAAGCGAGGCGATGGCAAGGATCGCCTCATCTGGAAATGTCTCAGTGATAGGTGCAATGGGCTCAGATTCCTCAAGGTTCTCTAATCGGGAGAGGTGATCCGCCACCACATTCTTAACTCCAGGTTTATCCTTAATCTCAATGTCAAATTCCTAGAGCAGAAGGATCCATCTAGTAAGTTGAGCTTTGGCATCCTTCTTTGCCATGAGGTATCGAATGGCGGTGTGATCTGTATGGATAGTCACTCTTGAACCCAGAATATATGATCTGTACTTATCCAAAGCGAAGACTACAACTAGCATCTCTTTCTCAGTCACAGTAATTCTGTTGAGCGGCATCCAAATTCCGACTAGCGTAGTGAATGGCATACGACAATCCATCCCTCCTCTGTCCAAGCACAGCCCCTACGGCAAAATCAGAAGCATCCGTCATGATCTCGAATGGGATAGACCAATTGGGTGGCTGAAGGACATGAGCCTTAACAACTAACTTCTTGAGAGTCTCGAAGAATGCAAGACACTTATCATCGACAATGAACTTGGTGTCTTTTGTCAACAAATCAGTTAGCGATCGGGCAATACGACTGAAGTCCTGAATGAACCGTCAGTAGAAACCGACATTCCCCAGAAAAGACCGCAGCTGCCACAGATTGGACGGTGGATTGAGTTTTCTAATGATATCCACCTTGGCCGGATCAACCTCCATGCCCCTATTGGAGATGATATGACCAAGGACCGTCCCTTGAGTCACCATGAAGTGACTCTTCTCCCAAAGATAATACAAGGTTGACCTCTATGCAGTGCTGAAGCACACGGTTTAGGCAGTCAAGACAAGCGTGAAACCCATCGCCATAGACCGAGAAGTCATCCATGAAGACCTCGAAACAGTCACCCACCATGTCCGAGAAGATGGACAACATGCACCTTTGGAATGTCGTCGGGGCATTACATAGACCAAAGGGCATTTGTCTGAAAGCATATGACCCAAATGGATAGGTGAATGTCGTTTTGTCCTGGTCTTCGGATGCAATGGCCACTTGGTTATAGCCGGAGTACCCGTCAAGAAAACAGTAATGACTCTTCCCAGCTAGTCTCTCGATAATCTGATCAATGAATGGAAGTGGGAAACAATCCTTCTTGGTGGCCTGATTCAATCGTCTGTAGTCCACATAGACCCTCCAAGAAGTGGGTGCCCGGGTAGCTATCTCCTCTCCAGACTCGCTCACAACTGTAGTGATACCCGTCTTCTTGGGTACCACATGTAATGGACTAACCACTTGGAGTCGGAGATGGGGTAGATAAAATCGATGCTAGATATTTCTTTCATGACCACATCTCGAAGGTTCGGGTTCAACCGTCGCTGGAACTCACGCGGGGGCTTAGTGTTCTCCTCGAGGTATATACGGTGGGAGCACAGAGCCGAACTAATCCCCTGGAGATCAGCTATACCCCATCCTATCGCCTTGTAGTTTCTTTTATAAACCTCCATCAAACGAGATTCTTGCTCTCCAGTCAAATCTGTTGAGATAATGACTGGGTGCATATCTGGCTCACCCGCAAGGAATCTGTACTTTAGCGACTGCGATAGAGGCTTCAAGTCTGGGCAACTGGGAGCTGGCAAATCCGGCTTCTGATATGTCTATGTGAAGGCTACCAAATCTGCATGTGAGAACTCTTGCTGTGCATGAAAATCTGATGAAGGGAACTCTGCTGGAAGATCTGTGGACTGTGCTGGCTCGCTCATCGTCCTAGCTGTCGGCTCTGAAGGGATCAAACATGACAAATAATCATCACAGTCATTCCAATCAATGTCTGAATCTGAGGGATCTAAATCTGAAGAACACGAATGAAACTCTGCATTACCACTCATCCTGCAACTGTCGGCCTCCTATTTGTCCTCTACCAGGAGTGTGCTCTCCAAGCTCTCAACTGCCATAAGCTGTAAGTACGGTGAATCAGTGGGCAAGGTAAGAGCTTGTGCTATAGGATCTGTCCAAATGGCTTCATCATCTGTCATCACAAAGTCGCACTCCTGGTGGACGTCTCGCTCATCTTCTATCATCTTCTCTGTGTCACTGAACTACTCTGAGCAGGCTGAATCTCTCGCTCTGTTCTCGTCGATCGTCTCTATTTGTATACTTTCACCCTCTTCGCGAAAGTGCACCTTCCCACTATCATGGTCAGTCACCGCCTTGGCAGTGGCCAAGAATGGGCGTCCAAGTATGGTGGGTGTATTTGTTACCGACTCAGGGATCTCCATGTCCAGTACAACAAAGTCCACGGAGAATTTCAGGTCCTGAATGGTAACGACCACATCTCTGAACAACCCCTTCGGCCTCTTAATCGATCTATCATCAAACTGAAGGACTGTCCTGCCCTGATAAAGAGTGCCAAACTCGAATCGATCGAGTAAGGCTGTCGGAAGGAGGTTGATAGAAGGTCCATTGTCTAATAGAGAACGATCGAACTGCTGCTCCTGAATCTTGCATCTAAAATAGGGAGCTCTTGCATCAGGTCTCTTGGCTGGCAGTTGGTTCTGAATGGCAAAGCATGTGGCACGAGTGAGCACATGGATCTCTCGGCTGTGGTTCCTCCTCTTCCTGCATACGATAGTCTTCTCTCTCAAGTTCTTCTAGAAAAGGGGGATGTGCTCTAGTGCCTCCTGTAGAGTCAGCTGAATCTGGAATCTATCAATCATAAGCTTGCTGAACTCTAACTGTTGTGTCTTTTTGGGATTTTCTCTTTTATTCCCCTTCGCCAAGCGGAGTGCTTGAGGGAAGGGGATGGCTGGGCCCTCCTCAGATGGAGGGCTAGGAAGAGGTTCCTGTGCCTGTGAAGGAATGGAATCCATACCAAAATCATCATGCAACACATATGGACTCTAAGAAGATGAAGAAACCTTTCCTTTATTCATTTTTTGGTCTTTTTCTTGTTACCACAGTCTTGAGATACAAAAGGTGGCAACACAACAGAGGGAAATACAACATGAGTAGAAGTGGCGGCATAAGTACCACCCATTGCATCTATCTTCGCGGCATCAGCACCGCGCTCTGGCTCAACATCAAGTACAATTGTTGCATCAGCACCACGCTCTGGATGAACATTAAGCAAAATGGTGGCCTCAGTTCCACTGCCTGCATCTGGAGTCACGACGATCTCAGTACCGTCGACTAGATCTCTCTCCTTGGTGGCATCAGCACCACCGTCATCCTTAGCGGCATCAACACCGTTACTCTCCTCGTCTTTCGCTCCTGGTTCCTCGGGTGGTTTTCGCTCAGATGAGGCACCGCCGACTGGCATCCTACCGCTCCAAGTAGTCACAAAATCAACATCAAACATAGAAGAAGACATGTCATTCAAAGAGTCACTAGGAGTGGTATCCTCTGTAAACTATACCTGCTCATATTTTCTCTTCAAACTGTTCGGATTGTGTTCGATCTGAGCTGGTATGGTGGCCTTGCCCTTAATAATATCTCTCATATCCTGCTGGAACTCATCCATTTCTCATCGGAAGGATGCCTACTGTTCGGAGAGCAAGCATGCGAGGTCGTCAAGTGTTGGGTTCTCAAAAGTGGGTGCCTGAGAATCAGAAGTGTTCCCTTGTTGGGAATGAGGCTGCTGCTGCGAATAGGGAGGGGGAGGCTGGGAGTACTGCTGGTAAGGCGGCTGACGCTGCTTCCACTGCTGTCCCTGATATGAGAGACAAGAACCTTGCTGGCACTGCTGCTGGGAGTGATAGGGCTGCTGCTGCTGCTGGCTATTCTGGCCGCCTTGAGCGGGAGGCTGCTGCTGGGATGCAGTGCCTCCGGTGGTCCAACGGAATATGGGGTGATCTCTACGAATCCCGTCCTGTTGAGGGTACCGATCGTATTATATCCCATTGACTTCCATCAATGGCTCATGCTCAAAGGGTGGTGGAGGTAGAACTGCCAATGGTTGATCCGGCTGATGAACCATCATCTGAGTGTCCTGAGATAGTGGCAGCGATGGATAGTATGGTAGCTGCTGGACCGACTCTGCTTGGATGTGGTGAACCTGGCGGTGTGTGGCAGAGGGCTGGGTGGAGATTCTACTGCTGGGATCATCACGTGATCTGGGGGGTTGCTGCGAGGATGTCTGTACTTCCTGAATACACAAGATCTGGGTCTTCAGGTCGCTCATGGTCTTGGTCAACTGGTCCATCTGTACAAGCCCCTGGCTGTACTTCTTCTTAAGGATCTCGATGCGGTCCAGCTTCTCGCTAATGATCCCCATGTCGGCTGCGACGGATTCAGCCTAAGCTGCTGCTGCTGACGGAGTGTGGGGGCTGGCATCAATGCGTGCAATCCTCTGATATGATCCTGTCCCTTGGGGGGCCTTCTGCTGTGTGTAGACTCTGGCTTGGGCCATTACTGTCTAGTTCTCTGCCATCCCTTCATAGATGGCCCAAACCTCGTCTTCACCCTTGGAAAAATATGACCTACCACAAGAGGCATTCACAAGCCCCTGCAGCTCCGGTGTCAGCCCACAAAAGAAACTCTGAACAAGGTTGGGCTTTGATATGTCAAGATGTGGACACCGATCAATGAGCTCTCTGAAGCGATCCCAAGCCTCATGGAACTGTTTATTCGGGATCATTGTGAAATTGTTGATCATAGCTCGTGCTACGTTGGTCTGGTCGAGAGGGTAGTACTTATTCAAGTACGCAGTCCGGAGCTGCTCCCAAGTTGTGATATACCTTCCCAGATTCTTCAGCCAATAGGCTGCTCTGTGACGAGTCGCTAAATACGTGATATAATTCAAGCACGTTGTAGTACGTGTACTTAGAGAATCAGTCAGAACCGAGAGAAGATCTCCGTGAAAAGTTTCTCAGCTTTAATTTATATCCCGGGCAAGTTCGGGGTCGAACAGAGGGAGGCAAAGGAACAACTTTGGGATTAATTCGAAAATTAATATCTAGATTTTCAATGCGGTTGTTTTTCTTCCTACTAACCCTTGTAAGTGTGCATCTCACCTTGAGGTATTTTTGGAATGCAGGATGGTTAGCCACATATTCATCAAATGGCACCTTTACAGTGATATTTTTTTACAAAACCGTGCCATATCGGGGTCATCTTTCTGAATCTTTTTGATGCTCTTTCCTACCGTAACAGTATGGGGGAAAGGGATTGAAGCTAGAGAAACAAAAGATGAAGAGTGTGAATCATGAACTGAAAGATCATTCTTTGCATCAACTGAAACAGAGTTCCTCATACAAGAATCTTTTTGATGCAACATGGAATCGAAATCAATCTATCTACTACAGGTTGTGGAATAGAAGCTGAAGTGGTAAATAAAAAAAAAACGATGTGAATAGTGAAACGACAAATTACCTACAATGGAAGCAGATGCCTATGATGTGTTCACGAGAGCATGGTCTTCGCTCGAATTGCCGGCGAGCGATGAGCTTGAGTAGTGCGTAGGTGCGAGTGCGATGTTGACCAAAAAGCCAACAGATCTCACCGAAGAGAGGGTTGTCGTCGCTCGACCGCGGTTACGTCGCTGTCACCGATTCAACTCTGGGAACTAGACTCTTCTCACATAAAGATGGATCAAGTGCAAAATGAGGAGGATGGGATGTATATAAAGATAAGATATGAGAAGTTATCAACATGGTGGAGTTGAATGGGAGGTTTTATTAATGGAGTTGAAATGGGAGGTTGGAAAAAATTGCGGAATGGTGGAGTTGAATGGTAGTTATCGTAGAGAATGGAAATTAAATAATAAAATAAATAATAATATAATGTAGGCTACTAAAAAAATATAAAGAAGAAAAATAATGGAGAATTTACAAAGGAAGGCATACAACATGTACATTTTTTGTTTGCTTTTCTTTTTTATATTTTTTATCTTTTTAATAGTAGATATTTACAAAAGAAAAATACAATAAAATAATATAATAAAAATACAACACAACGATGATTTTTTGGATTTTTAAGTAATTGAGAAAGATAAAATCAAAATAAATAAAAATGAATATATACATAATATACAATGTACATACACGTCCCAAAACTCAACTTTTGCAAATGAGCTCCGATTTTAATGAAACCACTTCTGTTGGATAGATAATTTTCTAACTTGAACTTTAAAAGTGAGTTTAGTGAATTTGGAGTTCATACGGAGTGGAAATTTGACCGAGAAGTTGGACTTTACGGCTTTTCCCCTTGGGGATCTAGGAGCACTTATTTGAGATGAAATTTGTTTTGTATTTTTGTATTTTATATACATTTTTATGAACAAGTTAGAGAATTAATTAGTCAAAAAGGAGTTGAAATAAAATTATTAAAAATACATGAAATTTTGGGCTATTTACAGGTAAAAACTCCTTTAATTTTTGTAGCTTTTTATTGTTAATTTATTTTGTACAATCTAATATATATAATAATTAGTATGTTTTATTTACAAGAGTCATTTTGTTAATTTATTTATTTTATGGATATTTAATTGGGATTTTACTCATGGATTTTGCTAAGATCAAGATATTGAGATGATGAATCATGGATTCATCACCCAATATACTTAAACTTTGCTAGTCCTCGAGCAAATAAAGAATGAATAAGTTGAATTAACCCCTGACTGTGTATGTGGATACAAGACTTGATCCGTTCAAGAACTCTCGATTTTAGAAATTTGACCGAGAAGTTGGACTTTACGGCTTTTCCCCTTGGGGATCTAGGAGCACTTATTTGAGATGAAATTTGTTTTGTATTTTTGTATTTTATATATATTTTTATGAACAAGTTAGAGAATTAATTAGTCAAAAAGGAGTTGAAATAAAATTATTAAAAATACATGAAATTTTGGGCTATTTATAGGTAAAAACTCCTTTAATTTTTGTAGCTTTTTATTGTTAATTTATTTTGTACAATCTAATATATATAATAATTAGTATGTTTTATTTACAAGAGTCATTTTGTTAATTTATTTATTTTATGGATATTTAATTGGGATTTTACTCATGGATTTTGCTAAGATCAAGATATTGAGATGATGAATCATGGATTCATCACCCAATATACTTAAACTTTGCTAGTCCTCGAGCAAATAAAGAATGAATAAGTTGAATTAACCCCTGACTGTGTATGTGGATACAAGACTTGATCCGTTCAAGAACTCTCGATTTTAGAGATCCTAAATTTCTAAGCTGAACCAACCTCTAGTCAAAAAGGTATCCAATTTCCCTAATCATTAGATTCTCTTTGTATACATATATAGTAAGGATATGACTTAAGTGTTGACCGCAGTTATAAGAGTAGAGTCGCAACGTCACCCAAGGTTCCAGTCCAAGAGACTCTCCTAAGAACCCGATCCTCAACACTAGGGAATAAACCATTTCTTGCATCCAATCCACCGTCTCTTTAGTTGTCAGATTTAAAAGTGTAGATGGAAGGCCAGTTAATGGAGGGCATAGGATTGTGTCATTTCTTCTCTCCCTCTCATTGGAACAAGGATTCTCTCAAGTGCCTTATTACTCAACGTATATTTTTTTGCTGTTGATCAGTGCGCCCGTCAAGAGAAGTTGGAGTCGTCTGCACTTGTTTTCCTGGGAGTACACCAGGGCGTGTCTTTTTTTAATATCTATTATACCTTCTACACCCAGACTTGTAGCATTTACGATGCAGAGCCCTTTTTTGGTGCAAGTCTGACTCCTGGTCCTAATAGCGGTGGTCCAAGTGGACACTTTGAAATGGTTGGGAGCGCTCGCCTTTGGTGGAAGCTCTTTGATAATTGAAGTTGTGGAATGAGAGCTTTTCTTTAACATTTCATTGCTTTGTAGTATTTTGGCTATCTCCACTACTTTTACCAAGTGTTGGCGCGCACTGATCAACATTTTTTTATTTTATCACACCCCGACACTTTGGTAAATGTCAAGAGATAGTACATGAACCATGTTCTCCTACCGGCTAAAGATGCTGACACTCAGGTTTCATGAAGCCTTCATTGATTTTATCCCATCCTCGAGCATCATCAAATCAAGTCCAAACTCAAATCCCTCATCCCAGTTCCTCAAGTGAAATTTCAACTCATCTCATCATAACTGCAATCGTGTACGTGAGGTGCTGATCATATTCTTAAGTTAGAGACTAAGCGTGCAATATAGCACACAAATCTTTCAAACTAGGGAAATGCGAATAATTAAGTCAAGACCCTAATGACTAAGGCTGGTTAACTCAAAATCTCAAGACCTCATAAACCAAGTGTTCTTGAACACCACAAGTCTTGTGTGAAAGTGAATTGGGTCAGGGATTAAACCAACTTATTAGTTAGTGTTTTTTTATTTTTTAGAGAGTTTTTTAAAAAACAAAGGAAAAGAAGAATGTTTTTTTGTTAGAAAAAGTTTTGCTTTTTTTCAAAAGTTTTTTTTGAAAAAGATTGGTAGATAAGAAGGACATTTTTTTTGAAAAAGTTTTTTTAAGAGATTTTCTTGAAAAGTTTTTTTAAGCAAATAAGGAAAAAATAGTTTTTTTTGTTTTTTTGAAAAGTTTTTTTACCCACCCCATAATTATTGTATAATATATACAAAAATATGTGAAAGTACGAGCTATGGGTAAAGTATATATGTAATATATACACGTTCCCTATACTTAGCATGTGCTATGCCCTCAGAGCACAAGAAGCGAGAAAAAACATAGCTTGTGTTAAGCGTAGGATGACTAAAATAATAAAAAGTATAGAAGTTGATCCGCCCCCTATACTTAGGCTCTAGTCAGCCTGAGTATAGAAGAAGAGCAAAAATGGGGTGGATGAGGTCAAGAGGAGAAATGAATGAGTATATTCACATGGCGGGCATCGGTTCCCCCTATATTTAGGCTCTGATCGACCTAAGTATAGGACAAGAGTAAGTGTGAGAACTGATGTGATCTGGAGAATATACAAAGAAGGGAGAATATACAAGAGTGATTGAATCTTGATGCTGCATCTTCATGAAGAGTAATATGATGTATCTGCTCTATGCTCACTCTGCATGAAGTTGATGACCTCGACTTGGACTAACTGCTCTTTCGAATCAACAAAATACTTCAACAGTTGTTCATTTACCACATGAGATTGTGCACCATCTGTGAGATCAGCTATCTCTACACTTCCATTCTCGTGCACTTTCTCAACAACAAAGGGACCCGTCCATTTAGATTTGAGCTTCCCATGGAATATCTTCAACCTAGCATTGAACAACCATACCTTTTGTCCATGGACAAAGTCTTTGCACCTAATGTGCTGATCATGCCATCTCTTTACTTTGTCCTCATAAATCAAACCGTTGTCATATGCCATGTTTCGGATTTCCACGAGCTCGTTCAAGTTCAAGTCTCGACAAAGCTTCCCTAGGTGACAACTCCAATTAATCTTCTTAATTGCACATTTGGATTTATGAATTAACTCTGCGGGCAAATGGCATGGCTTGCCCTAAATCATTCTAAATGGTGAAGTACCCAACGGTGTCTCGTAAGCTGTCCTATAGGCCCATAGAACTTGGTCCAAGAGCTGAGACCAGTTCTTCCTATCGGAACTAACCAATTTCTGCAAAATACTCTTCACCTCTCTGTTCGAAACCTCTGCCATGCCGTTGGACTGTGGGTGGTAAGGACTAGTAACTCTATGCTCAAATCCATAGTCCTTAGATAAAGATCTCATATCTTGGTTCAGCAAGTGGCTACTCCCATCTGATATCAAAACTTTTAACACCCCGAACCTAGAAATGATATGGTCTCTCACAAACTTACAGATAGTCTTGCTCTCTGCGGTTTTGGTTGGGATAGCCTCCACCCACATGTATAAATAATCAACCGCCAACAATATGTACTCATGTCCTTGGCTGTTTATGAGCACGAAATTTGCCTCTTTAAAAGTGATGTATTGTAGTATAGGAGGCGAATTTCGATCGATCAAAATACCACAAACTTTGAATGTTGTGGAATATTTTTCTTGGCAAGTCTACCAAGGTCGAACACAGGGAACAATGGTTTTTAGTTGCGCGGTCTTAAATTAATTTAAATAATCAATTTATGTTTGGGTAATTTCTGTGTTGGAATAATATAACACAATGCAATGCAGATGCAAAGAAATAAGCAAATAGGATGAGATCAGCACATGATCTGTGATTTAGGAATTTTTCTCCAAATAATGTTAATCAATAAACCCTCTGTATTGAATCACATATCAAAAGAATGTTCATTCAGTAGATCTAATCAGAGTGTCAATAAATAATCTAATATGTTCGGGGCTCTGTTGAAATTTTCTTTTAATTTCCTTGTAAAATATTCCTCAAGCGATAACCATTATCTTCAAAAAATACAAGGGAAATAATTTCTCAATCATCCTTTTTGAAGCTCCTGCACAGATTAAATCCTCAATAAATGATGACTAATTTCACAAACTTTTCTCAATGGACTCCATGCATAAATATCATCAATTTCTCAATGAATACGTAGCATAGATATGTCAAAATTAGCCTGCATTTGTAAACAGAGATCCTCAAATAATAATTATCAATAAACAACCTCGGATATTTCCCTAAATTATGCTAAGTGATAGAGCAAGGAAAGAGCTTCAAAATGACATATTATATGCTAAAAACAAAGTTCGGATGAAAAAGATATGATAAAATGAAGTTTCAGGGACTAATATATATAAAGTTTTCCTTCAAACAGGTCCCTGGAAGGACTTATCTGCACTTTCTGAAACTTTATGGGGCCCGGATGTAATTTACCCTTGATAGGGGTATTTTTGCAATTTTTGAAAATGCCGGGGACTTTTTGCAATTTGCCCCACATGCGCCTAGAGGTTCAGATGACGGGGTTGAGGCTCAAGAGTACCTAGCCTAGGTGGAGGCTGGTTAGAGGCTTGGGGACCCCGAGGCTGAGGCTCAGCGGGCAAAGCTGAGGTCCGGGAGAGCCGAGCTGAGGTGGCGGCGAGTAGAGGCTCGGGTAACCCGAGCCTCGAGGTATGGAGAGCCCGAGCCTCTAGACTGGGGCCTAGGCTCGGGGCAACTGACGTGGAGGCTTGTGGACCGTTGGATCAAGGGCCGCCTGCCCGATCCGACGGTAACTGTGCACCGTTAGCAGGGGGCGGTCGAAGCGGGCGGCGACGCCTCCGCGGGTTGGAGGCTGGTCGAGGCACGACACAGGGGGGGGGCGACTGGACCTTGGCCATTCGACACACGACCGACGGAGGAGGCGAGTTGGAGCTGTAGCCCGGACCTGGCGAGGCGGGGCGGAGCGAGGCGGTCGGAGGGCAAGGCGGAAGAGCGGCGGTGGGCCGGCAGCTCGACGGGCGGAGCGACTAGAAGAAGTGAACAGAGAAAAGAAACGAGGGCGGCGGAGCTCGTCTGCGGCGAAGCGCGGAGGGAGGTGAAGCTCGTGGTCGGGTGAAGGAAGGAAGGTGGGGCGTCAGCCTGTGCGAGGCTGGAAGATGGGTGACTGTGGGTCAGAACCAGAGGGAGGAAATGGAAGGAAAGTACCTGGAGATGAGCTCATGGGTGTTAGACTGGAGCAAGGGCAGAAACTCGATGGAGGAGCTCTGCAACGAGGTGCCAAGCTCCTCGGATCTCGCCAAGTTGGAGGAAGGCCCGATGCTGTCACCACTAGGGGGAGAGGTCCTCGGCTGTGGAACGACGGATAAGGTGGAATGCCGGCGGGGGGGGGGGGGGGGCTTTATAGGAGCAAGGTGGCAGCAATTATGGGAGGTGGATGGTCGGGATGGTGGTAATGGGCCCAGGCGACGGTGGTCGAAGGGGTGACTGGAGCGAAGTGGGGGCGTTAGGGCGGGGAAGGAGGAATGGCTTGGTGGAAGGGGAAGGTGGTTCACGTGCTGGGCACGTGACCTGGAAGGGGGCGACTGGAGAGAGAATCATGGGGTGCCAAGTGGCACGCCCAGGGGCTGCCACGTGGCGCCCCTAAAAATTTTCAAAATTAAAAGAAAAAAAATAGAAAAGAAATAGAAGGTGACCTCGGATCGAAAATTTCCTTCATGAAAGTTATTCGTCTTGACGAGATCTACAACTTTTATGAAGGACCGAGAGCAAAAGAGGTCACCTGTGCGAAGTGGTCTTTTTGGAGGTTCTCCATGTGTATAGAAAACCAGATTTTTAGGGTTTTGTAATTTTTTAGGCGGTTTTAGAGAGGATAACAAAAATCTAAGAAAAATACGATAAAATCCAAGAAAATTATTTACACACTAATCTATTTTTTTGGATTTTTAATAAATAAGAAAATAGGAAAATAAAATAGAAGTAAGACAGACACACTTTTTCTACAGACCGACGACGAACATTTGGACTCAGTCAGTTTCTTTGATTTCAATTTTAGTAAGGATTTGGAATTTTTCGTTGCTTAATAAAACTTTCATCAAAGGACACAATTGAAGAAGAAATAAGATTAAAAGGGTTAATTATGCATATAAAAACTCAGGTCAAAAATAGCAAAAAGTCAAATGCGCAAAAGAGGCTCAAAACCCAATTTTCACATATGAGCTCTGAATTTTATGAAATTGGTCTTGTTTTGAAGGTATTTGAAAATGGAGTACTTTAAAAGTGAGTAGACCAAATCGGACACTGTACGAGGGAGATATGCTCGTTTTAGTCCGTCAGATGTGAACTTAGACTTTGGGGATATTTGACACTTATTGGAGTTAGTAATTTTTTTGTATTTTTTATTCAATGAAGTTAGTAATATCTACATAATGGAGGTGGTTTTGGGTCGATCGGAGCGGCTTTTTGAGCTAATTTACAAGTGGAATTTTTAATGCAATTATGCATGATGAAATGCAAATATTATTTACATATGTATGAATGTTAATGATGCCCTGTTAATGATTAAATGCATGTGAATGTTTGGGAACCGAGCCTAATTGACCAATTTTAGCATGATGAATACATGATTCATCATACCCCTATACTTAGTCCATGCTCGTCCCCGAGCATCAATGAATGAATGACTTAGTTGAATATAACCCTGACCGTGCATGTGAGTTTTCAAGGCTCAATTCATAGAAGACCCTTAATTTGAGTGATCCTAAAATTCTGGGCTCAACCATGCTTTAATCGAAAGGAATCCAACTTTTCTAATTTTTAGACTCTCTGTTTGTACATATAGTATAAGGGTATGAGTTTTAGTGTACTGCATTTCATGAGAGTCAAGTCGAGACATCACCCAAAGTTCCAATCCAAGAGACTCTCCTCTAGACCTAATAACACTAGGGAATAAGTCTATTCTTGATTCAGTCAACCGTCTCATTAGTTTGTCAGACTTGAAAGTGTAGATGGACGGTCAGATGATGGGGGGCATAGGATTGTGTCTGATTTTCTCTCCCTCACAATGGAACAAGGGGTCTCTCGAGTGCATTTTTACTCAACACATGTAAATTTTTAGATTGTTGACCAATGTGTCCGTCAAGAGAGTTGGAGTCGTATGCACTTGTTTTTCTAGGAGTACACCGGGGTAATTAGTGCTTGGTCCAAGTGGACACTTTGAAAATGTTTGGGAGCGCTCGCCATTGGTGGAAGCTCATTTGGAATTTGACTTTGGATGATAGAGCTTTTCTTTGACATTCCTTTTTCTTTTCTTTTGTTGGCTAGCTCCACTGCTTTTACCAAAAGTTGGTGCACACTGATAAACAATTTTCATTAAGTTTCAACACACCCTGGCACTTAGGTCAATATAAAAAAAGATAGCATATGAACAATTCACATACTGGCTAGGATTTTGCTGACACTCAGATTTTCTGACGCCATCATTAACTTTATCCCATCCTTGAGCAACATTAGATCGGATCTAAACTTAAATCTCTAGTTCTAGTTCCTAAAGTGATATCTCAACTCATCTCATCAATCATGCATTTGTGAAGGTTATTGTGCTGATCATATTCTTTTTTGAAGGTAGAGATGAAGAGTGCAATATAGCGCTCAAATCTTTCAAACTAGGGAAGTGTGGATAATTAAATTCAAAACCCTAATGACTAAGGCTAGCTAACTCAGAATCTCAAGATCTCAGAAATCAAGTGTCCTAAAAAATCCTCAAGCCTTGAGTGATGGTGAATTTGTCAGGAATATATTAACCAAGGAATGCATGAAATGCTTGATGAAATGCAAGACCATGAGTGATGATTTTTTTATGCAAAAAGTTTTTTTTGAAAAACAGGTATTATACACCTAATATACACTACTTGTACCCATCCCTGATGTTAGATAAAAAACGATTAAAGTATGAGCTATGTATAAAGTAGATAGAATATATACAAACACCCCCCCTATACTTAGCGTGTGCTATGTCCTCATGGCACAAAGTGAAATGTAGACGTAGCTCGTACTTAGTATAGCTCAGACAAGAAAAATAGAAGTCAACCTACCCCCCTATACTTAAACTTTTGAGGGACTAAGCATGGAAGAAAGGAATGAAATGAGGCAGTCGAGGGTGAACAGAAAGAATAGAAGTGATGTATACATAGTGAAATTGGTCCCTTTAAACTAAGTATCGGGGAACCGAGAGCGGGTTGATGGATATACAAGAGAGTATTTGATTCGGAGAGGTGTTATATCTGGGCAATTCAAATCTTTCGTCAAAAGCTATTCCTTGAGTGAAGGAGATCTGTTCAACTTGTACTAAATGCTCGCTGGATTCGATAAAGTGTTTAAGTAGCTGACCATTGACTATAGATATTTGCGTGCTATCTGCGGTTTCTGAAATCTCAACACTACCATTATTGTGTACCTCTCTTACAATGAAGGGTCCCATCCATTTTGATTTCAATTTTCCTTGGAAAATTTTCAATTTCGCATTAAATAACCGAACTTTCTTCCCTGGGACAAAGATCTTTTTTCGAATGTTCTTGTCATGCCATCTCTTTACTTTGTCCTTGTAAATGGCACTGTTTTCATAAGCATGATTTTGGATTTCGGATAGTTCATTCAAATCCATCTCTCGGTTCTTCTTTCCTTGGTGACAGTTCCAATTAATCTTTTTGATTGCCCATTCTGATTTATGCATGAGTTCTGCGGGCAAATGGCATGGCTTTCCATATACCATTCTAAACGGGGAGGTGCCCAATGGGGTCTTATATGCCATCCGGTAAGCTCATAGAACTTAGTCCAGGAGTTGGGACTAGTTCCTCTTGTTAGGGCGGACGAGCTTCTGTAAAATTCCTTTAATCTTCTTGTTTGACACCTCGGCCATGCCATTGGATTGTGGATGGTAAGGAGTAGTGACACGGTGCTCGATGCAGTATTCCTTAGTCAACTTCTTCACCTCCCGGTTGACAAAGTGGCTTCCCCCATCATATATTAAATTTTTTAGAATTCCAAACCTCAAAATATTATTATATTTCAAAAACTTGCAAACAGTTTTGCTATCTGCTGCTCGAGTAGGGATAGCCTCCACCTACCTAGATAAATAATCTACCGCGAGAAGAATATATTCAAATCCTTGACTATTAGGGAATGGGCCCATAAAGTTAATGCCCTATGCATTGAAAACATCACAGATGATCACTGGTTGCATAGGCATGGCATCTTTGGAACCAATGGTCCCTCCCATTCTCTGACAGACGGGGCACGACCTGACAAAATTGTAAGCCTCTTTAAAAAAGGTCGGCCAATAAAATCCACATTGCAGTATCTTCTCAGCGGTCCTCTTCCCAGAGTGATGTCCTCCCGCCTCCAAGGTGTGGCACAGATTGAGGATACTTTGGTATTCCTCTTGAGGAATACATCTTCTCCATATGCAATCCGGTCCTTCAAAGAAAAGGAACAGATCCTCCCAATGGTAGTGTCTCGCTTCAGATATGAGTCGATCGATTTTATTCCTGGACCATCCCTGAGGAACTTCCTTGGTGACAAGATAATTCACCGTGTCTGCATACCATGGGAGTGAGTCAATAGAAGAAATTGACTCGTCTGAGAAGATTTCACGGATGGATTTAGATTTCGGGATTTTGTTATGTTCGATCCGTGATAAATGATCAGCCACGACATTCTTAACACCAGGTTTGTCTTTAATCTCCAAATTAAATTCCTGAAGCAGTAGTATCCACCTTAGGAGTCGTGCTTTTGTGTCCTTTTTGGCCATTAAGTATCGAATGGCAGAGTGGTCTATGTAAATTATCACCTTCGATCTTAGAAGTATAGATCAAAATTTTCCAAGGTAAAAACTACAGCAAGCATTTTCTTTTCAGTCACAGTGTAATTTTTCTGAGCAGGGTCTAAAACTTTACTTGCGCAGTGAATAACATACGAGATTCCATCTTTTTGTTGTCCTAACGCTGCTCCTACTGCGAAATCAGATGCGTATGTCATGATCTCGAAGGGAAGAGACCAATCGGGAGCTTGTAGGATGGGAGTCTCAATGATCCTACTTTTGAGTAGTTCGAAGGCCTCAAGACACTTATGATAAACTAGGAACTCGGTGTCTTTCCCTAGGAGGTCAGCGGTCGGGAAATTTTTGAAAAATCCTTGATAAATCTCTAGTAAAATCTGACATGCCCTAGAAAAGACCGTATTTGTTTCACATTTGTAGGTGGCTCAAGCTTTTTGATCACATCAACTGTGCCAGGGTCAACCTCCATTTCCTTCTTGGAGATGACATGCCACAATACAATGCCCTCTTTTACCATGAAATGGCTTTTCTCCCAAGAGAGCACCAGATTCACTTCCCTACACTTTTGGAGGACTCGATCCAGGTGCACTAGACAATCATTGAATGAATCACCATGGACCAAGAAATCATCCATGAAGACCTCCAGGAAATCCCCAACCATGTCGGCAAAAATCGCAATCATGCATCGTTGAAAGGTACCGGGGGCGTTGCAAAGCCCAAAAGGCATTCGCTTGAATGTGTATATGCCGAAAGGACATGTAAAAGTAGTCTTTTCCTGGTCCTTGGAGGCGATGGCTACCTGATTATAGCTCGAGTACCCGTCTAAGAAACAGAAGTATTCTCTTCCAGCCAATCTCTCTAAGATCTGCCAATAAATGGCAGCGAAAAGTGATCCTTTTTCGTTGTGACATTCATGCGCCTGTAATCCACACAGACACACCACGACGTGGGTACCGGTGTCGTGATCTCTTCTCCCTCCTCATTGGTGATAATACGGAGTCCCGATTTTTTCGGAACAATATGTAATGTGACTCCCACTTGGAGTCGGAGATGGGATATACAAAACCAGCCTTACACCATTTTTTCGATCTCAATCTTAACCACTTCCCGTAAGTTTGGATTCAACCTACGTTGGCATTCACGGGAGGGTTTAGCATTATCCTCCAGGTAAATATGGTGCGAGCACATGGCTGGGTTTATCCCTGGAAGATCAGACAATCTCCAGCCTATGAACTCCAAAACATTAAGCAGACAGATCACCCGCTCTTCAGTCAGATGTGAACTGATGGGAAACTGTCCCTTATTTCCTGCAAGGAAGGCATACTTAAGTGTAGGGGGAAATGGTTTGAGTTCAGGTAGATCAATAATGTTGCTCGAATCTGGTTCCCTCAGAGATGCTTCCTGTTGTGATGTGGATGCTTGCAATGTATCAATATCGGCCACCATCGTGGTTGTTTCTGGGATCGGATCGCTAATGATGGATTGTGGTGTGACAAGTGCCGCGTACGATCTATCTACCTTACTCAGGGATTGTCCATAAGGAGAATGGACTGACAGGTCCAGAGGGCCTCTGAGTCTCCAAGAGTATATGTAGATGCATGAATAAGCTGGCAGACTAAGTCATCAACAATTTCCTCTTCAGATGAGGTTGATTCTATCACAGCGGTTGGGTTTTGACTCCAGGGCCCAACTATTGCTTCTGTATATTCTGTCTCAGTTTCTTATTTTTCAGACTCAGTGCTCGACTCAGTGTTAGGTCTTTGAAACCTAGTTTGCTTCATTTTAAGTTCCACTTTTCCAAACTGGATTCT
Organism: Ottelia alismoides; assembly: GCA_037367405.1. Classification (NCBI taxonomy): domain Eukaryota; kingdom Viridiplantae; phylum Streptophyta; class Magnoliopsida; order Alismatales; family Hydrocharitaceae; genus Ottelia; species Ottelia alismoides. The sequence goes on along the minus strand of JAZKJV010011362.1, from coordinate 338,785 downwards.
CCCAGATGTGTAATCAAATATAGCTCCTGCGGTCCTAAGGAAGGGCCACCCTAGTATCATTTGGGAGTCTTTCCAATTTCTAGGGACATCCATGTCAAGTATTATGAAATCTACTGGGTAGTTTTGTCCCTCTATGTTGATGACAACATTTCAAATCTCCCCCTAGGTCACTTTGTTGATGTATCTGCAAATTGAAGTACATCTGCAGATTGCTTAAGAGGACCTAGATTTAGATGCTCAAAAAGGGTTGTGGGAATGAGATTGATGGATGAACCATTGTCTAACAATGTTCTTGCAAACTTGATTTCTTTGATGTGGCTAGTGACAAAGTGAGCACCCATGTCTCTTTTCTTCCTTGGCAGCTCATTTATTATAAGACGAGTGTGGCTACTGAGAGTATGTGTTTCTTTGTTCGGCTAGGAGTCTGTTTGCTGGCTCTTGTTGGTGTGCATCTCACCTTAAGGTACTTTTTGAAAAGGCGAGTCTTTTTCTATCATCTCGTCTAGGGACAGAGAGACCTTAGTATTTTCCTCACAGATGCGGGCCATTTCGTCATCATTTTTTGGTTTTTTATGTTTTTCGTCTTTCATTCCGTAAGAGCATGGGGGAAAGGGATGGAGTTGTTGTGATCAGAAACATCAATTTTATTGAGTGAAAAATTATTTATAGGACTCGGACTAAAAACAGGGAAATTGGTGGTCAGATGCTGCGGATGTCTTGGTGGCGTGTCTTCGTCAGACTCAGACTTTGACTCTCCATTATCTCCAATTGTGTGGTGTATCACGGTTGGTGTGGGTGGGTCCTCTTCTTTCTCCTCTTGTCTTCCTTTGTCAATTCCCCCAGAGTTATGTGAATTTGTGGACACTGGGGCTTTGTCTCCGTGTTCCTTCGCTCAATCAGGCATGGTTACGATCATTGTTGATGAGGTTTTTCGCAGTTTAAAAAGTCGGTTTTATCAAGTCATTGTTTTTCCACGATAAACCATTATCAAACAAATAAGATACAACTACGAGTGCGATCAAAGTACATCAAAAATGTACGCGGCAAGTAGAGGTTCGATTCCACAAGGACTAAGTAAGTTTGCAATTTTTAATTCAATATTTAAAACTTGATTCTGATCTCAAACTGATGAAACGAGATGTGATGATGATTTTCTTTAGAGAATGTCAAACTTGATCGAACTTATCTCAAGATCACAGAAATACTTCCATATGTTCTCAAATTTTTTCTAGACTTTTAGGCATCAATTTAGCATATGAAATGACATGTAAAAAGTGTAGACGCAATTAGAGAGAATATTTAAAGAAATGATCAATTGTTTGGAACTGATTAATGTTGAAACTAAAGAATATGCTTGAAATAACTTAAAATAAAAGAGAGTTCAAGGGTTTAAAAGCAAATGAGATTTATATAAAGATAAGCAAATAAAGAGAGAGAGGGGTAAGGTGATTCTCATGCACGGGTGCACTTTGCCCACTGAAGGAGGGCCTGGAAAGATGATGTCCACGCACAGGAAGCGGATGACCTGGAGGAAGAATGACGGTGGATGGGAACTGGACGTGCATCTAGTGGCGTGAGCGAGTTGGATGTCGATGGTTAAAGCCGTTGGTTGCAGTGGTTGTATGGCTATAGGCTGCGACACGATGGAGGTGCCGATGGCTGGACGCTTCTTGGAGAATGGTCGCTGGGGACGCACGCCAGTGTGCGGGAGGTGGCTGCGCTTTTTTGCAGCTGAACAATGGCTGCGGTATCTGCAGCAAGCTGGAGGTGGACGGCTGTAGCCGAAGACGCGCGCAAGGAGGAGAAGGACGCGTGAGAGGAGGCGTTGGTGGCTGTTGGAAGCCGCGCACAGCAGTGGGCGGTTGGAGCTGAGCACCGAGGAGAAGGGGCCGCGCACAACGGCGTATACGCGCGAGGATGACTGATGAATACTCATTCATCACTCTTTATTCTTATATTTTAGCTACAAAAACCTTTGCAAATACATGTAGATATGTGTAAATATCAATAATTACCAAAAACATGCATTGTGTAAAAACCTATAATTAGCATGTTTTTGTGCAAAAATAAAAGAATAAAAATTAAAAAGAAAAAGAGGGAAATATTTCGAATAAATATTGAGCAACCTAACGCAAGGGAGGGCTCAGCATGGGCCTGACCGCATAAAAGCCAAAGTAGAGGGAGATAGGGGCTCATATGTGTAAATATTTATGTAAATAAATAAATGTATTTTCCTCACAAAAATAGAGTCAAACTGGCTTGTAAATATTTGTAAATATTTCTAAATATAAAATCAAAATAAAAATATGAAAATTAAAAAGAAAACAAAAACACCACTTGTATATAGTCACCATGTACATAAAACCCCCTTCTATATTTATTTAAACTTGTAAATAAATAAAACTAATTTCCAAAATTTTTGTAAATATTCTACATTATATAATGTAAATAAATAAAATAAAAACAAAACAAAAATAACAAAATTAAAAACATAAAAATATATTGTAAATATACCATGTATATATATATATGTACATATGTATTTATTTTACTTATGTATATAAATAATAAAAATAAAATAAAAGTATCTTTTTATTCCTTATTTTATTATATAAATAAATAAAATATAAAATGGGAATAAAATTGTTTAAAAATAACAATTAAAAATCAAAAATTAAAAACCTATATATTGTATATATACCTATATATGACCCTACTATGTATATACCTTATTTTCACTTTGAAAAATTAATTAAAAATCACTAAAAAATAGAAAAAAATAAAACAAAAATATTTCATGTTTTCACTTTTCCCAAATTCGGCCATTTGCTAACCTAATTTTCACTTTCAAAATCCAGCCACGTGGCCGCCTCCAATTGGCTCTGGGGGATGTTGACCGCCCGGTCAACTCCCCCCCCCCCCAAGACCACTTCTCACGGGTCTGCTACGCCCGACCTAACTTCTCGGATTTTTCCTATGCAGACCCGACTCCTTCTTGCCCAAACCCCGGGTCCGACTCCTTCATGACACACCCGAGACCCTCGCCGGAGCCTCTTCCTCGGGATCCGCGCGCTCCATCACCCTACCCGCGCCTGTCTTCCCGGACCCTCCACCATATATATTCCCAGCTCCGCCACCTCCATTTCCCATCTTTGGCCATTCGATTCCACCCCAGTGAGCTCCAGCGTGTGCGTGAGAGTGACAGTTCGCGTCCCGTGCTATTGAAGCGAGGAGAGGAGTGCGAGACCACTGATCCGGCGAGCATCGCCGCCTTGCTCCGCCCAAAGCCGGAGCTCGAGCCTCGGAGGGAGACGCTCCTAGAGGCGACGACCCAGAGCACCGCCAGCTCGTCCCCAGTCTCATCGTCCACCCAGGTAACCCCGTAGTCTTTTCTTTTTCGCTAATTTTCAGTAACCCCCTTTTTGCCCCGCCGCCGTTCGCCGTCGATTCCGTCCACTTCCGACCACCATTCGATCATCGGGCTTCACCATAGCCACCGCCTTCCTCCCGCGCACCTTCTCCATATCCCCATCCAACCCAGCTCGCACAGGAGCTGGGATTCGAGCTCCACCGTCCCCCCTTCGCCGGAGCTCGCCCATCTCGACCCTCCGTTCACAGTCACCCCGCCTAACCGGGTCAAGGCAGTTTGCCCTCGACCCGCGAGTCTCCTGGCTTGCTTTGCAGGTGCTTCCAAGCCTGTCTGAGGGCTTGGACCATTCAGTCCAGGAGCTTACCTCCGCCGACCTCGCCGGGGCTCTCCAGAGCTCGGCCGGATCATCGGAGGACACCGTCAGCTGCGGATCTTCATCGCGGAGCTTCTCCGACCTTCACGAGCAGCAGGGGAGGATCACAGCGCATGCACTAGGCCGGCGAACTTCGCCGGCCAACTGTTCTTCCGGTACCTCCCTCGACCGTCCGATCATCCTCGACCTCCAGTTGTCATCTGGGCCGTTCATTCCCGGAGGAGCAGCCACCGTCAGATCTTGGAGCGGTGATCTGGACCGCCCGTTGCATGAGAGGATTAGCCACCCACGCCCGTCGCCGTTGGATCCCCCACGTGGCGAAGCCTCTGCCGTCTGATCGCATCGAGGACCCCAACCTTGGAGCGCCTGCCAATCTCCACGGTTCGAAGCACCACGTGGCGCCCATCTTGCGGTCCTCCTTAATAAAGGGTAAATTACCCTTAGGCCCCCTCGTTTACTTTATTTAGCATTTAAGTCTGTAATTATTTTGGACAGCTGTTTAGTTTTTGGGATATTTGCATAAAGGACCCTGTGCTTGGTTTTATTGCTGATATGCCCCTGTGTGTTGTGTAACACGTGCTTCGTCACGTGTCTCGCTGGTGTATTTGCATATTATACCCTGTAGTTCTGAATGTTACTGAATGAATGAAAGTTTTTGAATATTTGCATTTATACCCCAGTGCGTGAAACATTTGAGCATGTGCGGATATTTTTGGGTTATTTGCAGATTACTCCCAGGACTTTTGGTACCTGTTACCAAATAGTCCTCGGAAGTAACTTTTATTGCATTTGGGTCCCTGAGTGCCCCAGGCACGCGCGACGCACGTGTTTTGTTGGGTTAATTGCACCAGACCCCCCAGACCTTTGGGTATTTGCACATAGGTCCCTATGCACAGTGCCCCCTCTTTATTTTTGAATAAAATAGCAAATCACCTCCAAATTTGATGAAAATTGGACACATGGCTCCTGCCATGATGTAAAATTTTCTATAAAATTTGGGGACATTTTAGACACTGTTTGATATCTTTAGAAAATCAAAAACATCTATTTTTGTTATTGTCTAACTTTAAAAATCCTAAAAAAATAGTTATAGTCATCCAAAAATTACAAAAATATTAATTACTGTTTGTCTTTGCTTGCTTGATTTTCTAGCCAAGTTTGGCTATTTTTCATTACTGAAAACCACTAAAAAGTGAAAAACACTTAAAATCTTATAAAAATTCTAATAAATAAACCAAAAAACCCAAAAATAATAAATTAGGTGCCCAATTTTTCCTTGTTTTCTTCTCTATACAGGAAAAATACTCCAGGCTAATTTGGGGCTTCTAGATATTTTATCTAGGTCCTTTTAGCTCGGCTGGACAGTACCTACAGTTTCAGTCACTGTTTGATTTTTAGAAAATTAAATAAACATCAGAAAAATCCCAAAAATTCACCAAAAACAGTAAAAATTATAAAACACATAAAAATATATTTTCAATTTTTGGTTGATTTTGAGTGTATTTAATAAATTGTTGAAGTGTGTTGTTTTCTTGTTCTTAGTATTTTCATAATTCACTAAAAATCCAAAAAATATAAAATATTTAAAAACCACCAAAAATACTTTTTTTTTATTTTCTTTTATTACTTTTTGACTACTTCGTAGGCCGTAAGGCCAACCCGTGCTCCTTGTGTTCGACCCTGGTCGCTATACCAGGTTAAACTAATAGCAGGACCGCTATTTTGTGCTTGATTGATTTTTCATCTTATTGGTGGTCTAATTTTTCTTGATTGATCGAGCCTTAGTGATTGAGGTCGCAACGACCATCTAGATACCTTTACCTTAGTCGCTTGGCTCGGTTATCAGAATGGCGCCGTTGCCGGGGAGCACGACTTAGTAGTTTTCGTTTTATTTTCGTTTTTGTTTTCGCGGCTTTTCGCAGCTCTTTCAGAGCCCGCGGCTTTCCGCGGCTTTTTGTTTATATTTTATTTTTGCTTTATTTTGTTTTATTTTATTTTCTTTTATTTTTATTTTTGTTTGACTTTGAGTGTTTATTTTATTTTGTATTTTTGAATATATACCCTCATTTTCTTTCATTTATTTTTCTTATCATTATTTGATTATTTTTATTGGTCTGACCACTTGTCTCTTGTCTTGCGAGGGCCCGAGGACCGAGGCGGCTGATTTCGAGAAGCCGACGCAACCGAGGAACTTGGAGGCGGCTCCCTTCTGTACGGAGCCGCAGGAGAGCGTGAGAGGAGAGCTGAGTGGGAGAGGTTTAGCTTAGGTTTTAGTTTATTTCATTTGATTATTATTGTAATAATACAGGTACTCAGAGACTCTTGGACTTGATTGGCTTAGCGGGTCTGTTTCGCCGAGCACCGGTGTGCTCGGGGGACCCTTAGTTTTTTCGCGGTTTTTCTCACGGTTATGGTTTCCTTTTTACTGCCTTTGACGGTTTTGCGGTTTTTCATCGAGCCCCTAGATTTAAGATTTTGTACTTGCTTGTGCTGTAATTAGTAGGATCCCCACACTTAATTATCTGCCTGTTCCTATAGTGCGCTTAATTGGACCTACTAATAATTGATTAATAAAAATAACTGATTCATCTCCTTCGTAGCCTACGTGCCGCAGTCTACCCTGTAAAGCGCTTTCTCCTACCCCCGATGTGTCGGGCAGAGGAGGGGTAGACCGAGACCGGACCTTTGGCTTGGAGGTCGGTGACCAGTTAGACGGTTCTGCGAGTAGACTTGCTCATCTAGGACTCGATTTTCACCGCTGCATCATATAGGGTAGTTTATTTTCTGTCTTTTAAATTCTGCGCGGATCACTTGCATGTAGAGTGCTGGAGGCAAGGTACGCATTTCTATCTCAGCATGCATCATTGATTTCTTCGCGCATCGGCTTTTTCGTCTTCTCCCCCTTGTTTTGGACTAAATAACCAGGAGAACCGAAAAATTCGTTAGGCCTTTGTTTTTTATTTGAAAAATATTAATAAAAAAAACCATAAAATTGGGACTGGTTAAAACTATTGACCCTAAAAGACACTTCACCTCAAAATTTGTCTTGGGGAGAGCAACCCCCTCATTGTTTGGTTTGATTGCGCGAGAGAGTGACCCGCACCCTAGGTAGAGCCCTCCGGTGCTACACTCGACTGACTACCGACTCTTCCGTGTGGGACAGTCGGTTGGGAGTAGCATCGGGTATCCTAACAGGTCACGTAAGCACTCTAATAGACTGTTTGTTCACCTAATAAAATTGACAAGATAATTTGACCGAGCTTTTACGATCTTCAGCTCGCGTTGCGTTGGTGAACCGAGGGTTTGGTTGCTAATCATAGTTTCTCCAGATCTCATCCGCACTACTCGCCAGATCAAGATGATGGGTAGACGCTCTCTTAGGCAGCCTCTGGCTGCACCGCTTTCGGGCACGTCTACCCGATCATCTAGGTTGGCCCGCGAGAGCCGAGACCAGCTCTCCGAGCCCGAGTATGACTCCGCCCTGTTCCCCCTCGACACCCTTTCTTTCGGTTTTGAGAGATATGAGCCAGAGGAGAGATTAGCAGATTTGACAGCACCTGAGCTTGGCTCATTTGATTTTGCAGACGTCATGGCCGGCAGTTCAGAGGATCGCACCCGCGGAGAGCACATCGTATTGGACCAGGGTGCGATCAACTCCACCCTGATCGTCTCGTTAGAGACAGTGCAACAGCAGCTGAGGGATCAGGGAGCATTCATGATTGAGATGAGGAGAGAGTTGGAGCGACTCAGAGCAGAGAGAGATCAGAGCGAGCCTGAGGACGGACCAGATGCAGAGGCACGAGCTGCAGCAGCCGCAGCAGCAGCAGCAGCCACCGCCGCCGCAGCGGCAGCCGCCACGGCAGGAGGACCACCGAGACCGATGCGGGAGTTGCATAACCCCGGATCTACACTGATGCATCATTGGGTGGTGGTGCCAGCTATCGTGGGGGACTTTAAGTTCCCCCCGAACACCCTGCAGTTGCTTCCCCGTTTTCACGGACTTGCCACCGAGGAGCCCCATCTCCACCTCCAGGAGTTCTTGATGATCTGCAGTACTGTCCACGACCGCCATGTGGACCAGGATACGATTCGGATGATGTCCTTCCCCTTCCTCCTAGCAGACAGAGTAGCCACCTGGCTGCAGCATTTGGGGAAGTTTGTTTACACATGGGAGCAGCTCCGCACCGAGTACTTGAACAAGTACTATCCACTCGGGCGGACCAATGCAGCGAGAGCCCTCATCAGCAACTTCTCCATGCTCCCCAACGAGCAATTCCATGAGGCATGGGAGAGGTTTCGTAAGCTGACTGACCGATGCCCGCACCATGATATCTCGATGCCGAACCTTGTGCAGAGCTTCTTCAGCAGGATGACACCAGAGCTCCAGGGCTTGGTGAATGCTTCTTGTGGCGGGTCCTATTTCGCCAAGGATCACGACCAGGTCTGGGCCATCTACGAGGAGATGGCCGAGAACTATATGGTGATGTCCCAGACCCGGTTGTATACTCAGGGCAGACCCCAGCAGCAGCCAGGACCCGTGCAGTACCAGAGGATAGCACGGGTCGATGCCGGTCCTTCTAGTTCATCCGCAGTAGCAGCAACACAGGCAGAGTCGTCCGCTGCGGATATGGGTATTATCAGCGAGAAGTTGGACCGGATGGAGCTGATAGAGAAGAAGCAGTGCCAGGGCATCACACAGATGGAGCAGATGGCACAGACTCTGAGCGACATGAAGACCCAGCTCATGTGTCTCCAGGAGGCACAGACGGCTCCCCAGCCCCAGCAGCAGTCATCCGGTCAGGGAGGGCAGTATAGCAGCAGAGGGATCACCAGCAGCCCCCATCCTACCAGCCACACCAGCAGGCATCCTTCGTTCCTCGTCCCTATCAGCAGTAGGGACAGTCTTGGAGACGTGAGCAGCAGGCTCACCAGCCACACCAGCAGCACCATCCTTCCTTCTACCCCTCTCAGCAGCACCAGCAGCAGTTCCAACAGCCTCATTACCAGAGAGGCTACCCGTCGGGCTCCCATGAGAGCCCCGCCTTGGATGACATAGCCCGCCTCCTCACGGATCAACAGGCTACTTTTAAACAGGAGATGGACGAGTTCCGCCAGGAGATGCGGGACATTGTAAGAGGGAAGGCCGCCATCCCTGCACAGATAGAGCCGAGCAATAGCCTCAAGAGGAAGTCTTAGCAGGTAGTTTACACTGAGCATGCCACTCCTAGTGATCCATTTGATGATATGTCTTCAGATATGTTTGATGCTGATTTTGTTACACTTAGGAGTGGTAGAGCACCAGCAGGCGGCGCCTCATCTGAGCAACGACACGAGGATCCATCCAGGGCGCCAGATGAGGAGGAGGAGAGCGGTACTGAGGCCGCGCATGATGATGACGGTGGTACTGATGCCACCGAGGATGCTGTTCCCACCGGCGGTACTGAGGCCGCCGCTTCACCAGTACGAGGAGGTGGTACTGACGCCACCCGAGTAGCCGAGCCAGCACGCAGTACTGAGGCCGCGAGACGTCTAGCACAGCCAGCCCGTGGTGATACTGAGGCCACCGGTGTTCATTTTGAGAGAGATGTTGTTTTTCCTTCCGCTGATGTATCTCAGAACACTGTTTTGAATAAAGGAAAAGGTTTAGTTTCTTCTGGTCCCACTGTGGTGATTGATGTATGTGCGGATCCGGCCGTCGAGCCGTCTAGGCCTTTTCCTAGTCCTTCATCTGAGAAGGACCCTGTGATCCCCTTCCCTAGAGCCCTTCAGATGGGGAAGGGGAAGAAAAGAGAAAAAGACCCAAAAAAGAGAGAGCAGGAGGAGTTCAGCCAGAGCATGATCGACAGCATGTGCTGACGAAAGCCACGTGTTTCACGATCCAGAACCGTCTGCCGGCCAAGAGGCCAGATTCAGGAGCCCCATATGTCAGATGTCAGATTAGTGAGCAGAGGTTCGACCGTACTCTATTGGATAGCGGCTCGTCTATCAACCTCCTTCCGGCAGCCCTTCTCGACCCTTTCGAGTTGGGCACTCTTAGACAGAGCAGGACAGTCCTTCAGTTTGCTGATCGATCTGTCAAGAGGCCAAAGGGGTTGTTGCGAGACGTTATCGTCATGATTTAGAGCCTGCAATTCCCCGTGGACTTCATAGTGTTGGACATGGAGATCCCTGATTCAGTGACCGATACCCCCATCATCCTCGATCGTCCGTTCTTGGCCACAGCCAAGGCAGTGACTGATCATGATAGCGGGAAGGTATACTTTCGCGTCGAGGGTGAGAGTGTACAAATAGAGACGGTCGAGGACTACAGAGCCAGAGAGAGAGCATGCTCAGAGACCAGCACAGATACAGAGCAGCTGACAGATGTCGGGTTAGACATCCACCAGGACTGTGATTTTGTGATCATAGATGACGAGGCAGCATGGGCAGACCCTGCAGCACAGGCCATCCTCTCATTTTCAGACATAGCTGATACCGAGATGACAACAGAGGAGAGCTTGGAGAGCACAGCCCTGGTACAGGATACTACAGAGGCAGCAGAGCCGATTCTCGACCGCGATACGGTTTCTAGTGATGGTGGTACTGAGGCCACCTTGTGTGATGGTGGTACTGATGCCACCTTGTTTGATGCAGATCCCTCGGATTCAGAGTCTGATTGGGCCGATTATGATGATCAGATGCCGGACCTGAGTCCACCAGAGCCTACAGATGAGGAGGAGGTAGACGCAGAGCAGATCAGAGACAGCACAGTTGAGCAGCCTCCTTCAGATCTAGTTTGCGAGAGCTCATTTTCTTTCTTCCAGGCAGATTTCGCAGATTTAGCAGCATTCACACATCTTCTTCCGAGGCCAGATTTGCCAGCACCCAGCTGTCCAGAGCTGAAGCCGCTCCCTACTTTGCTGAAGTATCGGTTCCTTGCGGGCGAGCCTGAGATGCACCCAGTCATCATCTCCGCCGATCTGACTGGAGAGCAAGAATCCCGTTTGATGGGGGTTCTTAAAAAGAACCGCAAGGCAATCGGATGGAGCGTAGCAGATCTCCATGGGATTAGTCCATCAGTGTGCTCCCACCATATTTATCTCAAGGAGGGGGCGAAGCCGTTGCGTGAGTTCCAGCGGCGACTGAACCCCAACCTGAGAGAGGTCGTGATGAAGGAAATATCAAAATGGTGGAGCGCAGATTTTATTTATCCCATTTCCGACTCCAAGTGGGTTAGCCCCTTGCATGTGGTGCCCAAGAAGACGGGCATCACGACTGTGATCAGTGAGTCGGGAGAGGAGATTGCTACACGAGTACCCACCTCTTGGCGGGTCTGTGTTGACTACAAGAGACTCAACCAGGCCACCAAGAAGGACCATTTCCCCCTGCCTTTTATTGACCAGATCATTGAGAGACTGGCAGGGAAGAGCCGTTATTGCTTCCTGGATGGGTACTCGGGCTACAACCAGGTGGCCATCGCTCCTGAGGATCAGGAGAAGACCACCTTTACCTGTCCCTTCGGTACATATGCCTTTTGACGCATGCCATTTGGGCTATGCAATGCCCCTGCGACTTTTCAGAGGTGCATGCTGTCGATCTTTTAGGACATGGTAGGGGAGTGTTTGGAGGTCTTCAAGGACGATTTCTCGGTCTACGTGATATGATGCCGATGCAGAGGTGTACTGACTATCAGAGGTGTACTGACTGTCAGAGGATGGGCACTTGTGGACAACGTGATATGATGCCGATGCAACCCATTCACTTCTGTGAGGTTTTTGACGCATGGGGCATCGATTTCATGGGTCCATTCCCCTAAGAGTCAGGGATTTGAGTACATTCTGTTGACCGTAGATTATGTTAGTCGTTGGGTTGAGGCTATCCCTGCCCGAGCCGCTGATGCGAGGACAGTTTGCAGATTTCTGAGGAAGCACATCATCACGCGGTTCGGGGTTCCACGAGTGTTGATTTCTGATGGGGGGTCTCATTTCATCAACGACCAGGTGAAGGCCCTTGCTAGCGAGTTCGGTATAGACCATCGTGTTGCTACACCTTACCATCCACAGACGAATGGTCTAGCCGAGGTGTCGAACAGGGAGATCAAGACTATATTGCAGAAAGTCGTCCGCCCTGACCGAAAGGATTGGTCACGGCTTTTGGACTCGGTCTTGTGGGCATATAGGACGTCTTTCAAGACACCATTGGGCACGTCTCCCTTTCGCCTCGTATATGGCAAGCCGTGCCATTTACCTGTTGAGCTGAGGCACAGGTCACTATGGGCAGTTACATATATTCTTATGGATCCAAATGGTGTAGGAGACCAGAGGAGGGCAGAGTTAGCAGCCTTGGAGGAGCTTAGAGATACAGCTTTCTCAAACAACCTACATTATAAGGAGAAAGTGAAGGAGTGGCATGATTCTCATATCAGCCACAAGCATTTTGAGATTGGACGGAGAGTATGGCTGTTTGATGCGAGGCTTCGTTTGTTTCCAGGGAAGCTCCAGAGCAAATGGAAGGGACCCTACTTGGTCAGAAAGGTACACGACAATGGTAGCATTGATATATCCGAGTTGTCGTCTGAGAGTACCTTTTGAGCGAACGACCAGCGGCTCAAGCCATTTCTAGATCATGAGCCACGGGTCGCTGATCTTGCCCCTATTCATTTTGCGTGAGATGTTGTCTTTGACTCACATCTAATGCATCTCACGCCTGAGTTTCACTGATCCTCTGCCTTGTATAGATCCAGATGTCTATATCACTACATTCTTTAGTCCCACATCCCTTTCTTCATCTTTTGATTATGCTATACTTAGGGTGCACTTTACCCTAAGTATAGGGGGGATGTAGGACCTTCGGATATTTCTTTTGTTTCTTTCTACCCCTGTTTTTGCTGCCTATACTTAGGGATATTTTACCCTAAGTATAGGTGGGGGGGGGTAGACCCTATACATTCTCCACTCGGTTTTCCCTTAGTGTACAGCCTGCTATACTTAGGATTAGTTGATCCTAAGTATAGGGAGGAGACCCGAGCTCCTTTTGACTTTCTATTTCATCTATTCGTCTTTGTATATAGCCTTCATTTTCACTTTCCTATACCTAGCACGAGTTATGTCTTCTTCATCGCTCTTGACTCTGAGGAAATCGTTCGAGCTAAGTATAGGGGGGTGTGTATATATTTCATATATACTTTAGCCATTACTCGTACTTTGTGTGAGTGTGTAAATAAATAAAATGGCTAAAAACCTAAAAATCACAAAAATTAAAAATTTTTCATGTACATATCATTCTTTTATTTGCAAATAAATAGCTAGTGTACAAATTATTTTTTTAAAAATGTTTTCAAAAATCTTTTGTGTAAAGCTTGTGTAAATATTTTCTTATCAAAATTATGTATATAGTACAAAATTTTTCCAAAATGTTTTGAAAATCAAAAGTTTGCAAAAATCTTGTGTAAATGTGTGTAAATACCTTTTCGCAAAACTTGCACTTCATGCATCATCCATTCATGATTTCAAAACATTTTTCAAAAATTTTGCATGATTGTAAACTTTTTGTAAATAGCATCTTTTGTACATATGTATATAGTTTTTCTGGATGATAGTTGACATTTAAACTAGCCTGGAATCAAATTGAGGAATGGAGCTTGATTAAGATCTTAATCCACCTAATTTCTAAGAGGAACCTTATAGGGCTTAGGTTTAAGGCTTCTCAGGTCCATGGTGACTTAATTCTTTGAGTCCACTAGGCTATGATCACATGTCATCTCAATGAGCCTAAGTAGAGCACTTAACAACAACACATGACTCATATGGACAATGACTTTACTTGGACACCAGCACTATGCACCGAGCTCTCTACGGATGAGGTGGTGAGGAGGCAGTCTTCCTTGACTTGGGGTAGCATATGAGGGTAGTACTTCTAGGCGGAACCTCTCTTCTTCTTTTAGTGAAGGAAGTGCGTCTCAACTTGGTCTGGTTGCCATGAGGTCTAACGACGGGAGTTGTGGGTTGCAATAAAGCTTCAAAAGAGGGATAGTCTACTGGCTCAAGAGGAAAAACTCCTTGTATATATGTTGCACATGTATATGTTGTATAGATGTACTGAAAAAAAATGTGTGCAAAAAGAAAATAACTCCAAAAAAGTGGTGGGTCTGATAGAAAATGACAATCCCACCGGAGTATGTATATAGAATGCAATAAGCAAGGCTTGAGTTTCATGATCCACCTGATGTAGCCTGCAGCAGGGAGACTTGGCTACACTGGTCAAGCTCCCAAGGGTACTTGGCTACACTGGCCTTGACCCATTCTCTTCTTCCTCCTCTTCCTGAGCCGGTTGAACTTGAACTTAGAAGGGAATACCCCGCTCCTTGAGGAAAGAGTGTCCAGATTGAGGTCATAGAGTTACCTTGTTGGGGAGGGTTGTCAAGTTGTCATTTCTGAGGTGGAGAGCTTAGACCTCACATTCACAGGACAAGAAAAGATTCATGGTCTTCAGGGTTTGTGTTTGATGACTTGTTCTGATCTGGAGCATTGAGAAGTCTTGGTTATAGATTAGTGGAACTTAGAGGCTGTTAAGTTTTAAACTTGAGTCCAAATAAGGTTCCGACACATTAATAATCCAAAGATCTGCTCGAGCTCCATACCTTAATTTAATGAAGGCAAGTTTAATAATCAACCTTGATCCATGTACATTCTCTTTTTCTTTCTTTATTTTTCACTTCTTTTTCAAAAAAGTGTTTGCTAAGGGACTAGCAAAGTTAAGTATAGGGGGGTGATGAATACTCATTCATCACTCTTTATTCTTATATTTTAGCTACAAAAACCTTTGCAAATACATGTAGATATGTGTAAATATCAATAATTACCAAAAACATGCATTGTGTAAAAACCTATAATTAGCATGTTTTTGTGCAAAAATAAAAGAATAAAAATTAAAAAGAAAAAGAGGGAAATATTTCGAATAAATATTGAGCAACCTAACGCAAGGGAGGGCTCAGCATGGGCCTGACCGCATAAAAGCCAAAGTAGAGGGAGATAGGGGCTCATATGTGTAAATATTTATGTAAATAAATAAATGTATTTTCCTCACAAAAATAGAGTCAAACTGGCTTGTAAATATTTGTAAATATTTCTAAATATAAAATCAAAATAAAAATATGAAAATTAAAAAGAAAACAAAAACACCACTTGTATATAGTCACCATGTACATAAAACCCCCTTCTATATTTATTTAAACTTGTAAATAAATAAAACTAATTTCCAAAATTTTTGTAAATATTCTACATTATATAATGTAAATAATAAAATAAAAACAAAACAAAAATAACAAAATTAAAAACATAAAAATATATTGTAAATATACCATGTATATATATGTACATATGTATTTATTTTACTTATGTATATAAATAATAAAAATAAAATAAAAATATCTTTTTATTCCTTATTTTATTATATAAATAAATAAAATATAAAATGGGAATAAAATTGTATAAAAATAACAATTAAAAATCAAAAATTAAAAACCTATATATTGTATATATACCTATATATGACCCTACTATGTATATACCTTATTTTCACTTTGAAAAATTAATTAAAAATCACTAAAAAATAGAAAAAATAAAACAAAAATATTTCATGTTTTCACTTTTCCCAAATTCGGCCATTTGCTAACCTAATTTTCACTTTCAAAATCCAGCCACGTGGCCGCCACCCATTGGCTCTGGGGGATGTTGACCGCCCGGTCAACTCCCCCCCCAGGACCACTTCTCACGGGTCTGCTACGCCCGACCTAACTTCTCGGATTTTTCCTATGCGGAACCGACTCCTTCTTACCCAAACCCCAGGTCCGACCCCTTCATGACACACCCGAGAACCTCGCCGGAGCCTCTTCCTCGGGATCCGCGCGCTCCATCGCCCTACCCGCGCCTGTCTTCCCGGACCCTCCACCATATATATTCCCAACTCCGCCACCTCCATTTCCCATCTTTGGCCATTCGATTCCACCCCTAGTGAGCTCCAGCATGTGCGTGAGAGTGATAGCTCGCGTCCCGTGCTGTTGAAGCAAGGAGAGGAGTGCGAGACCACTGATCCGGCGAGCATCGCCGCCTTGCTCCGCCCAAAGCTGGAGCTCGAGCCTCGGAGGGAGACGCTCCTCGAGGCGACGACCCAGAGCACCGCCAGCTTGTCCCCAGTCTCATCGTCCACCCAGGTAACCCCGTAGTCTTTTCTTTTTCGCTAATTTTCAGTTACCCACTTTTTGCTCCGCCGCCGTTCGTTGTCGATACCGTCCACTTCCGACCACCATTCGATCATCGGGCTTCACCATAGCCACCGCCTTCCTCCCGCGCACCTTCTCCATATCCCCATCCAACCCAGCTCGCACAAGAGCTGGGATTCGAGCTCCACGGTGCCCCCTTCGCCGGAGCTCGCCCATCTCGACCCTCCGTTCACAGTCACCCCGCCTAACCGGGTCGAGGCAGTTTGCCCTCGACCCGCGAGTCTCCTGGCTTGCTTTGCATGTGCTTCCGAGCCTGTCTGAGGGCTTGGACCATTCAGTCCAGGAGCTTACCTCCGCCGACCTCGCCGGGGCTCTCCAGAGCTCGGCCGGGTCATCGTAGGACACCGTCAGCAGCGGATCTTCATCGCAGAGCTTCTCCGACCTTCACGAGCAGCAGGGGAGGATCACAGCGCACGCACGAGGCTGGCGAACTTCGCCGGCCAACTGTTCTTCCGGTACCTCCCCCGACCTTCCGATCATCCTCGACCTCCAGTTGTCATCTGGGCCGTTCATTCCCAGAGGAGTAGCCACCGTCAGATCTTGGAGCGGTGATCTGGACCGCCCGTTGCACGAGAGGATTAGCCACCCACGCCCGTCACCGTTAGATCCCCCACGTGGCGAAGCCTCTGCCGTCTGATCGCATCGAGGACCCCAGCCTTGGAGCGCCCGCCGATCTCCACCATTCGAAGCACCACGTGGCGCCCATCCTGCGGTCCGCCTTAATAAAGGGTAAATTACCCTTAGGCCCCCTCATTTACTTTATTTAGCATTTAGTTCTGTAATTATTTTAGATAGTTGTTTAGTTTTTGGGATATTTGCATAAAGGACCCTGTGCTTGGTTTTATTGCTGATATGCCCCTGTGTGTTATGTAACACGTGCTTCGTCACGTGTCTCGCTGGTGTATTTGCATATTATACCCTGTAGTTCTGAATGTTACTGAATGAATGAAAGTTTTTGAATATTTGCATTTATACCCCTGTGCGTGAAACATTTGAGCATGTGCAGATATTTTTAGGTTATTTGCAGATTACTCCCTGGACTTTTGGTACCTGTTACCAAATAGTCCTCGGAAATAACTTTTATTGCATTTGGGTCCTTGAGTGCCCCAGACACGTGCGACGCACGTGCTTTGCTGGGTTAATTGTACCAGACCCCCCAGACCTTCGGGTATTTGCACATAGGTCCCTATGCACACTGCCTCCTCTTTATTTTTGAATAAAATAGCAAATCACCTCCAAATTTGATGAAAATTGGACACATGGCTCCTGCCATGATGTAACATTTTCTATAAAATTTGGGGACATTTTAGACACTGTTTGATATTTTTAGAAAATCAAAAACATCTATTTTCGTTATTGTCTAAATTTAAAAATCCCAAAAAATATTTAAAGTTATCCAAAAATTACAAAAATATTACTTACTGTTTGTCTTTGCTTGCTTGAAAACCACTAAAAATTGAAAAACACTTAAAATCTTATAAAAATTGTAATAAATAAACCAAAAACCCAAAAATAATAAATTAGGTGCCAATTTTTCCTTGTTTTCTTCTCTATACAGGAAAAATACCTCCAGGCTAATTTGGGGCTTCTAGGTATTTTATCTAGGTCCTTTATCTCGGCTGGACAGTACCTACAGTTTCAGTCACTGTTTGATTTTTAAAAAATTAAATAAACATCAGAAAAATCCCAAAAATTCACTAAAAACAGTAAAAATTATAAAACACATAAAAATATTTTTGTTTCAATTTTTGGTTGATTTTGAGTGTATTTAATAAATTATTGAAGTGTGTTGTTTTCTTGTTCTTAGTATTTTCTTAATTCACTAAAAATCCAAAAAAATATAAAATATTTAAAAACCACCAAAAATACTCTTTTTATTTTCTTTTATTCCATTTTGACTACTTCGTAGGCCGTAAGGCCAACACGTGCTCCTTGTGTTCGACCCTGGTCGCTATACCAGGTTAAACTAATAGCAGGACCGCTATTTTGTGCTTGATTGATTTTTCATCTTATTGGTGGTCTAATTTTTCTTGATTGATCGAGCCTTAGTGATTGAGGTCGCAACGACCATCTAGATACCTTTACCTTAGTCGCTTGGCTCGGTTATCAATGACGCCGGTGCGCGGTGGTGGGCGCGCGAGGTACATGAGGTGGCAGCCTACTGCGTTGAGGAGGAGACGAGGTCGAGGTTTGCACGTGAAAGGGAAGACAGTGGCTGGACGTTCTCGCTGTGGCTGCTACATATCAAGCATCATCTGCATAAGAAAAACGAGAGAGAGGAGAGGGTATGCATGAGATATAAAGAACGAGAGAGGGAGTATGCGTGAATGATCAAAACTGTGTGGGAGGAGAAGTCGAGTGCGCGAGGGCATGTGCATGCATGAGAATGAGAAAATGGGGGGAGAGAGAGAGCGTGAGGGGGCTGGGTGCGTGAATGGGAGGGGGCCTTTTAGACATGCGTGAATGGGATGCCTAGTGAGTTGCCATGCAAGTAAAGACAAGAATTGAATGAATGTGCATGGGAAGGGGTGTTGTGCATGCATAAAAAATAATGAGAGGGAGAGAGGTTGAGTACGAAGGAGCCCCCCATCCCTCCATGAGTTTGCATGGGTTTTTTTTATATTTATTTGTGTGACTCTTCATCATGCAAACAAAAAGACAAAACTTTATGGTTGCATGGGAAAAGGGTGATGCATTGTACGAGATGCAAGTTGTATGGGGGCAACAAATTAAGAGACTTTAAGGCATGTGCATGCATGATGAAGAGATGGACAAATTTAATAAAACATCCTCTCATTTTCTTTCTAAGATAAAATGTGTGTGGCAAATGTATGGTTTGTTGATAAAGATTTAATGTTATCAAATGCAACTTTAATTCTCTCTTTAGATTATAAAGACAGTTATCTCAAGTTATATTCTGATGATTATCATGTATAAAAATATAGTTAACCTACATAACCGGAGATCATCGAGAATATTTAATTATTAGACTCGTCAAATTATTCTGTGATTTCATTGATTTTGTGTAAACAAGACAATTTTCTTTTCTGTGGTTATGGAATAAATCACAAGTGGTTTATGCAAGATTGAAGATTATATGTCAAGTACTGAGCTCATTCTTTGCATAATTTTATCTTATTCTACCCATATTTATTGTAATCATCATACCCCCATACTTAAGTTTTGCTAGTCCCGAGCAAAAATAAGATAAGTAATAATGACGGACAAGGTGAATAGCCAAGATGGATTTGGTGAGGGTTTGCAGCAGACACTCCCACAAAGTCTTTGAGTTTTCAGTTCCTAACAACACAAATACACAAACTTTAGTAGAGTTGACCCATGGATTAATGATTTGTTTGAATCGTCTACTTGACTCGAGTTTTGTAGTTTCAACAGCCTTTCAGTTCCAACAAAATCAAACATGATTTCAGAAGGTCAATCAGGTCAGCTCATCCCTAAGAAACATGTATTCTCTTTGACCTTGAGTGGATATAAACAGTGTTAGTGATAGTTTTAGCTTTCGTGAGTCAAGAGAACGAGCTAACAACACAATCTATCAAGGTACCGAATGATTCCCTAAACATATAGCCTCAGTCCTCACCTAGATTCAGGCATAATCTCCTTTCACCCAAGTATGTATAGAAAAAAAATAGGTCATAGTTTATTGGAGAATGGGACTTCAATTTCGGGGTTTTCCGTGGACCGCTTTGGTCCGTTGCTCTCATTCTTTTCCTTTTGCAGAGCATAACCCTGGACCTCTTTGGGCCTCTTTTAAAAATTTAGGTAGCATCATTGGGCTTCTACCACAGCTTTTTGGTGGAGAAGGGTTATTTGGTGGTCTTCTTTCCTTGCTCTTTCTTTGCACATCATTGCATGATTGGTGGTTTTTGGCATTTGTATTGTGATATGCCTTTTTGTGGTATTTTTATCTTGGGTTTTGGCATCAAGAGGTAGTATCGGCTTAATATTGTCTTTGGAGACACGATACTGTCTTAATTGCTAACACACTTAGACTAGAGAGATCATGTTGCTCCTGAGTCAGGTTCCTTCACTGACTATAGATAAGGTTCAGGCATTGGCACAACCAAGAGGACAACTCCTCACCTCAACTAGATTGTGATTGTATCTCGTAAAATAAACTCAATCAAGCTAAGTGCAATGTGTAGTTGCTTAATACCCACTGAAGAGTTTAAGAGTGCTACTAGTTGCTCAGGTGATCTAGTTAGATACAGAAGTTCATTCACCAGTAGAGTTAGTGGAACTGAGAGAATAAAGTCCGAATGGACCTGAAGAAAGTTTAAAAACTCATGCCTAGTGAAATTCTGATGAAGTTTAGTGGATTAGGGTCAACTCAACCTCAGTCTATGATTTATACAGTGAAGATCTGATTTCTCAAAATAGGATAAAACTAGGAAGGATGTATTTTTGGTGGTTTTCTTGCTTTTGAGAATATTTTTAGGGGAATTTTTGCAAAAGAGAGTTTTTTTAAAGAGTATGCAATTTTGAAAAACTATGCAGACACCCCCATACTTAACAGAAACCATGTCCTCATGGTGAAGACAATGTGCAATAGGAGGATCAGAAGGGATGTGAAATGTAGTTTTGTTTTTGTGTGTGTGTGTCTGTTTTTGGAATGTAATGCAGAGGGGTACCCCCAAACTTATCTAATGCATTGCAGTGAAAATAAACATGCGAGCAGTAAAACAAAAAGATACCTGTGAGGGGAGGCTCACGAGAGTGCATGATTTAATGCCTCAGCTAGGCTATGTGGTGGTTCATTTTTCCTATAGAAGGTATGTTGTGCAAACAGGCATAGGACCAGATGGTTCAACAACGGGTTTTAGTCTTTGACCATTGACTCTGAAAGTGGCTTTAGTGTTTGGGTCAGAAATTTCTATCGAGCCATTATCGAATACTTGAGTTACAATGTATGGTCCTTTCCATTTTGATCTCAGTTTTCCTGGAAATAACTTCAGTTTTGCATTAAATAGCCATACTTTTTGATTTTCCTTGAATGTTTTCCTCGAAATGTTGGCATCGTGCCACAACTTGATTTTCTCTTTGTATATCAGGTTGTTATCATAGGCTTGTGATCTCAATTCTTCAAGTTCAGATAAGTCCAATAGTCGTCTCTTCCCAGCCTCATCATAATCCAGATGGCATTTCTTGATTGCCCAGAGTGATTTGTGGTGGACCTCTACAGGTAGGTGACACGACTTTCCATAGACTAACTGAAATGGGCTCCTACCTAAGGGTGTGCGGAAAGTGGTGCGGTAGGCCCAGAGAGCAGAAGGTAAGTGTTGGGACCAGTCTTTATGATCAGAGTGAACAATTTTCTGGAGGATGGTCTTGATTTCTTGATTTGATAGCTCAGCCATTCCTTGGTTTGTGGATGATAGGCAGTTGAGACACGGTGTTCGACTCCATTTTTCTTGAGTAAATTCTTAACTGAAGCATTCAGGAAGTGGGTGCCTCCATCACTGATTACCACCTTTGGCAATCCAAATCGAGAGAATAGATCGTTCAAGAACTTGACAACGGTTGTGCTATCAGCAACACGAATGGGAATGGCTTCTACCCAACGAGAGACGTAATCAACAACAAGAAGAATGTGTTGGTAACCATGTGATGTGGTGAAAGGTCCCATGAAGTCTATTCCCCAAGTATCAAAGATATCGATTATATGCACGGGTTGAAGGGGTATCATGTTACGACGGGTCATTGTTCCATTAGTCTGACAGGCAAGACAAGATTGAGCAAAATGATGGGCATCTTTAAAGAGTGTGGGCCAGTAGAAACCGCATTGTAAGACTTTAGCGGTTGTGCACTTCCCTGAGTGGTGTCCTCCACACTCAGAAGTGTGGCAGTGAGTTAGGACATCGTTGACTTCAGGTTCAGGGATGCATCGTCTTCATATTAAATCAGTACCCTCTTTGAAGAGCAAAGGGTCTTCCCAGTGATAGTATCGGGCTTCGACCTTGGTTTTATCTCTCTTATGTTTTGGCCAGTCATCAGGAAACGTGGAAGTGACAAGGTAATTGACGATGTCCGCATACCAA
Source organism: Ottelia alismoides (assembly GCA_037367405.1). NCBI lineage: Eukaryota > Viridiplantae > Streptophyta > Magnoliopsida > Alismatales > Hydrocharitaceae > Ottelia > Ottelia alismoides. Next base: position 316,724 of record JAZKJV010011362.1, on the reverse strand, counting down.
GGGAGTTGAGAGACAGACATTATATTCTCATCAGGAAAGCTTTCAGAAATTGGGATTATGTCTGTGTTTGAGGAAGTCGTGAAAGATGATCAGCCACGACATTCTTTGCTTTATCTCGAATCTCTAAATCAAATTCTTGGAGCAGTAATACCCACCTAATGAGTCTAGGCTTAGCATCGGTTTTTGTGAAGAGATATTTCAAAGCCGAGTGGTCTGTGTAGATTATGATGTGAGATCCTAAGATGTAAGACCAAAATTTCTCTAAAGAAAACACCATAGCCAGAAGTTCTTTTTTAGTCACAGTGTAGTTCTTTTGAGCATCATCCAGAGTTTTACTAGCATAGAGAATGGCATAAGGTTTCCCATCTTTCCTTTGACCCAATACTGCCCCCACAACATAATCAGATACATCGCACATGATCTCAAATTCACAGTTTCAATCTGGGGGTTGTAGGATGGGTGCTTCGGTGATGATTTTCTTCAGGGTTTTGAAAGATTCAAATGCGTCCTCAGTAAAAGTGAAGTCTTGATCTTTTTCCAGTAATTTTGTGAGAGGACAGGAAATTTTCGAAAAGTCCTTGATGAAGCGGCGGTAAAAGCCGACATGACCTAGGAAGGACCTTACACCCTTGATGTTCACTGGTGAGCCTAAATGAGTGATTGTCTCAATTTTTGATGGATCCACTTCCATCCCTTTCTTTGACACAACATGTCCTAACACAATCCCTTGTTTCACCATAAAATGTGATTTCTCCCAAGATAATATCAAGTTCCCTTCGATGCATTTCTTGAGGACTCTATCCAAAAATCCTAGTGTTTTCTCAAAAGAGTCTCCAAAAATAGAGAAATCATCCATAAATTCTTCCATAAAATCACCGATCATATCAGTGAAAATTCCCATCATGCATCTTTGAAATGTTGCTGGAGCATTACATAGTCCAAAAGGCATGCGGCGAAAGGCATATGTTCCAAATGGACAAGTGAAAGTGGTTTTGTCTTGATCCTCTGGTGCTATGGCTACTTGGTTATAACCGGAATATCCATCAAGAAAGCAAAAGAATTCTTTTCTGGCTAGCTTCTCAATGATTTGATCAATGAATGGAAATGGAAAGTGGTCTTTTTGAGTAGCCTTATTGAGTTTTCTATAATCGACACAGACTCTCCAAGATGTTGCCACCTGAGTAGGGATATCATCTCCTTTCTCATTTTTCACAATTGTTAATCCAGCTTTCTTGGGCACAACCTGGAGAGGACTAATCCAAGGACTATCGGCTATTGGATAAATGATGCCGGCACTCGACCACTTGTATATTTCATTCCCGTAGATTAGGATTCAACCGTCTTTGCATTTCTCGAGAGGGTTTACTGTCATTTTCCAAATATATGTGGTGTGTACATAATGTCGGGCTTATTCCTTTCAAATCAGTTATTTTCCAACCAAGGGCCTGGGAATTCTTTTTCAAAACTTCCATGAGTTGACTTTCTTGCATATGGTTTAGGTTGGCATTGATAATGACTGGTAGAGTCTGTGCATCATCCAAGAAAGCATACTTCAGATCTTTGGGTTGTGGCTTTAATTCGACAGTGGTTGTCAATGGATTCAGAGTTGTAGTGTTTCCTGAGTCTATTACAGAAATAGTCTTAAATGGTGGTTCCATCATGGGCATGATCATGGTTGAGGTCAATGTGAGTTCAGAGTCTAATGTGTCCCAGGCATTATCAAGCTCCTCAATTTCTTGTCCGGTGAGAGGGCTTGGTGGAGCTTCTAGTGCACGATTTAGATTGTATGTGGCAATTTCATGAGAAGTATTTTTGTAAGTGGATTTAGAGGTATTCAGACTAATCTCTAAAGGGTCTTTGGTGAGATGGATGGGGACAAAGTCTTTCTGAATGTTGAGAACATCACATCTTTCTCTCCAACCACAGTCTTCGGTCTCAGATTCAGTGGGAGTAGGGGTGACTAGATCAACAGGAATGACTTGGCCATTTATTTTAAATTCAACTCTTCCATCCTCATAATCAAAATGGGCTTTAGCAGTGGCCAAAAATGGTCGTCCCAGTATGATTGGTATCTCACTCAATATATTTGCTTGATCCATATCCATCACAACAAAGTTGACTGGGAATTTATGGCCTTGAACATCAACTATCACATCCTCAAGTATTCCTTTTGGTCTTTTCACAGATCGATCAACCATTTGCAAAATCATTGAGACATGTTTCAATTTTCCTAGATCAAATTGCTCCAGAATAACAGTCGGGAGAAGATTGATGGAAGCGCCATTATCTAGCAGGGTGTGATCGAAGGTCAATTTGCCAATTGTGCATCTAACTAGAGGAGCTCCTAGGTCTTTCTTTTTGGTGGGTAAGAATTGGGAGATGGCATTGGTTGTTGCTCGAGGGAGCACATGTCTCTTAATATCTTCACTGCCCTTTTTATTTTTTTCCTTTGGATGTTCGTTTTGGTGTGCATTTGTCCTTCAAAAATAGGGAGAAGGTTGGGACTTGTTCGAGGGCTTTCAAGAGCGGGATTTCAATGACGATGTCCGAGAATAGTTATTCTAACTCTGGATCAATGGTGGATGATCGCGGTCTTCTTCGATGAAGAGCTCCGGGAAAGGGGATGGTTATGGTTGGGGAGGAAGGAGGGAGTGTGGTTGTTTCAGCTGATTTCTCTCCATCATCAAACTCTTCCTCAATTTCAATTTGATCCTCAGAAGCTAGTGGTCTGGTGTAGGCAGAAGTGGTTTTCCCATTTCTCAAAGTGACAGCATTAGCAGATTGGTTTGGATGGGGTGGAGTTTTGAAATTGACTTGATTTCTAGGCGCTTGTTGTGGGTTTCCTTGGTTTGTCCTAGAAGGTGTAAAAAATCCTTGATTCGGGCTTTGGAAACCAGGTAGTGAGGTGAAAGATCCGACAGGTGGAGGAGTTTGAAGTACTCCAGATGAGCTAGCCTTGTTGGTGTTTGGATTGGGCAGCGGTTGAGGTGACAAGGCTGGGATGTATGACCTGATCTCAGCGAATTGACGGGCATTCTCAGAGTTGGCTTTTTGTTGAGCTTCAGTGGCATGTTGTTGAGCTATAGCGAGTTGTTGTATTGCCTGAGCCAAGGCATCGAAATTTACTGCAGTGGTGGAGGGTTGAGTTACGGGCGGTGCTATCGGTTGTCTGGGTTGGGTGTAATTTTGAAAATGATAGTTGTTCTGTCCATTCCATCCAGAATTTGATTGTTCTCTCCATGTGTTGTGGTTATTTGAGTATGCTCCTCCTTGGTTTCTCTGCACCCAATTCACAGTCTCAGGATTTGTGTCTTGATTATGGGTGAATGTGGTATGGTCAACTTCATGGTTGGTGGGATTATTCATGGCCAATTTTTCTATGGCTTGAGTCATGAGGTTCATTTGTTTGGAGAGGGTTTCCCATTTGTCAGGATTCTCATTGCTAAATCTCTCATGGTCAATGATATTGACTGTCTTTGTGTTCCCACTGTATTGTTCAATTGAGGAACTATTCACCGAATTGTCAGCCATATTTTCAAACAAATTCCAAACAAAGTGCTCATCACAACTGATGTAGTTTCCATTGCAGGAGCCATCAATCACTCTCTTAAATGATGTATCTATGCCCTCGTAAAATATCTGAACCAATTTTCATTTGGGGATTGCATGATGAGAGCATTTCCTTTGTAATTCCTTAAAACGCTCCCAGGCTTCATGGATGGGTTCTTTGTTTTTCTGGGTGAAAGATGAAATAGCTTGTCTCAGAGCGTTGGTTTTTCCTATGGGAAAGTATTTCTTGATAAAATCTTCCCTTAAGACATCCCATGAAGTGATAGGGGTTCCGTAATTCCGAAGCCATTGGAGTGCTTCGTCTTTGAGTGAGTGGGTAAAGGCTTTCATGTAGATGTATTCTTTTTCTACCCCAGGGATACTCATGGTGTCACAAGCAGATCGGAAATTTTGGATGTGGAGGAAGGGATCTTCAGAGTCATTTCCATAGTATTTTGGGATCAAGGAGAGTGATGCAGGCTTTATCTCAAAGTCTCCTACTTCAGGCGGGATTTGGACCCAATGAACTAAGTCCTCTGCAGCCGGATTGTAATGTGTGCTTATGGGCGGTGGTCGGATGAGAGGTGCTATGGTGTGGCGGATCGTCGCATTTTCCTCTCTCAATAGTTGTAGTTGATGCAGGATGAGGTCCATAGGATTTGGTCTTTCTTCTCCCATGTCTCCAAGGTCAGGTGAATTCTCAGTTGAAGGAGATGGGTTGGATTTTTTTCTATAAATCGGGTCGTATTCTAATGGTTGTTGCACTGGATTTTTCAGAGACCTACGACCTAGCATACACAACACAAACACCAAGCAATTTGTTGTTTCACCAACTCACACAAAAATTGCCGCGGAAGCGGTTATCTTTTCGAATTTAATTTAGTGATTCAACAAAAGTTTTCAGAGAAATTAAAGTCCTTAAGGATGAGGTGGGTGTGGAAGATTGTGAGAAATCGATGTCCTAATCCGGCTGGGGGATCCAGGGTGCGGTACTCAGATCGAGGATCTACTTCTTCCCACAAGGACCTGTGCCCAACACGTCGAGGAGTTACGATCTCTCTCAGCAATCCCACGTAGCACCAGGGATTTTTGTCTCTATCCAAGGGTTCTATGTTCTCGTGATTTTTGTGTCATACACGTGCATCAAACAAGCATTCAGAATTTGTCCGCTTTCTGCTCGGGCCACTGCGGTGGCCTTTCAAGCTTATCTTTTTAAATGATCAGCACACGATTTGGTGGTCTTTGAATTAGATTATCAGAGGGAGAAGACCACGGAGATGATGCAAAGAAGAAGTGTTTTTTAATTTTTTTTCGGTTTAAGTTCGGAGCGCAAACAAATGCAGGAGATTTTAAAAGCCTAAGATGCCTAAGAGAAAGATAGACTCACAGTGCCTGCACTTCTGGCGCTAATCCGTAATATTTTGTCCTGCTGATGGCGAGCTTTTCCGAGAAGGGAGGGGGGAATTAAGATTACAAACTTTTTTTACCAAATTACAAGTTTGCTAAAAAATGCATGAAAAGACAAGTACAATTTTTTTCTTTTTGAAGCCTAAGTACCTGCAAAACAAAAACAAAAAAATAAACGGATTAGATAATTGAAAATGAGTAAAAATGAAGAGGAAAAAATTGCAAATGTTGCCTAGTCCCCGGCAACGGCGCCAAAATGTTGATGAGGTTTTTCGCAGTTTAAAAAGTCGGTTTTATCAAGTCGTTGTTTTTCCCCGATAAACCATTATCAAACAAATAAGATACAACTACGAGTGCGATCAAAGTACAGCAAAAATGTGCGCGGCAAGTAGAGGTTCGATTCCACATGGACTAAGTAAGTTTGCAATTTTTAATTCAATATTTAAAACTTGATTCTGATCTCAAACTGATGAAACGAGATGTGATGATGATTTTCTTTAGAGAATGTCAATCTTGATCGAACTTATCTCAAGATCACAGAAATACTTCCATATGTTCTCAAATCTTTTCTAGACTTTTAGGCATCAATTTGGCATATGAAATGACATGTAAAAAGTGTAGACGCAATTAGAGAGAATATTTAAATAAATGATCTAATGTTTGGAACTGATTAATGTTGAAACTAAAGGATATGCTTGAAATAACTTAAAATAAAAGAGAGTTCAAGGGTTTAAAAGCAAATGAGATTTGAATAAAGATAAGCAAATAAAGAGAGAGAGAGGGTAAGGTGATTCTCATGCACGAGTGCACTTTGCTCGCTGAATGAGGGCCTGGAAAGATGATGTCCACGCACAGGAAGAGGATGACCTGGAGGAAGAATGACGGTGGATGGGAACTGGACGTGCATCCAGTGGCGTGAGCGAGTTGGCTGTCGATGGTGAAAGCCGCTGGTTGCAGTGGTTGTATGGCTGTAGGCTGCGACACGATGGAGGTGCCGATGGCTGGACGCTTCTTAGAGAATGGTCGCTGGGGACGCACGCCAGTGTGCGGGAGGTGGCTGCGCTGTTCTGTAGCTGAACATTGGCTGCGGTATCTGCAGCAAGCTGGAGGTGGACGGCTGTAGCCGAAGACGCACGCAAGGAGGAGAAGGACGTGCGAGAGGAGGCGTTGGTGGCTGTTGGAAGCCACGCACATCAGTAGGAGGCTGGAGCTGAGCATCGAGGAGAAGGGGCCGCACACAACAGCGTATACGCGCAAGGATGAAGCCGGTGCGCGGTGGTGGGCGCGCGAGGTACAGGAGGTGGCAGCCTACTGCGTTGAGGAGGAGATGAGGTCGAGGTTTGCATGTGAAAGAGAAGACAATGGCTGGACGTTCTCGCGGTGGCTGCTATATATCAAGCGTCATCTGCATAAGAAAAACGGGAGAGAGGAGAGGGTATGCATGAGATAAAAAGAACGAGAGAGGACGTATGCGTGAATGGCCAAAACTGTGAGGGTGGAGAAGTCGAGTGCGCGAAGGCCTGTGCATGCATGAGAATGAGAAAATGGGGAGAGAGAGGGAGCGTGAGGGCGCTGGGTGCGTGAATGGGAGGGGGCCTTTTATACATGCGTGAATGGGATGCCTAGTGAGTTACCATGCAAGTAAAAACAAGAATTGAATGAATGTGCATGGGAAGGGGTGTTGTGCATGCATAAAAAATAATGAGAGGGAGAGAGGTTGAGTACGAAGGAGCCCCCCATCCCTCCATGAGTTTGCATGGTTTTTTTTTATATTTATTTGTGTGACTCTTCATCATGTAAACAAAAAGACAAAACTTTATGGTTGCATGGGAAAAGGGTGATGCATTGTACGAGATGCGAGTTGTATGGGGGCAAAAAATTAAGAGACTTTAAGGCATGTGCATGCATGATGAAGAGATGGACAAATTTCATAAAACATCCTCTCATTTTCTTTCTAAGATAAAATGTGTGTGGCAAATGTATGGTTTGTTGATAAAGATTTAATGTTATCAAATGCAACTTTAATTCTCTCTTTAGATTATAAAGGCAGTTATCTCAAGTTATATTCTGATGATTATCATGTATAAAAATATAGTTAACCCACATAACCAGAGATCATCGAGAATATTTAATTATTATACTCGTCAAATTATTCTGTGATTTCATTGATTTTGTGTAAACAAGACAATTTTCTTTTCTGTGGTTATGGAATAAATCACAAGTGGTTTATGCAAGATTGAAGATTATATGTCAAGTACTGAGCTCATTCTTTGCATAATTTTATCTTATTATACCCATATATATTGTAATCATCAGTCCTTCCACTCCTAAGAGAAATATGATAAGCGTTATTATTTGATGAGGGCTCATGTTCAGGTATGGAATACTCAGAGATTGATACCTGATTATGTCCGAGGCTATTTGGGTTAGTCTGGACTTGAGCTGGAATCATGGTCTGGGGTGCGATCACCTCATCTCTCCATCGAGAGAGTCGATTTATGTCGACTCTCATGTCATGAAGCTCGTCCAGCACTCGCTGGAGCTCCGGAGAGATAGAAGAAGAGGAGGACCCCTGGCACTGCCTGGCCTGAGGCTGCTGATATTGTCTAAATTGACCCTGCTGGCCTTGGTGTTGGTTTTGCTGTGGTTGTGGTTGCGGGTTCTGATAACCTGTGCGGTACTGTTGTCACTGTTGCGGTTGAGGCTGGTAAGTGGGTAGGGCTTGCTGTGGTCGAGGATTGGGAGTGGGGTTTGGGTCTGAGCGGTTGACTCATTCCAGGTTATACCAGACTTCGTTTATTTCCATGACTTGTGGAGGTTCCTCGTAAACAGTTTGAGCGGAGGTTTCTTCAGTTGATGGGGCAAGACTTGGTCTCCACCCCAATGGCTCTGTTTCCCTACCCCTTGACCTTGAAGGTAGTGAATTTGGTGTATGGGTGCAGGGGGTGAAGTCAAGGAAGGATTTTTAGATACATGATAAATCTACGATTCATCATCTTTATTCTATCATTTTGGCATTAAAAACCCTAAATACGTGTAAATAGCGTTAATTCATGGATTTTATCATTCATGCATCAGTGTGTAAATAGTGTATAAAATGCAGTTTTTAAAGCCATAATTATAGAATAGAGGAAAGAAAAGAAAAAGAATAAAATATTGTAAATATTTTATGACCCGAAACCCCGAGACCTAGGCATCTCGATGACTAGGTCGATAAGGAATAAAGTAGGGGGAAATAAGGGCCAAAAACCAATAAAAATCCCTTTTATTTAATTCATTCTTTATTCATTTGGGACCTATTTTTGGTTCTACTTTTTATACCTCAAATAAAGAAACTTTGTACATGAAAGTTGTAGATAATTAAATAAAGAAAAATACAAAATTAATTTCACTCAAAAATAATGTACACATAAAAAGTTGTGATCTGAATAAGTTTCCAAAATCCAAAATTCCCAGACCTGTATCTCTGAAATAAAAACTTGAAATGTACCAAACTCACCTTTAATTGTATATAATTTTAAACAAAGCTATTTAATGAAGGTGGTTTTGCATTTTGCGGAACTACGGTTTGAAAGTTGAGTTTTGGACCCATATTGTACACTTGTACAAATTAAAATAATCATTTTACTTCTTATTCTTTATTTTTTTAATAATTTTGTAAATATTATTAATAATAAATGTGTATATTAAAATAGGAAAAAAACTCAAAGAAAACAAAAAATAAAATGCTTGTATATACAAAACATAGGTAAAATACCAATACACATACGTATATAATGAATACTTATATTTTATTAAGTGAACAAAATACTTCAGAAAAATAAAAGTATATTTAAGTGTATTAAAATATTCTATAAATTTATGAAATAATAAAAAAATAAATAAATTAAATAAAAAAATAATAAAATAATTAGATGTATATACCTATATAAGCCTAAAAAGGTAACTTGCATTTTTATACCTCGAAAAAATAAATAAAAATCATAATAAAATATTTATAAAATAATAAACATTTTTTATTTAATAACCAAAAATTAATAAATTCAGTTACTATTTTAAATTGAATTTATAAAGCATTTTTTACGAGATTTTCCTCGTTGGTCCACGTGGACCAACCAGATGGGTCTGACAATTGACCTCCGGTCAACTGTCTGACCCCCTCTTGTTTTGTCAGAATTTTATTTTTTTCGCCCATCTTCGAGGATTTTTCCAGGCCCTGTCTTTCATCCTTTGGCATCGAGGTTTTCATGACTTTTTGTCCTCGTGGATTGGGCTTTCACACCGGGGGTTCATCTCGATCCCTGGATCGCTGTGGCACCCGTGATCACCCCTTGAACATCTCGCCAAAGCCATCTGTACAAAACCACCCCAACCTCCATTTTTCAAAATCAAACCCTCTTTGACCAATTTAGCTTCGCTCTTATTGGTCTTGGATTGAGAGAGGTAACAGGGATCTCTCCGACCATCGTGCGGTGAAGTTAGGCGACCGTGGAGGAGCTTCCACCACTTTCGTCGGCCTCCGGCGTGAGGTTTCATCTTGTTGGTCTTCCAGCCAATTTGAGGTGTTTTTGCTCCATTTTCCTATTAGTTTCAATTTCTACATATGTGCTTGTAATTTCTTGTCAATTTTAGCGCGTGATTTCGCCTCGCTCTCGCTTATTTGAGTTCGCCGGAGCCCCGCTCCGGTAAACCCTCCGCCCGACATCCCTCCATCCATCACCATTTTGCCTGAGCCCCCAGGACTCTCATTATGTCGTCTGAGCTTAATTTGTAGGGCATGGAGGCTTAAGACCCCCATTTGGGGGGCCGATTTCTGTTGAACCCGTGGTACCTGGGGCTGCAACTCTTTCTCGACTCCTCAGTGGCCCACCGACGCTTCCTCTACCGTTTCGACACCGTCGGTCATTCGAGGGACTCTCCAGGAAGCGTGTGGATATTTTTGCTGAAGGGTTGGAGGTCTGGCGCACACGTACTTGCCGATCGAAGCTCGGAGGAACCAAGCTTCGGCCCTGTTCTTCCTGAGCAGCCCAGCGTCGTCCGATCCCCGGTGTTCTTCCTACGCATCCAGCCGCTGTCGGATCTCGCAGCCCAGTGCCATCCGATCCTCATCGATCTTTTAATCTAGGCTGTTGGGCACGAACCGTTATCGGCGCGCTGGAGGGCACCACGTGTGTTAGTGAGGACACATCCACCGTCCGCGCCCGCCGTTGCTTTGGGTATTTTGCCTGTTGACCCAAGCATTTTTTGTAATTTCTATTTAGTATCGAATCTTTCCTTTGCCTTTCTAATAGTTCTGTAATATTCATCAAAAGGGCCTCATACTTTCTGAAATTGCCATTACGTCCTTGCCAGTGAGGCGCACGTGCTTGGCTATTTTGCAGGCAAGGACCCGTATTTCGCTGTATTTCTACATAGTCCTGAAACTCGTATTGCACATTTTAATATTTGTGGACATTTGTAAGTCAGCCCTTGATTTTTTAATTATTGCAAGCAGATCCCTGCTAGTCACGTGCCCCGTGCACGTGACTTTGGGAATTTTGCAGGATTTTCTATGGAATTTTGGATATTGGTATTTAGTCCATCAGTATTTTTATTGCCTTATAATATTTAGGAAAAATTACATTTTGGCCCCGTAACTTTATGCAATTTACAAAGACGCCCCTGCTAGAATGTAATTTCTTTTTGTTGTCTTTATTTATTTCATGCATCTCTAAATTGCTAAATAATCCACAAAAAATATCATAATCTCCTGTTGTATTCTAGTTTCATGACATATTTTTATTTCACATTTTTATTGCATTTTATTATTTATAAAAATTAAAAAACATGCATTTTAAGCACTATTTGCATTAGAAAATACATAAAAATTATAAAACGTTTTTTGAAAAATTCCAAAAAAATTATATTTTGTGTGCTTGCATGTCTTTTAACTTTTGTCCAAAAATGACTAAAAGCTACAAAAGAAAACCCCTAAAAATTAGAAAACCCCAAAAACCTTCCAAAAAATATTAAAAATTCCTCAAAAATCTAAAAATACAATTTTTGTCTCTAAATTTTCTCTGTTTGATTATCTTTGTTTTAAAATTAATTTGAGGAATTTTGGACACTGTTTGAGATTTTTCATCCTCATTTTAATTCCGACCAACAACTTAGTTCAATATTTTCTAGTTTTTTTACCTTTAAAAAATACCAAAAAATTAGGAAAAATCTAGAAAAATCATAAAAACATTAGAAAAATATAAAAATGACTAAAACATTTTATTTCCTGTATTTTGAGTATTTTTACCCCATTTTACCTCTCTTATCACTAGTGTATATATATAATCCTTCTATATATTATATCTTTATTAAAAGAAAAAGAAAATATAAAAATATAAAATATAACAAGAAAATACAAAATCAATAAATTGAAAATCAAAATATAAAAATATAAAATGAGAAATTAAATAAAAAAATATAAAATTAAAAACCCACAAAATAGCATTTATAAACAAATTCATCACATTCACATTTTGAGCTTAATTGCCCCGTTCTACCTGTTTGCTCCCTGTGTTCGACATCTACACTGCTTGCACACTATACACATCCTTTGTAGAGTTATAATAAATTTTAACTCCACACCGCTTTTCATTGCTTGATTTCTGTTGTGGGTTAATTGTTGTCTGGAGATTTGATTTCTTGCGGGTCGCCTCAGCGACATTGTGATCCCGCCTTGTGTGGATTACCTTAGACCCGTGAAAAATTGCCTTCAACAAATGGCATCGTTGCTGGGGAGCTGCAGCGCATAGCTCAGGTTTTTACTTGTGCTTGTGATTGTTTGTCTGTTTTTGCGGCTTTTATTTTCGCTTATTTCATTTCCCTTATTTGTGATATATCTGTTGAGCTGTCTAACCTCCTCTCTTGTTGACTTTATGCGAGGAACTGCGGATCGAGGGAGGCGCTCCACACTAGGTGCCTACGCACCCACGTGAAGCCGGCGATAGTCTGCCAGCCTAGCACCTAGGAGACTTAGAGATTTTCAAGACCGAGCTCCTTTTTTAGTTTATGTATTTATTTTTGTAATTTGAAGTGAGTGAGAGACTTTATATTATTGTAATAATACATGTACACTGGACGTTGGACTTTCGGGCCCAATTTCCAAGTGTTTGTACACTTGGGGGCTCACCACGGCTTTCTCGCATTTTCCGTCGCATTCTTTTTCATTTGTTTTCCGATTTTGTTTTCCTTATTTTTGTGTGGTTGAGCCCCTAGATTTAGGAGTACTTGTCGATAGTATTAGTTCCAAACACATTAATCACCGTTGCACACTCCTATAGAGAACGTTTGGACTTAGTCAAATTTTGAAAAACGTGCTTCACACTAATAGTAGTTTCTCATCCTAGGGTGATTTCATCGGCTTGCATTTGCATATAGACAGGTTTCAATTCTGCTAAGCATCCTTGCATGTAGAGTGCTGGAGGCAAGGTGAGCATTTAAGATTTAGCGTTCATCATTGTTTTTGGCCGCTTGCATTGCTTTTCCAACTCTCCCTCTGATTTTGATCACCTAGGTGCTAAGTGAAATTGACTCCTCGTTAGGCTCGTGCATTCTCACTAAAAATCCAAAAAAGGTGATAACCAATAAAATTAGGACTGCTAGCATTACTTGACCCTAAAATCAACCAAAAAGAAAAATCTTGTATTGGGGCGAGTAATTCCCTCATTGTCTTTGCTTTTACTTGCTCGCGCACACACTAAGGATAGTGCCCAAATTCCATTTCAACCCCCTAAGTGTTTGTGCAATTTTGGACTTCTCACCTAACTCTAAAACTGACAAGATAAAAAGACCACATTTCACGGTCTCTACCGAGTTGAGTAGGTGAATTGAGGGTTTGTTTTGTGTAAGATTGCTTGTGATTGTTTGTGTGCTTTCTAGATCATCCCTGTGCATTTGCGCCTTCTTCTTCACTCTCTTGACTTGACCTTCGTTCTCCCAACTAGCATATCCTTTTGTTTCGAGATGGACCCCTAGAGCATCTTTTATCTGGACTTTGCGGATCCCTTGTTCACTCCAGTCGGTCCACCCCCTTTTTCCCGAAGGACTTTGCTCCTGACTTTTGTACATATCCACCTCAGCCGCAGTATCGGGACTCAGACTTCTATCCACATCGACCATCATCTCCGTATTTTTTACCTTCATATCCACCCGAGACTGACCTGTTGGAGTCACCACTCAAGATGTCCACACTTGAGAGCTTGACCCAGTTCATGGAGCAAATGAATTCGAGGATTGACGACCTCACCTACGTGAATAAGAGCCACATTGATGCTTCACGATCTGATAAATTGGAATCATTTGAGGATTATCATGAGAGCTTGCAATCGCCCAAAATACAAAAAATTGAGAAAATTTTAGAAACAAAAAAAGATTTCGAGAAACCTATGGTTGAATCAGACTGTAAGGAGAGGGAGTCATTGCCAAACCATTTGACCACGCATCCTTTCACACTCTGTCCCATCTTTGACCCCGAGGATGACGATATATAGACTGTTCTTGGCATGTCTCGTGTATATGTTGATTCCGACTTCCTCCCTTATATGGAGGAAGTCCAAAAATTCAAAAAAATGTTGACTGAACCCGAAGTAGTGGCCACCATTCATGAGATCATCCGTGCCCCACTTCAGCAGGCCATGACTGATTTATCTGCTCCTTTTTCCAAGAAGAGAAAGCGGACGAGCAGATCTGAGCATCATATTTTGACCATGGCCATTGCCCACGCCATCACACACCGTCCCATTTCTAGGAAGAGGAACACTGCCACACCTATCATTAGTCGCACCATCTCTGACCATACATGTGATCACACTTTCCTCGATGGCGGTGCTTCGATTAGCATATTACCCTTTCGTTGGTACGGTCTCTTCACTTAGGGCCTCTAAAGAAAACCATAATCGTTCAGTTTGCTGATGGATCTATCAAGAGGCCGAAGGGTATCCTAGAAAATGTCATCATTTCGATTCAGGGCATGAGCTACATTGTTGATTTTGTGGTATTGCCCATGGAGACCTCCACAGGAGAGCACTCTCCAATCATCCTGGGACAATCATTCCTCTCCTCAGTGAGGGTCATTATTGATTACGGATCAGGAGAGATTCGCTTCCGTCCTGTTGACGAAAGCGAAGTGTTGATCAACACACAGACTGTTGACCAGAGACTTGCACCTGATGCACCTTCACCTATCTTGGCTGACCCCGAGGACTATGATCTATATGAGGATATCTGGGAGACTTTATTTATAACCGATGATGAGACCCGAGAATTCCTCTCCAAGGAGGAAGGCTCGTAAAGCATAGACCTTGGAGTTTCTGCTTCCTGTGATTGGCATTGTGTTGATGACATCCGCGGGATCTACACGATCGACACCATTGAGCGGAGGGCAGATTCAGAGATTAGACAGGGCAGATATGATTTGACTATTTCCATTGATAGGTCTGCTCCTGTTCACCTAGACACTGATGAGACAAAGGTTGAATTTGATTTAGTTTCTTTTATTCGGGAATTCGGGCCTTTTGATGAGAAAGATGATCCGGTTGAAATTATTGAAGACGAACAAAGTTCGACTACTTCCACTAACAAGTTCGTTTCTTTTGGTTTTGACTTGGACGAGACCTCGCAGGACGACACTGATTACACTTCTTCTGATGATGATGAGTTCGTCCCATTCCATTTCAATATCAGCGAGACTACCAAGGCTGGACCTAGGCGTACTTCTTTCACTGATCCGTCTGTGCCTTCACACCCTAGGGCCACTGAGGACCATCACCCTGTCGACCCTGATCGATTTGCGTCATCTGAGGACCCCGATGTCGACTTGCACCACACTAGATCTATTCCTCAGCGGTCCCGCAAGAAGGTTCGCTTTCAACCTTCTTGATCCCATGTATATCCACCTTTGTTGTGCATTCTCCTTTGTTTACCTCTGTCCCTCTACCTTATTGCTCGTCCACCCATTCTCGTGTTTACATTGCTTAGGACGTACTTTGTCTTAAGTATAGGGGGTGGACGAGCCGAGTGTTCATTCATCGTTCCGTCTTATCACTCCTGTTGTTGCCTATACTTAGGGCATATTTTACCCTAAGTATAGGGGGAGTGATGCGTACATCCTTCTCTATCCTCTTCCATCTTTTGATATCTTTTCTTCTTTTCCTCTTCTATCTTCTTTATCTACCGAAAATGTGTCGCCCTTTTTGTCAGTCTTCTATACTTAGGACGTACTTTGTCCTAAGTAGGGGGGTGTGCATCCCGAGTGCTTCTATTCTTTTTGATCCTCTCCATTGTCTGCTCTTCTTGTCTATACTTAGGGATATCTTGCCCTAAGTATAGGGGGAGACAGCCCGAGTACGATCTATTCATTCCCACCCTTGACCCTCCCTGCTTTGTGTACAATCTGCTATACTTATGATTATTTGATCCTAAGTATAGGGGGGACGATCGACTTCTCATTTGTTTATTCATTCATCTCTTATTTATTTATTCTTTAGACTTTTCTATACTCAGTACGAATTATGTTTTCTTTTTCTCTCTGATCTATGAGGACATAGCTCAAGCTAAGTATGGGGGGTCGTATATACTGCGTATACACTTTAGCCATAACTCATACTTTCGTATTTTCTTAATAATTATGGCTAATTATACTTATATAATTCATTAAAAACCTTAATAAAAAGATGCTATTATTCCTTAAATTATTTTTGTAGGCACTGATTAACAAATCAAGTGAAAATGTTTTTTGTAAAATGTTTGAAAAATAGTTTAAAAATCTTTGTGAAAATCTTTTGAAAACTATTTGGAAAACGTTTTGTTACATGTTTTCAACCTTTGTAAAAACATTTTGATTGAGAGATTATTTTTGTGTGAAATAAAATGTTTGAAAAATGATTTACAAATGGTTTGAAAAATAGTTGCAAAAATATGAGAAATATATATATATATATATATATATAATGATTGGAAAACCTTTGCAAAATGATTTTCAAATGTGTGTTCATGTTTGTAAAAACTATTTGTAAAAATTATTTTGGACTATAGTTTTCAAAATTGTTTGAAAAACCTTTGTCAAATAAGTTTGAGGAATACATACATCTCACCAAAATTCACTGTATATACCTATAAAATCGATCACTTACCCTTGTAAATTCTTAAATTCTACTTCTTGTAAATACAAGACACATCCCTGTGTAAATATTTGTACCTAGTTTTTAGCAAAAACCCTTTTGTTTTCAAAAAATACCAAAAACATTGGCAAAATTAAAATCCAAAAACATTTGAAAAATCTGTTTGAAAAATACAAAAAATTCATATGCATCATCTTTTCAAAAATCCATAAAAAGTTCAAAATCTTCGAAAATTGAATCACAAAAATATTTTATGCATAACATAGCATGAGAATTTGTCGGATAGAGTTTGATGGTTGAACAAGTCTAAGTAAAATCTGAAGATTGGAGCTTGGTTGGACCTTAAAAGCTAGCTAATTAACTGGAACCTTATAGGAGCTGGAATTGGGGTACTTCAGGTCTAGTTGACTTAATTCTTTGAGGATCACGAGACTTGGTTCAATGGATTCTTGACTTCAGGGGAGAGTATTTCGGAGCACACGCACGACTCTTGTTGATAATAACCTAACTTGGACACCTGCGCCTTTCACTTGGCTCAACTCAGTTGGAATGGTGAGGAGGTTGGAGTTGCCGGTATGAGACGCACATAGGTGGAAACACTTGTCCTCCTTTAGGGAGGGAAGTGCACCCCAACCCATCTGGCGATGATGAGTTTCGAGGATAGGAGATTGTGGGTTGCAATAAAGCTTTAAAAGAGGGATAGTCTATTGGATCAAGAGGAAAAACTCTCTATGTAAATGCTGCTGAATATAGTATTAAAAAACTGCAAAAATCAAAAACTCCAAAAAAGTGGACAGGTCGGTACAAAAATAAAAATGCATGCCGGAGTGTACATATGTGTATAGTCAATAGGCAAGCTTGAGCTTCAAAGTCAAATCATGTGAGCCTGCAGCTGGATGACTTGACTACACCGGTCTTGCATCCTAGGATAGGTAGCTACACTGGCTACCGTCCATTCTTCTCTTCACCCCCTCCTCTTGGGTCGGTTGCCACTTGAACTTAGAAGGGATACCCTGCTCCGTGAGGAATGAGTTGTTGAATTGGGGAATCATTGGGTTGTCATATTGGAGAAGCCAGTCTCTTTGTCATTTTAGTTGGGGAGAGCCACCATCACTTACACTGTACGAGTTAGATTCATAGTCATAAGGGTTTGCGTATGAGTTGAAATATTTTTGACCTGGCTATTGAGGAGACTTGAACAGAGTTTTAGGATTCTCGAAGGTTGTTAGATTTCAAATCCGGTTCTCATTAAGGTTCCGTCCACACTAAAATTTGAAAGGTCCGACTTAAGCTCCAAACTTTGATTTTGTGAAGACAAGTTTGATAATTAAACTTAATCCAATTTTCTTCTTTTTCTTTTCTTTATTTTTCTTTTCTGCACTTATTGCATAAGTGTTTGCTAGGGACTAGCAAATGCAAGTATAGGGGGATGATGAATCTACATTTCATCATCTTTATTCTATCATTTTGGCCTTAAAAACCCTAGTAAATGCGTGTAAATAGTGTTAATTCACGCATTTTATCATCCATGCATCAGTGGGTAAATAGTGTATAAAATGCGGTTTTTAAAGCTAAAATTATAGAATAAAGAAAAGAAAAGAAAAAGAATAAAATATTGTAAATATTTTATGACCCGAAATCCGAGACCTAGGCATCTCGATGACTAGGTCGACAAGGAATAAAATAGGGGGAAATAAGGGCCAAAAACCGATACAAATCCCTTTTATTTAATTCATTCTTTATTCATTTTGGGACCTATTTTTGGTTCCACTTTTTATACCTCAAATAAAGAAACTTTGTACATAAAAGTTGTAGATAATTAAATAAAGAAAAATGCAAAATTGATTTCACTTAAAAATAATATACAGATAAAAAGTTATGATCTGAATAAGTTTCCAAAATCCTAACTTCCCAGACCTGTATTTCTTAAATAAAAACTCTAAATGTATCAAACTCACCTTTAATTTTATATAATTTTAAATAAGCTATTTAATGAAGGTGGTTTCGCATTTTACGGAGCTATGATTTGAAAGTTGAGTTTTGGACCCATATTGTATACTTATACAGATTAAAATAATTATTTTATTTATTATTTTTTTTTCATAATAATTTTGTAAATATTAGTTATAATAAATGTGTATATTAAAATAGGAATAAAAACTCAAAGAAAACACAAAATAAAATACTTGTATATACAAAACATAGGTACAATACCAATACATATACCTTTATAATTAATACTTATATTTTATTAAGTGAACAAAACACTTCAGAAAAATAAAATAAAAATATGTTTAAGTGTATAAAAACATTCTATAAAATTATAAAATAATAAACAAAAATAAGTAAATTTAATAAAAATAAAATAATAAAATATATAGATGTAGATACCTATATAAGCCTAAAAAGGTAACTTGCATTTTTATACTTCGAAAAAATAAATAAAAATCATAATAAATATTTTATAAAATAATAAACATTTTTTATTTAATAACCAAAAATTAATAAATTCAATTACAATTTTAAATTGAATTTATAAAGCATTTTTGCGGGATTTTCCTGGTTGGTCCACGTGGACCAACCAGGTGGATCTGACAGTTGACCTCGGGTCAACTGTCTGACCCCCTCCTGTTTGTCAGAATTTTGTCTTTTTCACCCATCTTCGAGGATTTTTCCAGGCCCCGTCTTTCATCCTTTGGCATTGAGATCTTTATGACTTTTTGTCCTCGTGGATTGGGCTTTCACGCTAGGGGTTCATCTCGATCCCTGGATCGCTGTGGCACCCGTGATCACCCCTTGAACATCCCGCTAGAGCCATATGTACAAAACCACCCCAACCTCCATTTTTCAAAATCGAACCCTCTTTGACCAATTTAGCTTCGCTCCTGTTTGTCCTGGATTGAGATAGGTGACAGAGATCTCTCCGACCATCGTACGACAAAGTTAGGAGACCGTAGAGGAGCTTCCACCACCTTCGCTGGCCTCCGGCGTGAGGTTTCATCTTGTTGGTCTACCAGCCAATTTGAGGTGTTTTTGCTCCATTTTCCTATTAGTTTCAATTTCTACATATGTGCTAGTAATTTCTTGTCAATTTTAGCGCGTGATTTCGCCTCGCTCTCGCTCATTTGAGTTCACCGGAGCCCCGCTCCGATGAACCCTTCGCTCGACATCCCTCCATCCATCACCAGTTCGCCTGAGCCCCCAGGACTCTCATGATGTCGTCTGAGCTTAATTTGCAGGGCTTGGAGGCTTAAGACCCCCATTTGGGGGGTTGATTTCTGTTGAACCCGTGGTACCTGGGGCCACAACTTTTCCTTGACTCCTCGGTGGCCCACCGGCGCTTCCTCTGCCGTTTCGATGCCGTCGGTCGTTCGAGGGACTCTCTAGGAAGTGTGTGGAGATTTTTGCTGAAGGATTGGAGGTCTGGAGCGTACGTCCTTGCCGATCGAAGCTCGGAGGAACCAAGCTTCGACCCTATTCTTCCTGAGCAGCCCAAAGCCGTCCGATCCACAGTGTTCTTCCTACGCATCCAGCCGCCGTTGAATCTCGCAGCCCAGCGCCACCCGATCCTCATCGATCTTTTAATCTTGGCTGTTGGGCGCGAACCGTTATCGGCGCACAGGAGGGCGCCATGTGTGTTAGTGAGGACACATCCACCGTCCGCGCCCGTCGTTTCTTTGGGTATTTTGCCTTTTGACCCAAGCATTTTTTGTAATTTCTATTTAGTACCGAATCTTTTCTTTGCCGTTCTAATAGTTCTATAATATTCATCAAAAGGGCCTCATACTTTCTGAAATTGCCATTAGGTCCTTGCCAGCGAGGCGCACGTGCGCGAGGCACGTGTGCTTTGCTATTTTGCAGGTAAGGACCCGTATTTTGCTATATTTCTACGTAGTCCTGAAACTCGTATTGCACATTTTAATATTTGTGGACATTTTGTAAGTCAGCCCTTGAGTTTTTAATTATTGCAAGTAGATCCCTACCAGTCACGTGCCCCGTGCACGTGACTTTGGGAATTTTGCAGGATTTGCTCTGGGATTTTGGATATTGGTATTTAGTTTAGCAATATTTTTATTGCCTTATAATATTTTGGAAAAAATTACATTTTGGCCTCGTAACTTTATGCTATTTACAAAAACGCCCCTGCTAGAATGTAATTTCTTTTTGTTGTCTTTATTTATTTCACGCATCTCTAAATTGCTAAAAAAATCCACAAAAATATCATAATCTCATGTTGCATTCTAGTTTTACGGTATATTTTTATTTCACATTTTTATTTCATTTTATTAATTATAAAAATTCAAAAACATGCATTTTAAGAACTATTTGCATTAGAAAATACATAAAAATTATTAAACATTTTTGAAAAATCCCCAAAAAATTATATTTTGTGTGTTTGCATGTCTTTTAACTTCAGTCCAAAAATCACTAAAAATTACAAAAGCAAACCCCTAAAAATTAGAAAACCCCAAAAACCTTCCTAAAAATCTTAAAAATTCCTCAAAAAATCCTAAAAATACAATTTTTGTCTCTAATTTTTCTATATTTGATTACCTTTGTTTTAAAATTAATTTTAGGAATTTTGAATACTATTTGAGATTTTTCATCCTCATTTTAATTTCAACCATCAACTTAGTTTACTGTTTTCTAGTATTTTTTACCTTTAAAAATACCAAAAAATTAGAAAAAATCTAGAAAAATCACAAAAACATTAGCAAATTATAAAAATAACAAAAACATTTCGTTTCCTATATTTTGAGTATTTTTACCCCCTTTTACCTCTCTCTTATCTCTACTATATGTATATATATATTCCTTCTATATATTATATCTTTATTAAAAGAAAAAGAAAATATAAAAATATAAAATATAAAAAGAAAATACAAAATCAATAAAATGAAAATCAAAATATAAAAATATAAAATCAAAAATTAAATAAAAAAATATAAAATTTAAAACCCAGAAAATAACATTTATAAACAGATTCAACACATTCACATTTTGAGCTTAATTGCCCCGTTCTACCTGTTTGCTCCCTGTGTTCGACCTCTACACTGCTTGCACACTATACACAATCTTTGTAGAGTTATAATAAATTTGAACTCCACACCACTTTTCATTACTTGATTTCTGTTGTGGGTTAATTGTTATCTGAAGCTTTGATTTCTTGCGGGTCTCCTCAACGACATTGTGATCCCTCCTTGTGTGGATTACCTTAGACCCATAAAAAATCGCCTTCAACAATACCCTGTCAGCCAATTCCTGCATTTGCTTTGGGAATTTAGCCAATTTCTCCACATCAGATGATTTATGGAGTTCGTCCACCTTTTTATAAATCTGCTCGACCATAGTTAGCTTATCAGCTATTATTCCCATATCAGCACTCTGATTGGTCGTCAGATTATTCACCATCTTTTTGGAGCCAGCTATGTAATCCCGGCTGGTGGTCTGTACACGGCTGGATTCAGCAAGTCTCTCAAACACCTTGTAGACGGTGTCCTCGTGTCGTCCCACGTAGCTTCCTCCGTAGGATGCACTTACTAACCCTTGAGTCTCAGGGTTTAGCCCTCTAACAAGACTTTGGACCAACATCATTTTACTTATCCTGTGTCCTGGGTATTTCTGTATTAAGTCTATGAATCTTTCCCAGGTTTCATGGAATGGTTCATTCGGGTGTTGGGTAAAGCTCGTGAGCTTGATCCTCAGCTGATTGATTCTACTTACTGGGTAGAATTTCTTTAAGAACAAAGTCTTGAATGTGGCCCATGTAGTAACTATTTCCCCTAAATTTTTCAGCCAGTAAGCCGCCTTATCAGTCAAGGTGAAGGGGACAACTCTCAACCTTATGTAGTCCTGGCTAACCCTAGGGTGGCAGAGGTTAGCACATACTAACTCGAAGTCACGGAGTAAGATATATGGTTCTTCATGATTATTCCCTCCGAACTTCGGCAACAGTGCAAGGAAATGTGGTTTGTGTTCGAACGCATCCTCAGGGGGTACCGGTCTCAACCAATTATAGTCATCATCCAGTTCAGGGAGATACGTGTCTTTCATAGCAGCCTCGCCTTGTTGCATTACTGCTATCTGTGCCCTAAGTAGTTCATTGTGTTGTTCAGCAGCGATTATCCTAGCCAAGAGTGCCCGAATAGGGTCATTGTCATCCTCATCATCACTAGGGTTCTTCTTTGGATGTATTGTGATTCACCTTCAGAAAAGAAGAGTTCAGTATTAAGTGTCAGAGTTAAGTGAGGACTTGCTAAGGATAAAAGATTCCTTAGTGGAGGAGTGAAAAGATGATGATCCTAAGAGAAGAAGGATCTAGAGAGTCTTCTCGAGAATGCAGACACCAAGCAAACACAATCCAAATTCTCAGGTTCACCCACTCAACACAGATGAAGGCACGTCAGGGTCCGTCCGCTTATCTTTTCAATTTTAATTTAATGACAAGACAATCTTGAAAATTAAGCAGAGTTGTTAGGTACTGACACAACTAGTTGCACCTACTCATAGCCAGTATAGGTATAAGTACGGACCATATAAACGGCTACCTCTGTTACTTGAGGATGGGGCCTTCCGCGGTGTCCTCTAAACCACCCACTCTGCTAAGGGAAGTCAGATCGTAGAACGGCTACTCGAAACCCTCACTGAAAAGTAGCTAATTGTTTTTAAAAACAGTAGTCTTTGTGCAATTTCTCAATTTTGGCTCTATCCAAAGTGTGCATTCTAGTCCTTACAAACAATGAGTGGGTTTCTCTCCACCAAACACTTGTTAATTTTATGTTAGTTTTATTTGTAGTCGCCTTGATATCAGTCCAAGTTTTAAATTGAGGTTGTCACTGAAATTATGTGAGCACAGAAATTTACGCCTAACAAGCTGTCCCAATTCCTTTAAATCCTATATTGTAAAACTTGAGAAAGAGGGATCGGAAAAGCCAATGCAAACGTAAATCAATGATGCGTGCTTAAGAGAAAGACTTACAGTGAATCCTCACGTTCTTCATGTAGCACTGATGAATAACGCCCTAAGCAGATAGTTCTATTAGCGGGAAGAATTGATTTCAAAATTTGTCTATTGTTGAACGATCTATAATGCGTATAGTTAGTGAAAGTGTGACCTAAGAATTACGAGCACAATCAATTAAAGATAAGAAAGCGTATATGTGCCTAAGTCCTACGCCACTCAAGTCAGGTCCCAACCACACAGAAGGGGTTGAAACAGACCCGACACACCACAGAAGTGTTCAGTCTGCATTATTACAAGGGTTCATAGAGAGGGACCCTGATAATAATGCATAAATTTAAACCTAGACTAAGCTCTCTCTCACAAAAGTCAAAATTCAATTCTTCATCCTTGCAGATCCTTGATTAAATCCCAAAATTTCGCTCCTAGTAGTCTGCAAAGAGAGAATTTGCGGTGAGTATATGAAGTAAGAGAGAGATACCGAAAAATGAAACAAAAATTAATTTTACAAAAAATGATTTAAAACCCCAAAAATTCATCGATCCCCGGCAACGACGCCAATTGATGAGCGCGAAATTTGCCTCTTTAAAAGCGATGTATTGTAGTATAGGAGGCGAATTCCGGTCGATCAAAATACCACAAACTTTGAATGTTGTGGAATATTTTTCTTGGCAAGTCTACCAAGGTCGAACACATGGAGTGATGGTTTTTAGTTGCGTGGTCTTAAATTAATTTAAATAATCAATTTATGTTTGGGTAATTTTTGTGTTGGAATATTATAACACAATGCAATGCAGATGCAAAGAAATAAGCAAATAAGATGAGATCAACACATGATCTCTGATTTAAGAATTTTGCACCAAATAATGTTAATCAATAAACCTCTGTATTGAATCACATATAAAAATAATGTTCGTTTAGGAGATCTAATCAGAGTGTCAATAAATAATCTAATATGTTCGGGGCTCTGTTGAAATTTTCTTTTAATTTCCCTGTAAATTATTCCTAAAGCGATAATCATTATCTTCGAAAAATACAATGGAAATAATTTCTCAATCTTCCTTTTGGAAGCTCCTGCACAGATTAAATCCTCAATAAATGAGTATTAATTTCACAAACTTCTCTCAATGGAGTCCCTGCATAAATATCATCAATTTCTCAATGAATACGTAGCATAGATATGTCAAAATTAGCCTGCATTTGTAAACAGAGATCCTCAAATATTAATTATCATTAAACAACGTCGGATCTGTCTTCAAATTATGCTAAGTGATAGAGCAAGGAAAGAGCTTCAAAAAGACATATTATATGCTAAAAACGGAGTTCAGATGTAAAAGATATGATAAAATGAAGTTTCAAGGACTAAATTTTAATTAAAATAAAGTTTTTCCTTCAAACAGGTCCCTGGAAAGACTTATCTGTAATTTACGAAAGTTAATGGGGCCCGGATGTAATTTACCCCTGGTAGGGTATTTTTGCAATTTCTGAAAACACTCAGGCCTTTTTGCAATTTTCCCAATGCGCACGTGCATAGCACATGCGCCTAGAGGATCAGATGACGAGGCTAAGGCTCGAGAGTCTCGAGCCTAGGTGGAGGCTTGGGGACCCCGAGGCTGAGGCTCGACGGGCGGAGCTGAGGTCCGGGAGGGCCGAGGCGAGGTGGTGGCGAGTGGAGGCTCGGGTAACCCGAGCCTCGAGGTATGGAGAGCCTGAGCCTCTAGGTTGGGGCCTAGGCTCGGGGCAACTGACGTAGAGGCTTGTGGACCGTCGGATCAAGGGCTACCTGCCCGATCCGACGGCAACTATGCACAACTAGAAGGGGGGCGGTCGAAGCGGGCGGCGGTGCCTCCGCGCTGTGGAGCCTGGTCGAGGCGCGACGGGGGGAGGGGGGTGTTGGACCCAAAAATCGATGGTCTTAAGTTCCACACAAGGCAAGAACTCAGTCGCTGAGTTGACCACACGAAATCTAGAATTCAAACAACAATTAACCCACAACAGATTTCAAGCAATGAAAAGCGCTGCGGAGTTAAAATTTATTATGACTCTACAAAGGATGTGTATAGTGTGCAAGTAGTGTAGAGGTCGAACACATGGAACAGACAGGTAGAATGGGTCCGTAATGCTCAAAAATGTGAAAGTGATTAAATGCTTAGAATTGTGCTATTTTTGTGGGTTTTTAATTTTTTATATTTTTTGTTTAATTTTTGATTTTATATGTTTTTATATTTTGATTTTTAAATTTTCTGATTTTATATTTGCTTTTTATATTTTTATATTTTTGTCTTTTCTTTTTCTTTTAGTAAAGATATAATGTATAAGGAATATATATATACTAAAGATAAGAGTGAATTAAAAATAAGGAAAAATACTCAAAATACAGGAAATAATTTTTTTGTGCTTTTTTTATTTTTCTAATGTTTTTGTGACTTTTCTATATTTTTCCTAATATTTTCTACTAAGTTGCTAACCGAAATTAAGATGGAGATGAAAAATATCAAATAATGTCCAAAATTCCTCAAATTAATTTTAAAATGAAGCCAATAAAATAGGGAAAATTCAGAAACTGAAATTGTATTTTTAGGATTTTTATAGATTTTTTAAGATTTTTATGAAGATTTTAAGGGTTTTGTAATTTTTAGGAGTATTCTTTTGAAATTTATAATGATTTTTGGTCTGAAGTGAAAACACACAAAAAACAATCAAAAAATATATATTTTTTGGAATTTTTTAAAAATGTTTTATAATTTTTAGGTATTTTCTAATGCAAACAGTGTTGAACATGCATTTTTTGAATTTTTATAAATAATAAATGCAATAAAAATGCAAAATAAAATTGCATCGTGAAACTAGAATGCAACAGGAACTTATGGTGATTTTTTTGATAATTTTTTGATTTTATAGATGCACGAAATAAATAGAGACAACACAGAGAAACTACACTGCTGGCAGGGGTATAAGTGCAAATATCCAGAAGTCCAGGGGCCAACGTGCAAATTTCCACAAAATTTATAACTAATAAGCTACTTTCCAGGACCAAATGCAAATACACAAAACCCGCAAGGGTACGCTTGCAAAAATCCCAACCCCGCACGTGACTAGCACACGCTTGGCGAGGACCAAAACACATATATCAAAACATCAGGGACTAAGTTGCAGTTTTTTCAAAAAACATTTTACGTGATAAATAAATTCCTGAACTGAAACAAAATGTGAAAACCCACAAGGGGTCCCTTGCAAAATACCCAATCCACACACGTGCACAGGCACGCGAGGTGACGTGGATAGGGACCTGTTTGCAAATATTAAAAGTCTAAGGGTCTAAATGCAAATATTACAAAATATTTGAACTGCAGATGAAATATTTAATACTAAATATTAAATACAAAAATTGCCAGGGTGAAAGATGCAAAATATCCACGGCTAAAATCCTCGTGCGCGATCGGACGGCTGGGAGACGTCTACTTATCCACGTGGCATGCGCACAATGCGTGATGACGGTTCGGGATCCATGCCTAGATTAGACCCTCGGAGATGATCTGACAGCTGGAAGACGCGAGGATCTAACGACATGAATATGATCTGGAGCACCAGTGTGATCGAACGACGGAGAAGCGGGGAGGAAGAACAGGGAAGAACGCTGGTGAGGCAAACTTCCTCGGGCTGGACCCTGGCCCTCCAACGGTCTGGGAGCATGAGAGAAGGTCGGGCATGCTCCTGGGAGGTCGGTCTAGGTTTTGGAAGCCACAGCATTGGCGGAGAAGCTTCAATGTACCGACAGGAGGGCGGCGGAGGAAATGGGGTCCAGGTGTCTCCGGCGAGCACTCCAAAATGCGCTCCAGGTGCGATCATGCACGTTGACCTACAAAAACGGGTAAGAGGGCCCAGGGCAAACTGCTTGGACCCCGCAATGGCGAAGCGACGGTGTGGAACGGCGGCGCGAGCTGGTGGAAGTTCGGTCGGAGGAGCGCTCCGGCGAAGGGTCGATGCGGGGTGTTTCGATGATCGATGGGCGAATCTAACGTTGCTACTCTACTTCTAAGGCTGAGGTGACCAATAAAGTGCAAAAAAGGACAAGGAAGAGTACTACCTCGATGGTCGGAGACCAGAGGAGGAACCTCGATGCGCGCGAACGGCAGAGGTGATGGAGACCGCTCTCGTCCATGCCACGACTCGCTGAAGGTGCTGGGAGGTAGCCTGTCACACTACCTCGCACGGGCACACGAGAAGAGGGGCTGGATTTGGTCCAAGAGATTTCAATTTTTGAATGGAAAATCGGGGGACCATATAAGGGGTTGACGAATGGGCCACAAAAACGAGGCGGAGTGGGAGATGCGTCGATGCAAAGGCCGAGGTTTCATCTGGGCGTGGGTACCCAATGAACGAGGAACAAAAGTCGTGAAGGGACTTAGCCTAGAGGGTGTAAGGATGTTCCTCGAAAAAATCGAGAAAAGAGGTCAAAAACGTGGTCTGACAGAAGCACATGGGAGAGGACAGCCAGTTGACCCGCCGGTCAACGTAGACTGTCATCTGGTTGGTCCACGTGGACCAACCAGGAAAAATGCCTGGAAAATATTTTGTAAATTCGTGTTAAAATAATAAATGATTTTATTATTTTTATATTATAAAATAAAAAATGTTTATTTTTTATAAAGTATTTTATGATGATTTTTATTTTTTTAGAGGTATAAAAATACAAGTTGCTTTTTATAACCTATTTAGGTATACACACCTATATATTTTATTATTTTATTTTTATTTTATATTTTTACTTTTATTATTTTATAAAATTATAGAATCTTTTTATACACTTAAATATATTTTTATTCTATTTTTCTGAGGTATTTTATACACTTAATAAAATAGGAGTATTAATTATATAGGCATAGTTATAGGTATTAGACCTATGTATTATATACATGTGTTTTATTTTTCTATTTTCTTTAAGTTTTTATTCTGATTTTAATGCAAACATATATTATAAATAATTTTTATAAATTTAAAATAATATAAAATTATGAAAATAATGAATAATAAATAAAATGAATATTTTAATATGTAAAAGTATACAATAGGGGTCCAAAACTCAACTTTCAAATCGTAGCTCCGTCAAATGCGAAACCACCTTCATTAGATAGCTTATTAAAAATTATATACAATTAAAGATGAGTTTGATGCATTTCGAGTTTTTATTTGTCTGGGAAGTTGGGATTCTGGAATCTTATTTAGTTCATTACTTTTTATCTATACAGTATTTTTGTGTGAAATCAATTTTGTATTTTTCTATATTTAATTATTTTCAACTTTCATGTACAAAGTTTCTTTAATTGAGGTATAAAAAGTGGAACCAAAAATAGGTCCCAAAAATCAATAAGGAGTGAATTAAACAAAAGGGAATTTATTGGTATTTTGACCCTTATCTCCCCTTACTTTATTCCTTGTCGACCTATTCATCGCGATGCCTAGGTCTCGGGGTTTCGGGTCTTAAAATATTTACAATATTTTATTCTTTTTCTTTTCTTTTCTTTATTCTATAATTTTGGCTTTAAAAATTGTATTTTGTATACTATTTACATACACATGGATGGATACTAAGATGCATGAATTAAGAGTGTTTACAAGCATTTGCCAGGGTTTTTAGGCCAAAATGACAGAATAAAGATGATGAAATGTGGATTCATCTTCCTCCTATACTTTGCCTTTGCCAGTCCCTTGCAAATACTTTTGCAATAAGTGCAGAAAAGAAAAGCAAAGAAAAAGGAAAAGAAGAAAGATGGATTAAGTCTAATTATTAAACTTGTCTTCACAAAATCAAAGTTTAGAGCTTAAGTCGGACCTTTGGAATTTTAGTGCGGGCGAAACCTTAATGAGAACCGGATTTGAAATCCAACATTCTTCAAGAATCTCAAAATCTTCTCAAGTCTCCTCAATAGCCAGGTCAGAAATATTTCTACTCATACGCAAACCCTTACGACTATGAATTTGACTCGTACAGTGTAAGTGATGGTGGCTCTTCCCAACTGAAATGTCAAAGAGACTGACTTCTCCAATATGACAACCCAATGATTCCCCATTCCAACAATTCATTCCTCAAGGAGCGGGATATTCTTTTTTAAGTTCAAGTGGCAACCAGCTCAAGAGGAGGGGGTGAAGAGAAGAATGGACGGTAGCCAGTGTAGCTACCTATCCCAGAATGCAAGACCAGTGTAGTCAAGTCATCCAGCTGCTGGCTCACATGATTTGACTTTGAAGCTCAAGCTTGCTTTTTTTACTGTACACATATGAACACTCCGGCAAGCATTTTTATTTTTGTACAAGCCTGCCCATTTTTTGGAGTTTTTGCTTTTGCAAATTTTTTTGAATACTATATACAACAGCATTTACATAGGGAGTTTTTCCTCTTGAGCTAGCAGGCTATCCCTCTTTTGAATCTTTATTGATACCCACAATCTCTTGTCCTCGAAACTCATCATTATCGGACGGGTTGGGGTGCCTTCCCTCCCTAAAGGAGGACAAGTGTTTCCACCTTTGTGCGTCTCATACTGGCAAATCCAACCTCCTCACCACTCCAACTGAGTTGAGCCAAGTGAAAGGTGCATGTGTTCAAGTTAGGTCATTATCAACAAGAGTTGTGCGTGTGCTTCGAAATACTCTACTTAGGCAGTCAAGAATCCATTGAACCAAGTCTCATGATCCTCAAAGAATTAAGTCAACTAGACCTGAAGTACCTCAATTCCAGCTCCTATAAGGTTCCTGTTAATTGGGTAGATTTTAAGGTCACCAAGCTTCAATCTTCTAATTTTACTTAGACTCGTTCAACTATCAAACTCAATCCGAAAAATGCTCATGTTATGCAAATGCTATGCAGAAAATATTTTTGTGATGCAATTTTCAAAGATTTTGAACTTTTTATAGATTTTTAAAAAGATGATGCATATGCATTTTTTTAGATTTTTCAAAAAGGTTTTTCAAATGTTTTTGGTATTTTAAATTTGCAAATATTTTTGGGATTTTTGA
Source organism: Ottelia alismoides (assembly GCA_037367405.1). Taxonomy (NCBI): domain Eukaryota; kingdom Viridiplantae; phylum Streptophyta; class Magnoliopsida; order Alismatales; family Hydrocharitaceae; genus Ottelia; species Ottelia alismoides. The sequence goes on along the minus strand of JAZKJV010011362.1, from coordinate 286,640 downwards.
AATCAAAAGGTTTTGGCAAAAAAACTAGGTACAAATATTTACACGGAATGCATCTTGTATGTGGTCAATTTTATAAATACATATAGTGAATTTTGGTGTATGAATTCCTCAAACTTAGTTGACAAAGGGTTTTCAAACAATTTTAAAAACTATAGTCCAAAATAATTTTTACAATAGTTTTTAGAAACATGTACACACATTTGAAAATCATTTTGCAAAGGTTTTCAAGCAGTATATATAGATTTTTCAAATATTTTTGCAACCATTTTTCAAACCATTTGCAAATCATTTTTCAAACCTTTTTATTTCACACAAAGAAAATAATTTTTTCAAACAAAATGGTTTTTACAAAGGTTGAAAACATGTAACAAAATATTTTGCAAATAGTTTTCAAAAGATTTTTCAAAAAGATTTTCAAACTATTTTTCAAACATTTTGCAAAAAAATATTTTCACCTGATTTATTAATCAGTAGATACACAAAGAATTTGAGGAATAATCACATCTTTTTATTAAGTGTTTTTAATGAATTTTATAAGTATAATTAGCCATTTTTATTAAGAAAATATGAAAGTACGAGTTATAGCTAAAGTATATACGCAGTATATACGACCCCCTATACTTAGCTTGAGCTATGTCCTCATAGATCGGAGAGAAAAGAGAAGACATAACTCGTACTGAGTATAGAAAGGTCTAAAGAATAAATGAATAAGAGATGCATAAACAAATGAGAAGTCGGCCGTCCGTCCTACACCTAGGATCAGATAATCCTATGTATAGCTGACTGTACACAAAGTAGGGAGGGTCAAGGGTGGGAATGAACAGATCGTACTCAGATTGTCTCCCCCTATACTTAGGGTAAGATACCCCTAAGTATAGACAAGAAGAGGAGACAATGGAGAGGATCAAAGAATAGAATCAACTCGGGGTGTACGCCCCCTATACTTAGGACAAAGTACATCCTAAATATATAAGACTGTCAAAAAGGGGACGGCACCTCTTTGATAGATAGAGAAGATAGAAGAGGAAAAGAAGAAAAGAAGAAAAGAAGAAAAGAGAATATGCAGATCATAACTCAATGTGTGCAACCCCCTATACTTAGGACAACGTACGTCCTGAGTATAGCAAAATCATAAGATGACAATGGGGTGGCAGACATACGAAAGAAGGAATGAATGATATGGACAAATGGATCTATACAGTGTGAGACAGAAGTGATATCATGTATGAAATGCAAGTGATGTGAGTCAAAGGGCACATCTCATACCAAAATGAATTGGGGCAACGTTAACGGTCGGCGGATCATGATCAAGATATAATTTCAAGTGTTGACCGTTAACACGAAAGGTAGAGGAGGATGGCAACTCGGATATATCAATACTACTATTGTCATGTACCTTCCTGACCACATACGGTCCTTTCCACTTACTCTGTATTTTCCTGGGAATAATTTCTGCCTAGAATCAAACAACCATACAGGCTGATCTGGCTCAAACTGTTTATGGCTGATATGAGAATCGTGCCATCTCTTCACTTTTTCCTTATACTGTAGGCTGCTAGAAAAGGCCGTGTCTCTCAGTTCCTCCAGGGCTGCCAACTCTGCTTTCCTCTGTTCTCCTATACTCTCGGCATCCAATAATAACTCAGTAATTGTCCTTAGTGACTTGTGCTTGATCTCCAATGGTAAATGGAACATCTTGCCATAGATGAGACGAAATGGAGATGTCCCAAATGGTGTCTTGAAGGAAGTCCAATAGGGCCCACAAAACCGAGTCCAAAAGCTGTGACCAATCCTTTCAGTCTAGATGGACAACCTTCTGTAAGATAGTCTTGATTTCCTTGTTCGATACTTCAGCAAGACCATTAGTCTGAGGGTGATATGGAGTGGCAACACGATGGCCAATGTTGAACTCATCTGCAAGGGCCCTAACCTTGTCGTTAGTAAAGTGATACCCCCTGTCTGAAATCAGAACTCTAGGTACCCCGAACTGTGAAATGATATTTTTCCTCAAAAAGCGACATACGGTCTTAGCATCTGCGGCTTGGACGGGGATGGCCTCAACTCAACGACTCACATAATCCACATCAAGCAAAATGTACTCAAACCCCTGACTCTTAGGAAATGGGCCCATGAAATTAATCCCCTATGCATAAAAAACCTCACAAAAGTGAATGGGCTGCATGGACATCATGTCTCTTTATCCGCAAGTACCCATCTTTTGACAGTCAGTACATCTCTTCACGAATTCATCAGAATCCTTGAAGAGAGTAGGCCACGAAAAGGCCGGATTTGGAGCACCTTCTGTGCTGTCCATCTCCAGAATGATGTCCCCTGCCTCAAGCTTGTGGAAGTAGGTGATGAATCCATGTTTCATCATCTTTATTCTATCATTTTGGCCTTAAAAACCCTAGTAAATGCGTGTAAATAGGCTTAATTCATGCATTTTAGCATTCATGCATAGGTGTGTAAATACTGTGTAAATTGCGGTTTTTAAAACCAAAATTATAGAATAAAGAAAAGAAAAGAAAAATAATAAAATATTGTTAATATTTTATGACCCAAAACCCCGAGACCTAGGCATCTTGATGAATAGGCCGACAAGGAATAAAGTAGGGGGAGATAAGGCCAAAAACACAGTCCAAATACCTATACTTGTTATTCATTCTTTATTCATTTTGGGACCTATTTTTGTTCCACTTTTTATACATCAAATAAAGAAACTTTGTACATGAAAGTTGTAGATAATTTCATAAAGAAAAAGACAAAATCGATTTCACAGAAAAATAATGTACAGACAAAAAGATATGGTCTGAATAAGAATCCAAAATCCCAGCTTCCCAGACCCGTATCTCACAACTGACAACTCCAAATGCAGTGTACTCACCTTTAATTGTATATAGAATAAAATAATCTATCTAATGGCGGTGGTTTCGCATTTGGCGGAGCTACGGTTTGAAAGTTGAGTTTTGGACCCTCATTGTATACTTGTACTGAATAAAATATTCAATTTATTCTTTATTCAATATTTATTCATTTTATATTTTTTTTATTTTTTTTATAATCTTGTAAATATTTCTTATAATAATTATGTGTATTAAAATCAGAATAAAAACATAATTAAAATACAAATAAAAATACTTGTATATATTCAATACATAGGTATATTACCTATAGACATACCTGTATAAAACATACTAGTATTTTGTTAAATATACAAAATATATCAGAAAATTAAAATAAAATATATTTACTTGTATAAAAGTATGTTATAATTATATAAAATAATAAACAAAAAAATAAACAAATTAAAAGTACAAAATAAAAATAAAAGAATACAATATATAGAATAATATACCTATAAGGGTATAAATGCAAACTTGTAAAAATATAGCTCATAAAAATAAACAAAAATCACCATAAAATACTTCATAAAATTACAAACACTTTTTATTTTATACCCAAAATTTAATTAATTCGTTTGTTATTTTTAATTCATTTTATAAGGGTTTTTAGCCAAGGAATTTTCTGGTTGGTCCACGTGGACCAACCAGAACGCTCCATTGGTTGACCTCGGTCAACTCTCTGACCGAGGTCTGTTCCTTGTCAGAGTTGGGTTTGACCCTATGTTCTCTCATTTTTCGAGGGAACCTCGATCACCATTTGGTGATGGTTCCTTCTTGGAATCTTTTCCTCGGTCAATGGTGATTCACGCCCAAGTGATTCCTTGGGCTGTGGATCACTGACCGAGGCTCTGAAGCCTCGTCTTCCTCGCCTCGCCGTCAACTCTTCAAATAGAACCCCCCGACTTCAATTTGATTTTGATCCTTCTTCCGCCAAAACCACTCGAAAACCCCTAGCCCGTTGTGCTCCTGGTGACAGCAGGAGTCGATTTGACCTTGGGTTTGTGTCAGTTGGCGTCGAATCGAAGTCGATCCGACCCTCGCCCGGAGTTCCGCCGAGCTTCATCGCCCGACGTCTCTGGTGAGTCTTCTTCTCCTTTCTCTTCGTTTTCTTGTAGCTTTAGCGTAGATTAGCGTAGACCTATAGCAGTTTTTATCCTCGATCACCCATTCGCCGTGAATCATCGATCAAAGTCCACGGCGGAGCTGAGCTCCGCCTCCATTTTCCGACCACTCCCGTCACCTTCAGCCGCTTCGACCACCTCCATCTTCTTCCTCGTCGCTCAGTCACGCCGCATCCCCTTCATCCCCCCTCGATCTCGCTCAGATCGAGCTGACCGAACTCCCTTCTCCGCCGCTCGCCGGAGTTCTTCGCCCGCACCCTATTTCGCCTCATCGGAACCATCGGGACCCACCTGCGGCTTCGCCTGGATTTTGCGCAACTAACCACGCAGGTCCGAGCCAAGGAGAAGGCTCCATCGACTCTCGAGGACTTCAGGAGCAGCTCCCCAGGTCACCTCCACCGTCCGGCCGCTTCGAGTCATCTCAGGCTCGCCTGAGACCACCTACAGTCGCGGACGTGCCCAGGATCGTTTTGCCCTTGATCCTGGGGTCGGAGAGGCCGTGTGTCGGCCATATTTCCCAGCCGAAGTTCGCCGGGGAAGTGTTCTTCGTGAACCTTCCCCTGCCGTTGGATCAGAGGTCCGCTCCAGATACGCCACCAGCCGTTCGATCTCCGTCGCCTCCTCGCCGTCCGATCAAGCCTTGAAGATCTAATCACAGCCGTCCGCGACGAAGGGGTACGCACCGTTGGATGTGTGCCACGTGGATAAGTGGATCTCCATCGACCGCTGGATCAAGCACCGTGGGTATTTTGCACTTTTAACCCACGCCTTTTTGTATTGACTTTTTAGTCTAGTAATTTTTATTTGTAGTTTAAAAAGTATTGTAATATTTGCACTCGGCCCCTCACATTATCACTATTTGCACTTCGGTCCACGCCACGTCACCTCACGTGACGTTGGCGTGTGACTTTTGGGTATTTTGCGAGATAGGCCCAGGACTTTTCTTTATTTGCAATTTCGTCCCTGTGCGTAGGATATATAATATGTTGTTGGAAATTTTGCATGCTTGCCCAGCCGGTTTTCTGTAATTGCAATTATACCCCTGTGAATGGTGTTTCACGTGAGCTGTGCGTGATTTTGTGGTGAAAATTGCATCTGTGCCCCCATAGTTTTATCTATTTTCATTTAGGTCCCTGCCAGGCCCTTATTTTTGTATGCTTGCTGTATTTATTTGATATATCATTTCGAGCCCAAAAATTTCACAAAAATAGGTTTAAGGTCCTGGATATGTGCACTTTAACACCACCTATTTAGTTTTTGATTTTATTTTATTTTGATATTTATTAAAAATCAAAAACATGCACTTTCCCTACTGTTTGTATTAGAAAATACCAAAAAAAAATATAAAATCACTCCAGAAAAATTCCAAAAAATTATATTTTGTGTCTTTTAGTTTGTTTTAACTTCCAGCCAAAAATCATTAAAAAATACAAAACCAAACTCTTAAAAATTGCAAAACTCTAAAAACCTTCATAAAAATTTATAAAATTCATAAAAAATCCAAAAATAGTGTTTTCTTTTCCTGAATTTTCTTTGTTTTGTTATCTTTGAGTGAAAATTAATTTGGAGAATTTTTGTCACTGTTTGCTATTTTATTTCTCCATTTTATTTTCAGCCTTTTATTTTCTTCACTGTTTTCTTTATTCTGCTAATTAAAAATACCAAAACATTCTAAAAATTACCAAAAAAATCACAAAAACAGTAAAAAATATAAAAAGACCAAAAAGACTTTATTTTCTTATTTTTGAATATTTTTATCTATTTTTATAAATACCTCTTTGTCTTTTTTATTACATTGTCCTTATTTTCCAATATTGAAAAAGATAAAAAAATATATAAAATATAAAATATAAAAATCAGTAAATTAAAAACCAAAATACAAAAATATAAAATTAAAAATTAAATAAAAAAATTATAAAAATCAAAAACCCACAAAAAATTCTAGATTGGCTAAGTTGCTTGTTAGATTCAGGTTTTGGATTTTCATCCGTGCTTTACACCTTTGCTTCTTGTGTTCGACCCCTACTTGCTTGCCATTGTACATCTTTAGTAGGGTATAATAAATTTTAATCCTTGCTATTCATTCTCTGATTGATTGTGTGGGTTAATTGTTGAAGATCGAGGAAGTTTGAGCAGTCGCATCAGCGACAGTGAGTCTGACTTGTCAGACCGCTATTTAGCGGCTCTCGCATTCTCGCTTTTCAAATGGCGCCGTTGCCGGGGAGCATCGGCTTGTAGAGTATCTTTGGGTCTTTCTAGTCACTTAGCCATTTCTGCTTACTTGTATTTTGTGCATTATTTATTTTGAATTGTCTGACATCTCTTTTGTTTTCTTGCGAGGGACCGCCAACCGAGGAGGATCGCCTAGGGATCCTGAGCAGCCTTGGGAGGAGGAGTCGGCTATTCTACCCTAGCCGGCAGGAGAGAGCAGGAGAACTAGAGAGAGAAAGAGAGTTGTTTTTATTTTTGTGTGAGAGAGAGTATTTGATAATTTGTAATAATACAGGACTTGAACTCTTGGACACTTCGGGCCTAACTTCCGGGTGTTTGTTCACCCGGGGGCTCACCGCAGTTTTGACGAGTTTTTATCGCTGTCATTTTCCGGTTTTGTTTTCATTTTTCACTTTCTTTTGTGGATTGAGCTCTTAGTTCTAGGTCCTGCTTGATTCGATTAGAATAGGTCCAAACACCTAATTATATTTGCATGCTCCTATAGAGTCGTATTTGGACTTAGACTAATTAAACAGCTAGCTAGTAGCTTCCAAATCCACGCGCCGCGAGCTCACACCCGAACAAGCGCTTTCTCCTACTCCAAATGTGTTGGGCAGAGGAGGGGTGAGCCAAGACCGGACACTCGGATTGGGACTTATTAGCTAGCTTGTGGTTCTTCACGCTAGCAGTTGCCTGTTCTAGACGATTTCCGCATTGCATAACCGACATATAGATTAGGTTTATAAATTTCTGCCTTGCATCCCGCATGGAGAGAGCTGGGATTCACTGTAAGTCTTCTCACTTTGCATTCATCATATAGGCACAAAGGTGAGACTTCCATCTTGGTGCCGACTTGCATTGGCTTTTCCCGACTCTTTTCTCCCTCTGATTTTGGATATCTTAGGATAAGAAAATACAAAATCGTTAGGCGCTTGTTTGAAACTACTCAAAAGAAGCGATAACACACAAAAAATTTAAAAAAGGGACTGCTAAGAAAACTTTGACCTAAATAAAAATTGGTAATTGGACTCATTGATTGGGGAGAGTAACAGCCTCATTTGTTTTCAGGTTGCATGGGAAGGTCTCCTTCCAAGTGAGTTGAGCGTTCGTAAGGATTAGAGCCCAAAACCCAACTTGTGGCTGCCTTGTGTATCGCCTGGATTTCCGAAGTATTGGCGCTACTATCGTACGTAGTCGAGTAGGGCTTGGTCGCCAGTGGTGACTCACTATTGTGTGAGCACCGACCTTGTCCGAAGTACCGAGCATAGGCCACGCCTTCACGGGGGTGTCTGTCTCACCGGCTGCGTCCGAGTAGGATCTTGCACGCTCACGGGTGATTTCCGTTGCGAGCGAGATCCGAAGTATCGGTTTCGCCTATCGGCTTCCTCCCTCTATTTCTTTGGCTGAGTAGGGGATCCAGGAAGGGTTACAAGGACCTTAAAAAGCGCAAGTTACAGGTTACACAGGAGGAGGACAAGTACGGGAATACTTTTCCGGCAGTACTCTCGCTCCTATAGGCGTAGCGCTCTAAGGACTCGTTGAAAGATAAATTCCTGAAAACAAGATAAAAATTGCCAAGATAAAAGCCGAACCTTCACGGCTTCACGTGTTGAGTTGGTGAACTCCCTTGTCTTGTGTTTGATTGCTAATCACATTTAGGTCAAGATCAAAAATATCGCGCCATTGCGCAATTTTGTTTCCCTCCAGTTGACCCTAGCTCATCGTGAGCCTTCTACTGTTTTACATTCCTTTTGATTCTTGTTGACCCCCGTATCTTTCATCCACATCGATCTTCCTCTTGATCTTCGAGATGGCGACAAATGGACAGTTTAGTCGAGACTCTGTCGACACCCACATCGGCTCCATTCGCTCACCCTCTCAAATAATTCAGGGCTATTTCCGAGACACCGGTTCAAACCCTAAGAACCGATCTCCAGACTCCCTGCCTTCTTCACTAAGCCGGGATCGCTCTCGTCCCGGACTCTGTCCGTTTGGATGGCCATTGATTTCACTCCTTACACATCGCCATCCTTAACAAAGTTCTGTGTCGACCTTGACACAGACCGCATCTCTTTACCTGGTGCTGCAATTCAGACTGATCGAGGCATTCTACCATGTGCAGACTTACAGATCGAGACAGTCAACCCAGCAGAGATAGACATGGCAGGAGGAAGGGGAAAAGGACCACAGCCTCAGCAGGAGCCCGAAGACCATGCCGCAGAAGGACAATACACTACGCAGGGCGAGGTCAACAGTCAACTGCTGGCTTCCATTCAAGCCATTCAGCAGCAGCTGACTAACCAAGCCCTGGCCCAGACCGCCTTCCAGGACATGCTGAATGATTTGAGAAGAAGGGCCGATGCGAGAGACGGCCGACGGGAGGACGATCCCAATTTCGAGGAAGTCAATGATGAGTTCTCAGTGGGACCTGACTTTGAAGCAGCAGAAGAAGATCCACCGCAGCCCAAGCCCACACTCAAGCAGACATACAATCCAGGAGCGGGGCGCATCACTGAGTGGATTCAAATTCCACGAATGCATGCTCACTTCGAGCTTAAGCCACAGTTTCTGTCATTGCTTCCTACCTTTCATGGGAACACCACTGAGGAGCCATATATTTTCCTCAAGAAGTTCAACCGCATCTGCTCCACTGCTCACTACCCCGGAGTTCCCCTGGATGTAATCAAGATGACCGCATTCTCTTTCAGCCTTCAAGACAAGGCCCTTTACTGGGTCGATCATCTCGGGAAGGTCGTCACAACCTGGGAGGAATTGAAATCTGCTTTCCTTCATAAATTTTATCCTCTGGGGAGATTAAACCAGATGCGTGCCCGGATCTCCAGTTTCTGCCAACAGCCGCACGAGACAATCCATGAAGCGTGGGAGAGATTCAAGGATCTCCAGGAGAAGTGTCCCCACCATGAAATACCCAAGACCAGTCTCGTGCAACACTTCTTTGGGGGACTGTCATTCGAGAGCCAAAAGCTAGTCGATGCAGCTTGCGGCGGATCGCATTTCAACAAGGACGAGGATGTTGTATGGAATGTCTTTGAAGAAATGGCTGAGGGAGAAGCAGCCCAATCCTCATCCCGGGTCTACATGAAGACACCAACCGCCATCAGCAAGCCAGTTAACATGGCTTCTCACACTGAGGACAAAGATGAAAGCTCCAACCTGAGTATCATCGGGAGCCACTTGTCCAAAGTGGACATCATTGAGAAGAGGTCGCAGGACCTCGAAAAACTGGCAGTTATAGAGAAGAGGACCCAAGGTCTGGAGAAGCTCGACCAGATTTCCCAGCAGCTGGAGCAGCTCGTCCGTGCACTGAATGCAAACATGTGCAACGCTGTGTCTACCTCTGCCGAGCCGAACGCTGAGAAGAAGGAGCCTACAATGCAGCGAAATCCTCAGCCGACTCCACCGCAGCCCCAGCCAGTCCAGCACGTATACTACGTGCAGGTCCCGGAGCAGCCACCGCAGCCTCCGACACAGATGGTTGTATATCAGCCAGAGCACCAGCCCGCTTACTCCGAGCAGTTCTCTCCACCCCCGCCGCTGATCCAGGAGATCAATGGCGTCTGGAACAACGAAGCGCAGCTGACCCGTCCTCAGGGACACTCTCAGGGTCAGAACATGGGCAACAGGCCCTTCCAGCAGCAACACCAGGGTGGAAGACCATTCCAGCAGCCCTACCAGTACCAGCCTCCCTCACATGAAAACACGTGGAGGCAGAATTACCAACATGGGCCTCAGCAGTCCGGATATCGTGGACAAGGCTATCACCAGCAACCGGCTGCACAGTACAACCAACACCAGTCCCAGTACTCCTCCAATCCCCCTCCTCAACAATTCGCACAAGGATACCAGTCACAATCTCAACCGCCATATCAGCAGTCTAGACCCCAGCAGGGGGAATCTTCTGAGATTGTACCGGTCAATCCGGCCCTGGCCTGTTTGGAGCAGTTGATGAAGAACATGGCTGAGATGAACCAGAAGATCGACGACCTGACGGCAGCCAAAACCGTCATACCAGCCCAGGTCGAAGCTAATCCTAACAATTTCCGACGCAAGGAGCAGGTAGCTGGCAGTGTCCGACCCGAATCAGGTGAATTTAATTGTTTTTTATCTAACGCTGTTACTCTCAGGAGCGGTAGGACACTCCAGCCATCGGCGACGGCGAAAGGAAAGCAGATTGCATCTGACGGGGAATCGTCAGTCCAGCCAACACCAGGGCCAGCAAGCATTTTGGGAGCAGCACCAGCATCCAGAAAATCACAAAAAAATGAAGAAAACAGAAAAATACAAAAAGATAGCAGCAACCTCGGTGGAGACCAGCCAGCATTGGAGACGTCTGCACCCGCATCACAGTCAGCTCCTGACAGGAGGAGCACCGCACCTGCAGCGAGTCCAACGCCAGCACCCGAAGCCGAGCCTGTCGTTTTTGGTCCACACATTGTAGATGAATCCATTCCTTTTTGTCATCTACCTGTAAACAACAACACGGACACTATTCTGAATGAAATTGGAGAAGAGTTTGTAAATATTCCTTTTCCTGAAGCAATGAAAAAACACAAAAAAATGAAAAATTTGAAAAGTGCTTTGTCTGATCCTGCTATCATAGAAATTCTTCAGAATTTGGTGTTAAATATGCCATTAATGAAAGCTCTTGAGTACATGCCAGCTGTGAAGAAAGGACTTAAGGAGGCATGTACAACCAAGCGCAGGCCAACCCCACATAACTCCCGAAGCAAAGGTGGTAAATCTGAAAAGCATATCCTCACTATGGCCACCGTCAATGCCATCAGCAACCTCCCGGACAAAAAGCCAGATATGGGAGCACCTCTTGTACGTTGTCAGATGTTCAATCAAGAGTTCGAACGGACACTCCTCGACAGCGGGTCATCTGTCAATCTGATGCCAGCCTCACTACTCACGGAGTTCAAGCTGGGACCGCTCAAACCTACAAAGATGATTCTGCAGTTTGCAGACAAGTCAGTAAAGCGGCCTAGGGGCCTGTTGGAGGACGTGATCGTCACGGTTCAGGGAAAATCTTTCCCAGCCGATTTTGTGGTCTTAGATATGGACGTCCCCGCTCCGTTGCTCCTTACCCCGATCATACTCGGAAGGCCATTTCTGCGGACGTCAAACGCCGTAGTGAATTATGGGACAGGAGAAATCACTTTTGGAGCTGGTAATGAAATTATCCGAGTAGAGACCCTGTCTGAAGGAACGCCCGTTGAACCAACATCTGTATCATGTGCAAGGGTGATCGAGAATGATGAAGACTGCGACTTTCTAGCAGAGATTCAAGACACCAACTTATCTTCCTGGATGATCATGAGATCCACGGAATCCTCTGCCCTGAGGAGGAAGTGGAGACCGCAGTCGAATTTCCGTGTATCAATCAAGATGAGGACCTTGCTGATGCACTACAAAATACGACCGTGGGGTCGTTATGCCTTCAGAACCAAGAGCCGAGTTTGGAAGCATATTCGGAAAGAAGATGAAATCATCGAGGAATTCTGTCAGGATCTGAGAGAAGAGACAGAGCAGCTTATGGTGGACATCGCACAGTTGAAAGAATCACCACCTGTATTGATAGCGGAGGTCACCACTGAAGCAGCTCAGACCCCCGCAGAGCTGAAACCTTTGCCCTCCAATATGAAGTATGCCTTCCTTGCAGGAGAACCGAATATGTACCCGGTCATCATCAATGCACATCTGACCGAAGATCAAGAATCTCGTCTGATGGAGGTTCTTGAACGTAACCGCAAGGCGATAGGCTGGCGAACCTCTGATCTCCACGGGATCAATCCGTCACTCTGTTCACATCGCATCTTTTTAGAGGAAGACAGCAAACCCTCTCGTGAACTGCAAAGAAGATTAAACCCGAACCTGCGAGAGGTGGTTATGAAAGAAATCCAGAAATGGTGTGATGCGGGATTCATTTATCCCATCTCCGACAGCAAATGGGTGAGCCCTCTGCATGTTGTGCCCAAGAAATCAGGGATCACCATTGTGACAAATGACAAAGGAGAGGAGATCGCAACCAGAGTACCGACTTCTTGGCGAGTGTGCGTAGACTACAGAAGACTTAACCTTTCCACCAAGAAGGATCATTTTCCGCTACCCTTCATCGACCAGATCTTGGAGAGATTGGCCGCAAAGGAATATTTCTGCTTCTTGGACGGTTACTCTGGGTATAATCAAGTTGCTATTGCTCCTGAAGACCAAGAGAAGACCACGTTCACCTGTCCTTTTGGCACATATGCCTTCAGACGGATGCCGTTCGGGCTTTGCAATGCCCCAGCTACATTTCAGAGGTGTATGCTTGCAGTTTTTGCCGACATGGTGGGTAGTTTTCTCGAGGTCTTTATGGACGATTTTTCGGTCTATGGGGGATTCATTTGATCAATGTCTGGAGTATTTAGACCGAGTCTTACGGAGGTGCTGCGAAGTGAATCTTGTGCTCTCCTGGGAGAAGAGCAACTTCATGGTGACCGAAGGAATCGTGCTGGGTCACGTTGTTTCTAAACGTGGCATGGAGGTTGACCCAGCCAAGGTGGATGTAATCTCTAAGTTAGAGCCACCTACAAATATCAAGCAAGTTCGGTCATTCTTGGGCCATGTCGGTTTTTACCGACGATTTATTAAAGACTTCAGCAAATTGGCCAGACCGCTGACTGAGTTGCTCGGCAAGGATAATGAGTTCATTGTAGACGATCGTGTGCTCCTTGCTTTTAATCAGTTGAAAGAGCTCATCACACAGGCCCCTGTCCTACAGCCACCGATTTGGACTCAGCCTTTCGAGATTATGACCGATGCGTCGGATTATGCCATCGGAGCTGTACTGGGTCAGAAAAAAGACAATGTACCGTTTGCAATTCACTACGCTAGCCGAACGCTCGATGAAGCTCAGCGAAACTATACTGTCACTGAAAAGGAGCTGCTAGCGGTAGTCTTTGCTTTGGAGAAGTTCAGATCTTACCTTCTTGGGTCCAAAGTTATCATCTACACTGATCATTCGGCCATTAGGTATTTACAGCAGAAGAAGGATGCCAAACCACGTCTTATCCGGTGGATCCTTCTCCTCCAGGAATTTGACATGGAGATCAGAGATAAACCTGGGGTAAAGAATGTAGTGGCCGATCATCTGTCAAGACTTCCTGAACCGGAGCCTCCTGAGCTGAACTTGCAGCCTATCACAGAGACCTTTCCAGATGAATCAATTCTGTCTGTCGCTTCACTTCCTTGGTATGCGGACATTGTGAATTATCTAGTCGCCAAGAAAATCCACAGGACTGGCCTAAGTTGAAAATAGACAGATTTTTGTCTAAAATCCATATCTACCAGTGGGAAGACCCGTATCTGTTTCGTGAGGGAGCGGATTGCATCTGGAGAAGGTGTATTCCTCAGGAGGAAGTTCCAAGTGTCCTCGCTTTATGTCATGATCAAGATTCTGGAGGACATCATTCAGGAAAACGGACGGCAGCAAAAGTTCTTCAAAGTGGCCTCTGGTGGCCTTCATTGTTCAAAGATGCAGATGAATACGTCAAAGGTTGCACTGACTGTCAGAAGATGGGTGGAACCATAGGAATGAGAGATACGATGCCTCTGAAGTACATCCAGATCTCAGATGTCTTTGACGCATGGGGGATCGACTTCATGGGCCCGTTTCCTAACAGTCAGGGTTATGAGTATATTCTGCTTGCTGTCGATTATGTCAGTCGTTGGGTGGAGGCTATCCCCGCCCGAGCCGCAGGACAGTCGGACTGTCTGTCGATTCTTACGAGATCACATCATAGCACGGTTCGGGATTCCCAAGATCCTCATATCTGACGGGGGCAGTCATTTCATAAACAGAGAGGTGAAGAAGCTGACCCAGGAATTCTGCATCGAACATCGTGTTGCTTCACCCTATCACCCGCAGTCCAATGGCTTAGCCGAATGTTCAAACAGGGAGATCAAGACAATTCTGCAGAAAACTTGTGCGTCCGGATCGCAAAAACTGGTCTCAGCTGCTTGATTCCGTTCTTTGGGCTTACAGAACAGCGTACAAGTCACCCTTGGGAATGTCCCCCTACCGCCTGGTGTATGGCAAGCCATGCCACTTGCCCGTGGGAACTTATTCATAAATCTTTATGGGCTATTAACATCTGTAATTTGGACTCCAAGCAAGCAGGACAGAACCGGAAATTGGATCTGAACAGATTACTGGAATTCAGAGATTATGCATATGACAACAGCCTGATGTACAAGGAAAAGGTTAAAACATGGCATGACAAGCACATCCGCCACAAGTCCTTTGATCCAGGTCAGAAGGTGTGGTTGTTCGATGCGAAATTAAAGATCTTTCCAGGCAAATTGAAGAGCAAATGGACTGGGCCGTTTGTAGTTAGGCAGGTGCGTGACAACGGAAGTGTATTGATATCCAATCTGTCAACTGACGCACAGCCTTTTGTAGTCAATGGACAGCTTCTGAAGCCATACCTCGAACATGACACATTCATGGCCGTCGTTGACTCGATTCAAGTAATCCCATGAGGATGAGCTGAATATCTCGAAGGAGACAGAGGAAGGCAAAGCACATCAAACATTTTTGAATGATTTTTTCCTTTCCGTCTTTTCTTCTTTTCTTCTTCTTTTATCTCATTCTACCGAATTGATGCCATCCCTTTCATCACTTCTACACTTAGGATGTACTCTATCCTAAGTTAGGGGGATGTGCATCCCGAGTTGTTCATACCCAATCTCGTCTCTTTTCTTCTTTTCTTCTTTTCTTCTTTTCCTCTTCTATCTTCTTCATCTATCAGAAAGGTGCTACCCCTTGTAGACAGTCTTCTATACTTAGGATGTACTTTGTCCTAAGTATAGGGGGGTGTTGCACCCCGAGTTTCTTCTATTCTTTTCGATCCTCGCCATTGTCTCCTCTTCTTGTCTATACTTAGGGATATCTTACCCTAAGTATAGGGGAGACAATCTGAGTACGATCTGTTCATTCCCACCCTTGACCCTCCCTGCTTTGTGTCCAGTCTGCTATACTTAGGATTATTTGATCCTAAGTATAGGGGGGACGGTCAACTTCTCATTCGTTGATTCCTTCTTTAGTTTGTATTCTTTAGACTTGTCTATACTTAGTACGAGTTATGTCTTCTCTTTTCTCTCTGATCTATGAGGACATAGCTCAAGCTAAGTATAGGGGGGTCGTATATACTACGTATATACTTTAGCCATAACTCGTACTTTCGTATTTTCTTAATAATATGGCTAAAAATTCTTTAAAATTCATTAAAAATTATTAATAAAAAGATGTGGTTATTCCTCAAATGCTTTTTGTATTTACTGATTAATAAATCAGGTGAAAATGTTTTTTGCAAAATGTTTGAAAAATAGTTTGAAAATCTTTGTGAACATCTATTGAAAACTATTTTGAAAATATTTTGTTTCGTGTTTTCAACCTGTGCGGTTTGTAAAACTTCTTTTCTTTGTGTGAAATAAAAAAATTGTTTGAAAAATGATTTGCAAATGGTTTGAAAATGGTTGCAAAAATGTTTTGAAAAATCTATATATACTATTTGAAAAGCCTTTGCAAAATGATTTTCAAATGTGTGTAAAATGTTTGTAAAAACTATTTTGGACTATAGTTTTCAAAAATTGTGTGAAAAGCTTGTGTCAAATAAGTTTGAGGAATATTCACATCACACCAAAAAATCCACTGTATATATATGTATAAAATTGATCACTTACCCTGTAAATTCTTAAAATCCACTTCTTGTATATAAGAAGCACTCCCGTGTACATAGTTTTCACCTTGTTTTTCAGCCAAAAACTTTTTGTTTTCAAAAAAAAAAAAAAAATCCCAAAAACATTTGCAAAATTAAAATCCAAAAACATTTGAAAAATCTTTTTGAAAATACAAAAAATGCATGCATCATCTTTTCAAAATCCATAAAAAGTTCAAAATCTTTGAAAAATTGCATCACAAAAATATTTTCTGCATCGCATTGCATAGCATGAGCATTTTTCGGATTGAGTTTGATAGTTGAACAAGTCTAAGTAAAATCCGAAGATTGGAGCTTGATTGGACCTTATAATCTACCTAATAACAGGAACCTTATAGGAACTGGGTTTGAGGTACTTCAGGTCTAGTTGACTTAATTCTTTGAGGATCACGGGACTTGGTTCAATGGATTCTTGACTGCCTGAGTAGAGTATTTCGGAGCACACGCACGACTCTTGTTGATAATGACCTTACTTGGACACATGCACCTTTCACATGGCTCAACTCAGTTGGAGTGGTGAGGGGATTGGATTTGCCGGTATGAGACGCACACAAGTGGAAACACTTGTCCTCCTCTAGGGAGGGAAGTGCACCCCAACCCGTCCAGTGATTAGGAAGTCTAAAGACAGGAGGCTGTGGGTTGCAATAAAGCTTCAAAAGAGAGATAGTCTACTGGCTCAAGAGGAAAAACTCCTTATGTAAATGCTGCTGTATATAGTATTTCAAAAAAAAAAAAAAAAAAAAAGAAAGTTCAGGCATGTATAAAAATAAAAAGCCTGCAAGTATGTACAAAGAAAATAAGCAAGCTTGAGTTCCAAAGTCAAATATGTGAGCCTGCAGCAGGATGACTTGACTACACTGGTCTTGCATCCAAGGATAGGTAGCTACACTGGCTACCGTCCATTCTTCTTCACCCCCTCCTCTTGAGCTGGTTGCCACTTGAACTTAGAAGGGAATACCCCGCTCCTCGAGGATGGAGTTGCTGGATTGGGGAATCACTGGGTTGTCATACTGGAGAAGTCAGTTTCTTTGTCATTCTAGTTGGGGAGAGCCACCATCACTTACACTGTACAAGTCAGATTCATAGTCGTAAGAGTTTGCGTATGAGTTGATATATTTCTGACCTGGCTATTGAGGAGACTTGAGCAGAGTTTTGGGATTCTCAGGGACTGTTGGATTTCAAATTCGGTTCTCATTAAGGTTCCGCCCGCACTAAAATTCCAAAGGTCCGACTTAAGCTCCAAACTTTGATTTTGTGAAGACAAGTTTGATAATTAAATTTGGTCCACCTTTCTTCTTTTTCTTTTCTTTGTTTTCTTTTCTGCACTTATTGCATAAGTGTTTGCTAGGGACTAGCAAAGGCAAGTATAGGGGGATGATGAATCCACGTTTCATCATCTTTATTCTATCATTTTGGCCTTAAAAACCCTAGTAAATGCGCGTAAATAGGCTTAATATAGGCATTTTAGCATTCATGCATATGTGTGTAAATGTTGTATAAAATGCGGTTTTTAAAGCCAAAATAATAGAATAAAGAAAAGAAAAGAAAAAGAATAAAAGATTGTAAATATTTTATGACCCGAAACCCCGAGACCTAGGCATCCTGATGAATAGGTCGACAAGGAATAAAGTAGGGGGAGATAAGGTCAGAAATACAGTCCAAAACACCTATACATTTTATTCATTCTTTATTCATTTTGGGACCTATTTTTGGTTCCACTTTTTATACATCAAATAAAGAAACTTTGTACATGAAAGTTGTAGGTAAATTTATAAAGAAAAATACAAAATTGATTTCACAGAAAAATAATGTACAGATAAAAAGATATGGTCTGAATAAAAATCCAGAAAGCCAACTTCCCAGACCCGTATCTCACAAATAAAAACTCCAAATGAAGCGTACTCACCTTTAATTGTATATAGAAGAAAATAATCTAATTAGTGGCGGTGGTTTCGCATTTGGCGGAGCTACGGTTTGAAAGTTGACTTTTGGACCCCCATTGTATACTTGTACATATTAAAATATTCAATTTATTATTTATTTACTATTTTTATAATTTTATATTTTTATAATGTTGTAAATAATACTTATAACCATTATGTACATTAAAAGGAGAATAAAAACCTAAATAAAAGCAAAAATAAAATACATGTATACACAGTACATAGATACATTACCTGTACCTAAACCTATACAAGACATACTTGTATTTTATCTAATATACAAAATATATCGGAAAATTAAAATAAAAATATATTTGTGTCTATAAAAGTATTTTGTAATTTTAGAAAATAAAAGCCAAAATAGAATAAATTAAAAATGCCTAAATAAAAATAAAATACTTAAATATATAGATATAGATACCTATAGGGGTATAAATGCAAACTTGTAAAAATAAGTCTCATAAAAATAAATAAAAATCATAATAAAATAACTTATAAAAAAATAAACATTTTTATTTTATAATTAAAAATCAATAAAATCATTTCCTATTTTTAAATGAATTAATAAAATCTTTTTTGCAGGTTTTTCCTGGTTGGTCCACGTGGACCAACCAGGAGGCTCTGACAGTTGACCTCGGGTCAACTGTCTGAGCCAGCTCCTGTTCATGTCAGATGTGGTTTTTGTCGGTTTTCGCGGATTTTTCGAGGACAGTCCTTGCATCGTTTGATGATGGTGTCTTCACGACTTTTGTTCCTCGTCTACCGCTCTTACACGCCCAGGTGTTAGATATGCATTGGGATACCTGTGGCGCCCGTGATCTTCCCTCGAAGTGTGCCCCTCGACCACATTCAAAACCGAATCCCTGACTTTCCCTTTCTCTTTGGTCACTCTTCCACCTCCAAAACCTTAACCTAGACCCTCGACCGGACTCGTGGTGACAGCAGGGGCTTGGTGGGCGTTTACACAGGGCGACGAGGTGTTGAATCGAGTAGATCCCCTCGCCGGAGTTCTCGCCGGAGAACGCCCTTGCACGCGCGGGTGAGGTTTCTTTTTCCTTTCTTCTCTTCTGTTCTCCGACGTTCTGTGTTGCTAACCCTCCATAGAATTCGCTTCTTAAGATCTTTCGTCCATCGATTCTCGAGTCCCGAGGATTAGCCGCGGCCGGCATCGAGTTCCGCCGGCCGCCGTCCTTCCCTCCACGCTGTAGCATTCCCTAGTGCAACCTCCACGAAGTCAGGGCATTTTGCCCCTGACTTCTTAATCATCATCTCTCTGCAGGTTCCAGGAGTTCGAGAGACTCCCGTTTGGAGTCGTTTTTGGCACCAACCTCCAACCTGGTGGGCGTCATCCTCCACCAACTCCACCGTGGAGCACAGGCCATCGTGAGGCCATTTTGAAGGCGCCACTACCTCGAGGAAGCCCCCAGGTTCATCGCCGGCCGCGTGGAAGTCTCATCGACAGCCGGAGGGCCGAGACTGAGGTCAGGGGAACTCGCTTCACGGCGAGTTCCTCCCTGTTCTTCGTCCCCAGGCCGCCACCGTCCGATCGAGAGGGGACAGCAGCTACCCTCGGATCAGATCGTCCTCCAGCCGTTGATCGCACTCAACCCAATCTAATCCCAACCGCCCGTTGTGAAGGGGCATCGCGAGCTCACGACCTGACACGTGGCTTAAGTGAAAGCGCCGCCACCGTCTGATCAGCTGCTTGGCGTGGGTAAATTGCGACTAACCTCCGGCAGTTTTTGTATTCAGCATATAGTTTAAAACTTTCCTTAGCAAGCTTATAAGTTTTGTAATATTTTTAAGTAGGACCTTAACTTTCCGGTAATTGCAAGTGGGCCCCCGCCAGGCGCGTGCTTCGCGCGTGAGCTTGGCGATTTTGCAGGGGGGGCCCCTGGCGGTTTTGCGTAGTTGGTTATGGTAACTAAACTTTCAGTGGCAGTATGAAAGTGTTGGCTTCTTTGCATTTTATACCTCTGACTTTCGGATTATTACAAGCGCACCCCTACCAGGTGCACGTGCGAAAGCGCGTGGGTCTGGAGATTTTGCGGGCATAACCTTGTTTCTCCTGCATTTAATATTTGGTCCAGCAAGTAGTGTCTTAAGTTACAATTTTATGAAAGTTTTGCGCAGAGGCCCTCGCCTTTCTTAAATATTACACAAATGCCCCTGCGAATGTGAATTTGCTTTTTGCTTCTAGTAATTTTCACATGCATCTATAAATCACTAAAAAATCCACAAAAATTGCATTCGACTTCCTGTTGCATAGTAGTTTATTACCATATTTTGATTTTTTATAATTATTGCATTTTATTATTTATAAAAAATCAAAAATAGTCATTTTCATCATTGTTTGCATTAGAAAATCACTAAAAAATATAAAAACACCCCAGAAAAATTCCAAAAAAATATATTTTGTGTCTTTTAGCTTGTTTTAACTCCCAGCCAAAAATCATTAAAAATCTCAAAAGAAAAACACTAAAAATTTAAAAACACTCAAAAACTTCAAAAAAATATATAAAATAGTAGAAAAACCCAAAAATAGCAAACTCAGTTCCTGTTTGTTCTTCATTTTGTCCTTTTTATTGGAAAAATAGTGTGAAAAATTTTGGTTGCTGTTTGTTAATTTTAACTTGCATTTTAGTCACAGCCAGCCCTATTTCCACTGTTTTGCCTTATTTCAGCAATTAAAAATACCAAAAACATCCTAAAAATTACCCAAAAATCACAAAAACAGTAAAAAAGTATAAAAAGACCAAAAAGACTTTATTTCCTAATTTTTGAATATTTTTTCTCTATTTTTATAAATACCTCTGTGTCTCTTTTCTTACATTGTCCTTATTTTCCAATATTGAAAAAGACAAAAACATATAAAATACAAAATATAAAATATAAAAAGAAAAGATAAAAATCAGTAAATTAAAAATCAAAATACAAAAGTATAAAATTAAAAATTAAAAAAATATAAAATCAAAAACCCACAAAAATTCTAGATTGGCTAAGTTGCTTGTTAGATCTAGGTTTGGATTTTTATCCGTGCTTTACACCTTTGCTTCTTGTGTTCGACCCCTACTTGCTTGCCACTGCACATCTTTAGTAGGGTATAATAAATTTTAATCCTTGCTATCTATTCTCTGATTGATTGTGTGGGTTAATTGTTGAAGACCGAGGAAGTTTGAGCAGTCGCACCAGCGACAGTGAGTCTGACTTGTCAGACCGCTATTTAGCGGCTCTCGCATTTCTCGCTTTTCAAATGGCGCCGTTGCCGGGGAGCATCGGCTTGTAGAGTACCTTTGGGTCTTTCTAATCACTTAGCCATTTTTGCTTACTTGTATTTTGTATATTATTTATTTTGAACTGTCTGACATCTCTTTTGTTTTCTTGCGAGGGACCACCGACCGAGGAGGATCGCCTAGGGGATCCTGAGCAGCCTTGGGAGGAGGAGTCGGCTATTCTACCCTAGCCGGCAGGAGAGAGCAGGAGGACTAGAGAGAGAGAGAGTGTGTTGCTTTATTTTTGTGAGAGAGAGTTGTTGATAATTTGTAATAATACAGGACTTGAACTCTTGGACACTTCGGGCCTAACTTCCGGGTGTTTGTTCACCCGGGGGCTCACCGCAGTTTTGACGAGTTTTTATCGCTGTCATTTTCCGGTTTTGTTTTCATTTTTTCACTTTCTTTTGTGGATTGAGCTCTTAGTTCTAGGTCCTGCTTGATTCGATTAGAATAGGTCCAAACACCTAATTATCTTTGCATGCTCCTATAGATTCGTATTTGGACTTAGACTAATTAAATAGTTAGCTAGTAGCTTCCGATCCACGCGCCGCGAGCTCACACCCGAACAAGCGCTTTCTCCTACTCCAAATGTGTTGGGCAGAGGAGGGGTGAGCCAAGACCGGACACTCGGATTGGGAATTATTAGCTAGCTTGTGGTTCTTCACGCTAGCAGTTGCCTGTTTTAGGACGATTTCCGCATTGCATAACCGGCATATAGATTAGGTTTATAAATTTCTGCCTTGCATCCCGCATGGAGAGAGCTGGGATTCACTGTAAGTCTTCTCACTTTGCATTCATCATATAGGCACAAAGGTGAGATTTCCATCTTGGTGCCGACTTGCATTGGCTTTTCCCGACTCTTTTCTCCCTCTGATTTTGGATACATTAGGATAAAGAAAAAACAAAATCGTTAGGCGCTTGTTTGAAACTACTCAAAAGAAGCGATAACACAAAAAAAATTAAAAAAAGGGACTGCTAAGAAAACTTTGACCTAAATAAAAATTGGTAATTAGACTCATTGATTGGGGAGAGTAACACCCTCATTTGTTTTCAGGTTGCATGGGAAGGTCTCCTTCCAAGTGAGTTGAGCGTTCGTAAGGATTAGAGCCCAAAACCCAACTTGTGGCTGCCTTGTATATCGCCTGGATTTCCGAAGTATTGGCGCTACTATCGTACGTTGTCGAGTAGGGCTTGGTCGCCAGTGGTGACTCACTATTGTGTGAGCACCGACCTTGTCCGAAGTACCGAGCATAGGCCACGCCTTCACGGGGGTGTCTGTCTCACCGGCTGCGTCCGAGTAGGATCTTGCACGCTCACGGGTGATTCCGTTGCGAGCGAGATCCGAAGTATCGGTTTCGCCTATCGGCTTCCTCCCTCTATTTCTTTGGCTGAGTAGGGATCCAGGAAGGGTTACAAGGACCTTAAAAAGCGCAAGTTACAGGTTACACAGGAGGAGGACAAGTACGGGAATACTTTTCCGGCAGTACTCTCGCTCCTATAGGCGTAGCGCTCTAAGGACTCGTTGAAAGATAAATTCCTGAAAACAAGATAAAAATTACAAAGATAAAAGCCGAACCTTCACGGCTTCACGTGTTGAGTTGGTGAACTCCCTTGTCTTGTGTTTGATTGCTAATCATATTTAGGTCAAGATCAAAAACCCCGCGCCGTTGCGCAATTTTGTTTCCCTCCAGTTGACCCTCGCTCATTGTGAGCCTTCTACTGTTTTACATTCCTTTTTGTTCCTTGTTGACCCCCGTATCTTTCATCCACATCGATCTTCCTCTTGATCTTCGAGATGGCGACGAATGGACAGTTTAGTCGAGGCTCTGTCGACACCCACATCGGCTCCATTCGTTCACCCTCTCCAATAATTCAGGGCGATTCCCGAGGCACCGATTCAAACCCTATGAACCGACCTCCAGACTCCCTGCCTTCTTCAATAAACCGGGACCACTCTCGTCCCGAACTTTGTCCGTTTTGGATGGCCATTGATTTTACTCCTTACACATCGCCATCCTTAACAAAGTTCTGTGTCGACCTTGACACAGATCGCATCTCTCTATCTGGTGCTGCAATTCAGACTGATCGGGGCATTCTACCATGTGCAGACTCAGAGCTCGATCCAGTCAACCAAGCAGAGACAGAAATGGCAGGAGGAAGGGGAAAAGGACCACAGCCTCAGCAGGAGCCCGAAGACCATGCCGCAGAAGGACAATACACTACGCAGGGCGAGGTCAACAGTCAACTGCTGGCTTCCATTCAAGCCATTCAGCAGCAGCTGACTAACCAAGCCCTGGCCCAGACCGCCTTCCAGGACATGCTGAATGATCTGAGAAGAAGGGCCGATGCGAGAGACGGCCGACGGGAGGACGATCCCAATTTCGAGGAAGTCAATGATGAGTTCTCAGTGGGACCTGACTTTGAAGCAGCAGAAGAAGATCCACCGCAGCCCAAGCCCACACTCAAGCAGACATACAATCCAGGAGCGGGGCGCATCACTGAGTGGATTCAAATTCCACGAATGCATGCTCACTTCGAGCTTAAGCCACAGTTTCTGTCATTGCTTCCTACCTTTCATGGGAACACCACTGAGGAGCCATATATTTTCCTCAAGAAGTTCAACCGCATCTGCTCCACTGCTCACTACCCCGGAGTTCCCCTGGATGTAATCAAGATGACTGCATTCTCTTTCAGCCTTCAAGACAAGGCCCTTTACTGGGTCGATCATCTCGGGAAGGTCGTCACCACCTGGGAGGAATTGAAATCTGCTTTCCTTCATAAATTTTATCCTCTGGGGAGATTAAACCAGATGCGTGCCCGGATTTCCAGTTTCTGCCAACAGCCGCACGAGACAATCCATGAAGCGTGGGAGAGATTCAAGGATCTCCAGGGAAAAGTGTCCCCACCATGAAATACCCAAGACCAGTCTCGTGCAACACTTCTTTGGGGGACTGTCATTCGAGAGCCAAAAGCTAGTCGATGCAGCTTGCGGCGGATCGCATTTCAACAAAGACGAGGATGTTGTATGGAATGTCTTTGAAGAAATGGCTTGAGGGAGAAGCAGCCCAATCCTCGTCCCGGGTCTACATGAAGCCACCGACCGCCATCAGCAAGCCAGTTAACATGGCTTCTCACACTGAGGACAAAGATGAAAGCTCCAACCTGAGTATCATCGGGAGCCACTTGTCCCAAAGTGGACATCATTGAGAAGAGGTCGCAGGACCTCGAAAAACTGGCAGTTATAGAGAAGAGGACCCAAGGTCTGGAGAAGCTCGACCAGATTTCCCAGCAGCTGGAGCAGCTCGTCCGTGCACTGAATGCAAACATGTGCAACGCTGTGTCTACCTCTGCCGAGCCGAACGCTGAGAAGAAGGAGCCTACAATGCAGCGAAATCCTCAGCCGACTCCACCGCAGCCCCAGCCAGTCCAGCACGTATACTACGTGCAGGTCCCCGGAGCAGCCACCGCAGCCTCAGACACAGATGGTTGTATATCAGCCAGAGCATCAGCCCGCTTATTCCGAGCAGTTCTCTCCACCCCCGCCGCTGATCCAGGAGATCAATGGCGTCTGGAACAACGAAGCGCAGCTGACCCGTCCTCAGGGACACTCTCAGGGTCAGAACATGGGCAACAGGCCCTTCCAGCAGCAACACCAGGGTGGAAGACCATTCCAGCAGCCCTACCAGTACCAGCCTCCCTCACATGGAAACACGTGGAGGCAGAATTACCAACATGGGCCTCAGCAGTCCGGATATCGTGGACAAGGCTATCACCAGCAACCGGCTGCACAGTACAACCAACACCAGTCCCAGTACTCCTCCAAATCCCCCTCCTCAACAATTCGCACAAGGATACCAGTCACAATCTCAACTGCCATATCAGCAGTCTAGACCCCAGCAGGGGGAATCTTCTGAGATTGTACCGGTCAATCCGGCCCTGGCCTGTTTTGGAGCAGTTGATGAAGAACATGGCTGAGATGAACCAGAAGATCGACGACCTGACGGCAGCCAAAACCGTCATACCAGCCCAAGTTGAAGCTAATCCTAACAATTTCCGACGCAAGGAGCAGGTAGCTGGCAGTGTCCGACCCGAATCAGGTGAATTTAATTGTTTTTTATCTAACGCTGTTACTCTCAGGAGCGGTAGGACACTCCAGCCATCGGCGACGGCGAAAGGAAAGCAGATTGCATCTGACGGGGAATCGTCAGTCCAGCCAACACCAGGGCCAGCAAGCATTTTGGGAGCAGCACCAGCATCCAGAAAATCACAAAAAAATGGAAGAAAACAAAAAAATACAAAAAGATAGCAGCAACCTCGGTGGAGACCAGCCAGCATTGGAGACGTCTGCACCCGCATCACAGTCAGCTCCTGACAGGAGGAGCACCGCACCTGCAGCGAGTCCAACGCCAGCACCCGAAGCCGAGCCTGTCGTTTTTGGTCCACAAATTGTAGATGAATCCATTCCTTTTTGTCATCTACCTGTAAACAACAACACGGACACTATTCTGAATGAAATTGGAGAAGAGTTTGTAAATATTCCTTTTCCTGAAGCAATGAAAAACACAAAAAAATGAAAAATTTGAAAAGTGCTTTGTCTGATCCTGCTATCATAGACATTATTCAGAATTTGGTGTTAAATATGCCATTAATGAAAGCTCTTGAGTACATGCCAGCTGTGAAGAAAGGACTTAAGGAGGCATGTACAACCAAGCGCAGGCCAACCCCACATAACTCCCGAAGCAAAGGTGGTAAATCTGAAAAGCATATCCTCACTATGGCCACCGTCAATGCCATCAGCAACCTCCCGGACAAAAAGCCAGATATGGGAGCACCTCTTGTACGTTGTCAGATGTTCAATCAAGAGTTCGAACGGACACTCCTCGACAGCGGGTCATCTGTCAATCTGATGCCAGCCTCACTACTCACGGAGTTCAAGCTGGGACCGCTCAAACCTACAAAGATGATTCTGCAGTTTGCAGACAAGTCAGTCAAGCGGCCTAGGGGCTTGGTTGGAGGACGTGATCGTCACGGTTCAAGGAAAATCTTTCCCAGCCGATTTTGTGGTCTTAGATATGGACGTCCCCGCTCCGTTGCTCCTTACCCCGATCATACTCGGAAGGCCATTTCTGCGGACGTCAAACGCCGTAGTGAATTATGGGACAGGAGAAATCACTTTTGGAGCTGGTAATGAAATTATCCGAGTAGAGACCCTGTCTGAAGGAACGCCCGTTGAACCAACATCTGTATCATGTGCAAGGGTGATCGAGAACGATGAAGACTGCGACTTTCTAGCCGAGATTCAAGACACCAACCTCTTCCTGGATGATCATGAGATCCACGGAATCCTCTGCCCTGAGGAGGAAGTGGAGACCGCAGTCGAATTTTCGTGTATCAATCAAGATGAGGACCTTGCTGATGCACTACAAAATACGACCGTGGGGTCGTTATGCCTTCAGAACCAAGAGCCGAGTTTGGAAGCATATTCGGAAGAAGATGAAATCATCGAGGAATTCTGTCAGGATCTGAGAGAAGAGACAGAGCAGCTTATGGTGGACATCGCACAGTTGAAAGAATCACCACCTGTATTGATAGCGGAGGTCACCACTGAAGCAGCTCAGACCCCGCCAGAGCTGAAACCTTTGCCCTCCAATATGAAGTATGCCTTCCTTGCAGGAGAACCGAATATGTACCCGGTCATCATCAATGCACATCTGACCGAAGATCAAGAATCTCGTCTGATGGAGGTTCTTGAACGTAACCGCAAGGCGATAGGCTGGCGAACCTCTGATCTCCACGGGATCAATCCGTCACTCTGTTCACATCGCATCTTTTTAGAGGAAGACAGCAAACCCTCTCGTGAACTGCAAAGAAGATTAAACCCGAACCTGCGAGAGGTGGTTATGAAAGAAATCCAGAAATGGTGTGATGCGGGATTCATTTATCCCATCTCCGACAGCAAATGGGTGAGCCCTCTGCATGTTGTGCCCAAGAAATCAGGGATCACCATTGTGACAAATGACAAAGGGAGAGGAGATCGCAACCAGAAGTACCGACTTAGGCGAGTGTGCGTAGACTACAGAAGACTTAACCTTTCCACCAAGAAGGATCATTTTCCGCTACCCTTCATCGACCAGATCTTGGAGAGATTGGCCGCAAAGGAATATTTCTGCTTCTTGGACGGTTACTCTGGGTATAATCAAGTTGCTATTGCTCCTGAAGACCAAGAGAAGACCACGTTCACCTGTCCTTTTGGCACATATGCCTTCAGACGGATGCCGTTCGGGCTTTGCAATGCCCCAGCTACATTTCAGAGGTGTATGCTTGCAGTTTTTGCCGACATGGTGGGTAGTTTTCTCGAGGTCTTTATGGACGATTTTTCGGTCTATGGGGATTCATTTGATCAATGTCTGGAGTATTTAGACCGAGTCTTACGGAGGTGCTGCGAAGTGAATCTTGTGCTCTCCTGGGAGAAGAGCAACTTCATGGTGACCGAAGGAATCGTGCTGGGTCACGTTGTTTCTAAACGTGGCATGGAGGTTGACCCAGCCAAGGTGGATGTAATCTCTAAGTTAGAGCCACCTACAAATATCAAGCAAGTTCGGTCATTCTTGGGCCATGTCGGTTTTTACCGACGATTTATTAAAGACTTCAGCAAATTGGCCAGACCGCTGACTGAGTTGCTCGGCAAGGATAATGAGTTCATTGTAGACGATCGTGTGCTCCTTGCTTTTAATCAGTTGAAAGAGCTCATCACACAGGCCCCTGTCCTACAGCCACCGATTTGGACTCAGCCTTTCGAGATTATGACCGATGCGTCGGATTATGCCATCGGAGCTGTACTGGGTCAGAAAAAAGACAATGTACCGTTTGCAATTCACTACGCTAGCCGAACGCTCGATGAAGCTCAGCGAAACTATACTGTCACTGAAAAGGAGCTGCTAGCGGTAGTCTTTGCTTTGGAGAAGTTCAGATCTTACCTTCTTGGGTCCAAAGTTATCATCTACACTGATCATTCGGCCATTAGGTATTTACAGCAGAAGAAGGATGCCAAACCACGTCTTATCCGGTGGATCCTTCTCCTCCAGGAATTTGACATGGAGATCAGAGATAAACCTGGGGTAAAGAATGTAGTGGCCGATCATCTGTCAAGACTTCCTGAACCGGAGCCTCCTGAGCTGAACTTGCAGCCTATCACAGAGACCTTTCCAGATGAATCAATTCTGTCTGTCGCTTCACTTCCTTGGTATGCGGACATTGTGAATTATCTAGTCGCCAAGAAAATCCCACAGGACTGGCCTAAGTTGAAAATAGACAGATTTTTGTCTAAAATCCATATCTACCAGTGGGAAGACCCGTATCTGTTTCGTGAGGGAGCGGATTGCATCTGGAGAAGGTGTATTCCTCAGGAGGAAGTTCCAAGTGTCCTCGCTTTATGTCATGATCAAGATTCTGGAGGACATCATTCAGGAAAACGGACGGCAGCAAAAGTTCTTCAAAGTGGCCTCTGGTGGCCTTCATTGTTCAAAGATGCAGATGAATACGTCAAAGGTTGCACTGACTGTCAGAAGATGGGTGGAACCATAGGAATGAGAGATACGATGCCTCTGAAGTACATCCAGATCTCAGATGTCTTTGACGCATGGGGGATCGACTTCATGGGCCCGTTTCCTAACAGTCAGGGTTATGAGTATATTCTGCTTGCTGTCGATTATGTCAGTCGTTGGGTGGAGGCTATCCCCGCCCGAGCCGCAGACAGTCGGACTGTCTGTCGATTCTTACGAGATCACATCATAGCACGGTTCGGGATTCCCAAGATCCTCATATCTGACGGGGGCAGTCATTTCATAAACAGAGAGGTGAAGAAGCTGACCCAGGAATTCTGCATCGAACATCGTGTTGCTTCACCCTATCACCCGCAGTCCAATGGCTTAGCCGAATGTTCAAACAGGGAGATCAAGACAATTCTGCAGAAACTTGTGCGTCCGGATCGCAAAAACTGGTCTCAGCTGCTTGATTCCGTTCTTTGGGCTTACAGAACAGCGTACAAGTCACCCTTGGGAATGTCCCCCTACCGCCTGGTGTATGGCAAGCCATGCCACTTGCCCGTGGAACTTATTCATAAATCTTTATGGGCTATTAACATCTGTAATTTGGACTCCAAGCAAGCAGGACAGAACCGGAAATTGGATCTGAACAGATTACTGGAATTCAGAGATTATGCATATGACAACAGCCTGATGTACAAGGAAAAGGTTAAAACATGGCATGACAAGCACATCCGCCACAAGTCCTTTGATCCAGGTCAGAAGGTGTGGTTGTTCGATGCGAAATTAAAGATCTTTCCAGGCAAATTGAAGAGCAAATGGACTGGGCCGTTTGTAGTTAGGCAGGTGCGTGACAACGGAAGTGTATTGATATCCAATCTGTCAACTGACGCACAGCCTTTTGTAGTCAATGGACAGCTTCTGAAGCCATACCTCGAACATGACACATTCATGGCCGTCGTTGACTCGATTCAAGTAATCCATGAGGATGAGCTGAATATCTCGAAGGAGACAGAGGAAGGCAAAGCACATCAAAACATTTTTGAATGATTTTTTCCTTTCCGTCTTTTCTTCTTTTCTTCTTCTTTTATCTCATTCTACCGAATTGATGCCATCCCTTTCATCACTTCTACACTTAGGATGTACTCTATCCTAAGTATAGGGGGGATGTGCATCCCGAGTTGTTCATACCCAATCTCGTCTCTTTTCTTCTTTTCTTCTTTTCTTCTTTTCCTCTTCTATCTTCTTCATCTATCAGAAAGGTGCTACCCCTTGTAGACAGTCTTCTATACTTAGGATGTACTTTGTCCTAAGTATAGGGGGGTGTGCACCCCGAGTTTCTTCTATTCTTTTCGATCCTCGCCATTGTCTCCTCTTCTTGTCTATACTTAGGGATATCTTACCCTAAGTATAGGGGGAGACAATCTGAGTACGATCTGTTCATTCCCACCCTTGACCCTCCCTGCTTTGTGTCCAGTCTGCTATACTTAGGATTATTTGATCCTAAGTATAGGGGGGACGGTCAACTTCTCATTCGTTGATTCCTTCTTTAGTTTGTATTCTTTAGACTTGTCTATACTTAGTACGAGTTATGTCTTCTCTTTTCTCTCTGATCTATGAGGACATAGCTCAAGCTAAGTATAGGGGGGTCGTATATACTACGTATATACTTTAGCCATAACTCGTACTTTCGTATTTTCTTAATAATATGGCTAAAAATTCTTTAAAATTCATTAAAAATTATTAATAAAAAGATGTGGTTATTCCTCAAATGCTTTTTGTATTTACTGATTAATAAATCAGGTGAAAATGTTTTTTGCAAAATGTTTGAAAAATAGTTTGAAAATCTTTGTGAACATCTATTGAAAACTATTTTGAAAATATTTTGTTTCGTGTTTTCAACCTGTGCGGTTTGTAAAACTTCTTTTCTTTGTGTGAAATAAAAAATTGTTTGAAAAATGATTTGCAAATGGTTTGAAAAATGGTTGCAAAAATGTTTTGAAAAATCTATATATACTATTTGAAAAGCCTTTGCAAAATGATTTTCAAATGTGTGTAAAATGTTTGTAAAAACTATTTTGGACTATAGTTTTCAAAAATTGTGTGAAAAGCTTGTGTCAAATAAGTTTGAGGAATATTCACATCACACCAAAAATCCACTGTATATATATGTATAAAATTGATCACTTACCCTGTAAATTCTTAAAATCCACTTCTTGTATATAAGAAGCACTCCCGTGTACATAGTTTTCACCTTGTTTTCAGCCAAAAACTTTTTGTTTTCAAAAAAAAAAAAAAATCCCAAAAACATTTGCAAAATTAAAATCCAAAAACATTTGAAAAATCTTTTTGAAAATACAAAAAATGCATGCATCATCTTTTCAAAATCCATAAAAAGTTCAAAATCTTTGAAAAATTGCATCACAAAAATATTTTCTGCATCGCATTGCATAGCATGAGCATTTTTCGGATTGAGTTTGATAGTTGAACAAGTCTAAGTAAAATCCGAAGATTGGAGCTTGATTGGACCTTATAATCTACCTAATAACAGGAACCTTATAGGAACTGGGTTTGAGGTACTTCAGGTCTAGTTGACTTAATTCTTTGAGGATCACGGGACTTGGTTCAATGGATTCTTGACTGCCTGAGTAGAGTATTTCGGAGCACACGCACGACTCTTGTTGATAATGACCTTACTTGGACACATGCACCTTTCACATGGCTCAACTCAGTTGGAGTGGTGAGGGGATTGGATTTGCCGGTATGAGACGCACACAAGTGGAAACACTTGTCCTCCTCTAGGGAGGGAAGTGCACCCCAACCCGTCCAGTGATTAGGAAGTCTAAAGACAGGAGGCTGTGGGTTGCAATAAAGCTTCAAAAGAGGGATAGTCTACTGGCTCAAGAGGAAAAACTCCTTATGTAAATGCTGCTGTATATAGTATTTCAAAAAAAAAAAAAAAAAAGAAAGTTCAGGCATGTATAAAAATAAAAAGCCTGCAAGTATGTACAAAGAAAATAAGCAAGCTTGAGTTCCAAAGTCAAATATGTGAGCCTGCAGCAGGATGACTTGACTACACTGGTCTTGCATCCAAGGATAGGTAGCTACACTGGCTACCGTCCATTCTTCTTCACCCCCTCCTCTTGAGCTGGTTGCCACTTGAACTTAGAAGGGAATACCCCGCTCCTCGAGGATGGAGTTGCTGGATTGGGGAATCACTGGGTTGTCATACTGGAGAAGTCAGTTTCTTTGTCATTCTAGTTGGGGAGAGCCACCATCACTTACACTGTACAAGTCAGATTCATAGTCGTAAGAGTTTGCGTATGAGTTGATATATTTCTGACCTGGCTATTGAGGAGACTTGAGCAGAGTTTTGGGATTCTCAGGGACTGTTGGATTTCAAATTCGGTTCTCATTAAGGTTCCGCCCGCACTAAAATTCCAAAGGTCCGACTTAAGCTCCAAACTTTGATTTTGTGAAGACAAGTTTGATAATTAAATTTGGTCCACCTTTCTTCTTTTTCTTTTCTTTGTTTTCTTTTCTGCACTTATTGCATAAGTGTTTGCTAGGGACTAGCAAAGGCAAGTATAGGGGGATGATGAATCCACGTTTCATCATCTTTATTCTATCATTTTGGCCTTAAAAACCCTAGTAAATGCGCGTAAATAGGCTTAATATAGGCATTTTAGCATTCATGCATATGTGTGTAAATGTTGTATAAAATGCGGTTTTTAAAGCCAAAATAATAGAATAAAGAAAAGAAAAGAAAAAGAATAAAAGATTGTAAATATTTTATGACCCGAAACCCCGAGACCTAGGCATCCTGATGAATAGGTCGACAAGGAATAAAGTAGGGGGAGATAAGGTCAGAAATACAGTCCAAAACACCTATACATTTTATTCATTCTTTATTCATTTTGGGACCTATTTTTGGTTCCACTTTTTATACATCAAATAAAGAAACTTTGTACATGAAAGTTGTAGGTAAATTTATAAAGAAAAATACAAAATTGATTTCACAGAAAAATAATGTACAGATAAAAAGATATGGTCTGAATAAAAATCCAGAAAGCCAACTTCCCAGACCCGTATCTCACAAATAAAAACTCCAAATGAAGCGTACTCACCTTTAATTGTATATAGAAGAAAATAATCTAATTAGTGGCGGTGGTTTCGCATTTGGCGGAGCTACGGTTTGAAAGTTGACTTTTGGACCCCCATTGTATACTTGTACATATTAAAATATTCAATTTATTATTTATTTACTATTTTTATAATTTTATATTTTTATAATGTTGTAAATAATACTTATAACCATTATGTACATTAAAAGGAGAATAAAAACCTAAATAAAAGCAAAAATAAAATACATGTATACACAGTACATAGATACATTACCTGTACCTAAACCTATACAAGACATACTTGTATTTTATCTAATATACAAAATATATCGGAAAATTAAAATAAAAATATATTTGTGTCTATAAAAGTATTTTGTAATTTTAGAAAATAAAAGCCAAAATAGAATAAATTAAAAATGCCTAAATAAAAATAAAATACTTAAATATATAGATATAGATACCTATAGGGGTATAAATGCAAACTTGTAAAAATAAGTCTCATAAAAATAAATAAAAATCATAATAAAATAACTTATAAAAAAATAAACATTTTTATTTTATAATTAAAAATCAATAAAATCATTTCCTATTTTTAAATGAATTAATAAAATCTTTTTTGCAGGTTTTTCCTGGTTGGTCCACGTGGACCAACCAGGAGGCTCTGACAGTTGACCTCGGGTCAACTGTCTGAGCCAGCTCCTGTTCATGTCAGATGTGGTTTTTGTCGGTTTTCGCGGATTTTTCAAGGACAGTCCTTGCATCGTTTGATGATGGTGTCTTCACGACTTTTGTTCCTCGTCTACCGCTCTTACACGCCCAGGTGTTAGATATGCATTGGGATACCTGTGGCGCCCGTGATCTTCCCTCGAAGTGTGCCCCTCGACCACATTCAAAACCGAATCCCTGACTTTCCCTTTCTCTTTGGTCACTCTTCCACCTCCAAAACCTTAACCTAGACCCTCGACCGGACTCGTGGTGACAGCAGGGGCTTGGTGGGCGTTTACACAGGGCGACGAGGTGTTGAATCGAGTAGATCCCCTCACCGGAGTTCTCGCCGGAGAACGCCCTTGCACGCGCGGGTGAGGTTTCTTTTTCCTTTCTTCTCTTCTGTTCTCCGACGTTCTGTGTTGCTAACCCTCCATAGAATTCGCTTCTTAAGATCTTTCGTCCATCGATTCTCGAGTCCCGAGGATTAGCCGCGACCGGCATCGAGTTCCGCCGGCCGCCGTCCTTCCCTCCACGCTGTAGCATTCCCTAGTGCAACCTCCACGAAGTCAGGGCATTTTGCCCCTGACTTCTTAATCATCATCTCTCTGCAGGTTCCAGGAGTTCGAGAGACTCCCGTTTGGAGTCGTTTTTGGCACCAACCTCCAACCTGGTGGGCGTCATCCTCCACCAACTCCACCGTGGAGCACAGGCCATCGTGAGGCCATTTTGAAGGCGCCACTACCTCGAGGAAGCCCCCAGGTTCATCGCCGGCCGCGTGGAAGTCTCATCGACAGCCGGAGGGCCGAGACTGAGGTCAGGGGAACTCGCTTCACGGCGAGTTCCTCCCTGTTCTTCGTCCCCAGGCCGCCACCGTCCGATCGAGAGGGGACAGCAGCTACCCTCGGATCAGATCGTCCTCCAGCCGTTGATCGCACTCAACCCAATCTAATCCCAACCGCCCGTTGTGAAGGGGCATCGCGAGCTCACGACCTGACACGTGGCTTAAGTGAAAGCGCCGCCACCGTCTGATCAGCTGCTTGGCGTGGGTAAATTGCGACTAACCTCCGGCAGTTTTTGTATTCAGCATATAGTTTAAAACTTTCCTTAGCAAGCTTATAAGTTTTGTAATATTTTTAAGTAGGACCTTAACTTTCCGGTAATTGCAAGTGGGCCCCCGCCAGGCGCGTGCTTCGCGCGTGAGCTTGGCGATTTTGCAGGGGGGGCCCCTGGCGGTTTTGCGTAGTTGGTTATGGTAACTAAACTTTCAGTGGCAGTATGAAAGTGTTGGCTTCTTTGCATTTTATACCTCTGACTTTCGGATTATTACAAGCGCACCCCTACCAGGTGCACGTGCGAAAGCGCGTGGGTCTGGAGATTTTGCGGGCATAACCTTGTTTCTCCTGCATTTAATATTTGGTCCAGCAAGTAGTGTCTTAAGTTACAATTTTATGAAAGTTTTGCGCAGAGGCCCTCGCCTTTCTTAAATATTACACAAATGCCCCTGCGAATGTGAATTTGCTTTTTGCTTCTAGTAATTTTCACATGCATCTATAAATCACTAAAAAATCCACAAAAATTGCATTCGACTTCCTGTTGCATAGTAGTTTATTACCATATTTTGATTTTTTATAATTATTGCATTTTATTATTTATAAAAAATCAAAAATAGTCATTTTCATCATTGTTTGCATTAGAAAATCACTAAAAAATATAAAAACACCCCAGAAAAATTCCAAAAAAATATATTTTGTGTCTTTTAGCTTGTTTTAACTCCCAGCCAAAAATCATTAAAAATCTCAAAAGAAAAACACTAAAAATTTAAAAACACTCAAAAACTTCAAAAAAATATATAAAATAGTAGAAAAACCCAAAAATAGCAAACTCAGTTCCTGTTTGTTCTTCATTTTGTCCTTTTTATTGGAAAAATAGTGTGAAAAATTTTGGTTGCTGTTTGTTAATTTTAACTTGCATTTTAGTCACAGCCAGCCCTATTTCCACTGTTTTGCCTTATTTCAGCAATTAAAAATACCAAAAACATCCTAAAAATTACCCAAAAATCACAAAAACAGTAAAAAAGTATAAAAAGACCAAAAAGACTTTATTTCCTAATTTTTGAATATTTTTTCTCTATTTTTATAAATACCTCTGTGTCTCTTTTCTTACATTGTCCTTATTTTCCAATATTGAAAAAGACAAAAACATATAAAATACAAAATATAAAATATAAAAAGAAAAGATAAAAATCAGTAAATTAAAAATCAAAATACAAAAGTATAAAATTAAAAATTAAAAAAATATAAAATCAAAAACCCACAAAAATTCTAGATTGGCTAAGTTGCTTGTTAGATCTAGGTTTGGATTTTTATCCGTGCTTTACACCTTTGCTTCTTGTGTTCGACCCCTACTTGCTTGCCACTGCACATCTTTAGTAGGGTATAATAAATTTTAATCCTTGCTATCTATTCTCTGATTGATTGTGTGGGTTAATTGTTGAAGACCGAGGAAGTTTGAGCAGTCGCACCAGCGACAGTGAGTCTGACTTGTCAGACCGCTATTTAGCGGCTCTCGCATTTCTCGCTTTTCAGACACCACCTGAGCTTAAGGCTTTACCCTCAACGTTGAGGTATGCCTTCCTTGCGGGTCCCCCCCAGATGTTTCCAGTCATCCTCAGTTTGCAGTTGACCGACGAATAAGAATCTCGTGTGCTAGAGGTTCTTGAGAGAAACTACAAGGTCATCGGATGGAATATTTTGGATCTCCGTGGGATTAGTCCAGCTTTGTGCTCGCATCATAATTGCTTAGAGTATGACAACAATCCCTCTCGAGAGTGTCAGCGCCATCTCAATCCAAATCTCAGGGATGTTATCATGAAAGAGATCAGGAAATGGTGTGATACTGGCTTTATTTATCCCATCTCAGATTCCAAATGGGTCAGTCCTTTACATCCGTTTGGCACTTATGCCTTTAGACGGATTCCATTTGGATTGTGTAATACCTCTGCTACATTTCAAAGGTGTATGTTGGCAGTTTTTGCCGACATGGTGGGTAGTTCTCTAGAGATCTTCATGAACGATTTCTCGGTTTACATGCATAGCTTTGATACATGTCTTGCTCATTTAGACAGAGTACTTCAACGTTGTTGCGAGGTAAACTTAGTGCTCTCCTGGGAGAATAGTCACTTTATGGTGACTAATGGAATTGTATTTGGCCACGTCATCTCCAAACATGGTATGGATGTCAACCCATCTAAGATTGTTGTGATCTCCAAGCTAGAGCCACCGTAGAATTTGAAGCAGTTGAGGTCATTTCTTGGACATGTTGGATTTTATAGGAGATTCATTAAGGACTTCAGCAAGATCACCAGACCTTTGACTGAGCTTCATTGCAAGGAGAGTGAGTTTATTGTTGATGAGAAAGTACTCCTTGCATTTCACCAGATGAAAGACATGGTTACTAGAGCTCCTACAGCCACCTGATTGGTCTCTCCCCTTTAAGATCATGACGAACGCATTAGATTTTGTAGTTGAAGCTATTTTAGGGTAGAGAAGGGATGTGATATTGTTTGCTATACACTATGCTAGCAAGACTCTGGATGAAGCATAACGTAATTACACAGTCATAGAGAAGGAGATGTTAGTAGTGGTGTTTTGCATTAGAGAAGTTCAGATCTTACCTCCTTGGTTCACATGTCATTGTATACACGGATCACACTTCCATATGGTACTTACAAGAAAAGAAGGATGCCAAACCACACCTTATCAGATGGATCCTTCTTCTGTAGGATTTTGATTTAGAGATTCGAGATAAACTAGGAGTAAAGAATGTTGTGGCCCTCTCGAATCACAAATGTAGAGACTTCTGAGCAATCAATAGTTCCCATATTAGAGACCTTTCCCCACGAGACCATTTTGTATGTGGCCTCACTCCCATGGTATGCTGATGTTGTGAACTATCTTGTCTCCAAGAAAGTTCCATAAGATTGGTTGGATCACAAGGTAGACAGACTCCCATCTGAGATACATTTTTACCAGTGGGAGGATCAGTACCTATTTCGTGAGGATATGGATTGTATCTAGAGAAGGTGCATTCCTTAGGAAGAATACACCAACATACTTGAGCATTGTCACAATTAGAGTCTGGTGGGCATCATCCGGGGAAGCGCATGGTAGCAAAGGTTTTATAAAGTGGCCTATGGTGGCCAACTTTATTTAAGGATGCTACAAATTATATTCAAAGTTGTA
The DNA here is from genome assembly GCA_037367405.1 of Ottelia alismoides. Taxonomy (NCBI): domain Eukaryota; kingdom Viridiplantae; phylum Streptophyta; class Magnoliopsida; order Alismatales; family Hydrocharitaceae; genus Ottelia; species Ottelia alismoides. Next base: position 248,788 of record JAZKJV010011362.1, on the reverse strand, counting down.
CTAACTGTTAGAAAATGGGAGGAACCGTTTGTTCCAAAGATATCATGCCCCTAAGATATATGCAGATTTTAGATGTTTTTGATGCTTGGGGCATAGAGTTCACGGGTCCATAATCCTGTCAGTCAAGGATTTCAGTTCATCCTTCTTGTCATGGATTATGTTATTCATTGGGTGGAGGCTATCCCCATTTGTGATGTTGATAGTCGTATGGTTTTCTCCTTCCTCAAGGACCACATTATTGCACGGTTCGAGATTCCCAAGATATTCATTTCAGAAGGGGGAAGCCATTTCATTAATTGAGAGGTCAAGAAGTTTGTGAAGAAGTACGCCATTGAGCATAGAGTTGTGTCTCCTTACCACCCACAGACTAAGGGCTTGGATTAGATTTCAAATAGAGAGATAAAGACGATATTGCAGAATCTTATAATCTCGGTAGGAAGAAATGGTCCCAGATGCTTGACTCAATTCTATGGGCTTATTGGACGACGTGCAAGTCTCCATTGGGAATGTCTCCCTATATATTGGTTTATGGAAAAACTTGCCACTAGCTAGTTATATTAATTCACAAATCAATATGGGCATTCAGTGTATGCAATTTGGACTACGAGATAGCATGAGATAAAGGAAGTTGGATCTGAACATATTGCTGGAATTCCAATAACTTGCATGCGACAACTCACTCATGTATTAGGAGAAAGTCAAGCGTTGGCATGATAGACACATTAAAAGTAAGACTTTCTCCCCTGATCAGAAAGTTTGGTTGTTTGATGCGAAATTAAATATGTTTCCTGACAAATAAAAAGCAAATGATCAGGACCGTTCATTATAACAGATGTCTGTGACAATGGTTGTATTGTCATATATGGGTTGTCATCTGACGTACAACCATTTGTTGTGAATGGATAGTTGCTGAAGCCATATCTAGATCATTATACATTCCTCTCTGTGGTTAATCCATATTTGTGGTATCATATGATGACTTTTTGACATCTTCTATGTCTGATACATGAGCTGATTTTCTCTTGTATATATATATATATATATATTCATTTTATTCCTTCTTCTTCCGTTTTTATCATTCACCTCTTTTCCATGTGTGTGTGTTATACTTAGAATGTACTCTATCCTAAGTGTAGGGGAGGCAAATGATTTGAGTTTTTCCATTTTTGTTCTGTTTCATCACTCCTGTTTTTGCTTATACTTAGGGATCCTTTACATTAAGTATAGGGGGACTGATGTTGTCCATTCTGTTCTCTTTCGTGTTTTTATTTTCTTTTATTTCTATTGTTCTATTGCTTGTCCTTCAACTTGTTGATATTCTTTTTATATATTTAGGGATCTTTTACCGTAAGTATTGGGGAGGATGAGTTGAGTCGTTGAGTTTGTTCATTCTTTTCCTCGGTTTTACCCATTTGTATAGGCTTCTATACTTAGGACTATTTCATCTTAAGTATAGGGGGATAACCAACTTCTATTCTTTTTTGTCTATTCTTTAAGTCATTGTTGTATAGGATTCTTTTCACTTTTCTATATTTAGCATGAGTTATGTCATCCTTTGTAGCTCTTTGGACACTATAAGGACCAATGAATCTATGATTCTCATTCTTTATTCTTTTATTTTAGCTTTATCTTTTAGCAAAAACATATATAAATGTGTGTAAATACAATAAATTATCATTGTGCATACCCTTATTAACATTGCATAACTAACACAAATGTTTTTACAAAAATAAAAGAATAAAGAGGAAAAGAAAAAGGAAAGAAGGATGTAATTATGTAATAAGTACAGATTGACTCAAACCCCTAGAGAAGGTCAATCATTGACCTGATCGACAAGGAATAAAGTAGGGAGAGATAGGGTCCTTGTATATTCATCACTATGCATTCCATGTACATACCACTTCTCCTATTTTATTCATCAATAAAAAGAACTCAAATCAAATTATTTTGTCAATAAAAGTTGTACATAAATAATAAATATACTTGTAAAATAAATTGTTGTACATAATACAAATAACACCACACATAAAAAGCCGCACAATAAGAACATGAAAGATCAATTCCAGCTCTATATGTATTCTTCAAAGATCACCTTTAATGGACAATAAATTAAATTATCTTTCAAATGAGGGTGGTTTTAAAAATTTTGAGGTTGTGAGGTAGAAATTAGCTTTTTGGGTGCAATGTATAGTCACTGAATACCTATACATGTAAATATGCATATTTAATTATTTTAATTCATAATTTGTACATGTTATATTTTAAACACTTGTACATATTCCTAATAATAAAATAAACATTAAATAAAAAAAATAAATAATGCAAAATAAAATAAAATAAATTCAAAAATTCATTATACAAAAGCCATACTTGTGTATATTGTATACAACACCTATTTATTTATTACTTTTATTTAATTTGTAAAAATCAAATAAAAAAATCATTTCGTTCTCCTGAAATTATTTTGTAAATAAATAAAATATAAAATAAAATATATTTATGTAAAAATAATAAAAGAATAATAAAAGAATAATATATACACTATACCTATACATAATATCCCATATTATATATATTGTATATATATTTTTATAAAAATAATTACAAATCATAGAAAAATAGCTTGAAAAATAATAAACATTTTTCATTTTTACCATGTTTTAAAATTCAGTTACTATTTTATTTTCATTATTTTTTGATATTTTATTTTGAATTTTTTGATTGGTCGGCCTAGGTCCGTTGACCCAGGTCAACCCTCCTCTTTCGAGGTTAGACACGGCTAGGCTTTTCCGGACCCGTTTTCTCCCATTTCGACAGCCCGGGTCTGACCACCGTTTACCTTGATTTTTGTGCCCGATTCCTCTCCTCGGATCCGTGATCCTCAGGGATCCCTAGGTAGAGCCGGATCCTCCTAGGGTTTTACATGAGCCTTTGATATTTCTAGGTCCTGGAGATCCCCTATAAGTGCTCTCCTCCACCTCCCTTGCTCACTAGCTCATCCCTCACCGCTACATTCTTCCTTAGTTACCTTCATGATCGTGATAGGATCTCCAAAGGCCCTTTTGGAGCGAGTTTTGGTGGTCGATTGGCCGCATCTTATACGTGGCCGAAGCATCTCTGTCATGTGTAGTAGCCTCCATCTTCTGCACTGGAGTCGAGGCCATGACATCGCCTTCCCCTCTGCAGTACTTCGCCAATCACCGTAGGCACTTCAAGTAGCCTTTCGTCCATCTACATTTCACGTTCCACCTCGATTCATCCATTACCTCTACCGCTGCTTTATCAGTTCCGACCAACTGGTCGTAGCCCCATATTACCCATCCATCTGCCCTGATCGCATCTCCCGCTCATCCTCCATCTCTCAGCACACTCTGACCCCCTAGATCATGCTCACCGGAGCAGGATTAGGATCGATTTCCTCCATCATATTTGCCAGAAACAAAACTTCTATTCCCCAACTGCTTCCTTCATTTTTATATGCATTAACTGGACTGGAGCTATACCCTTGAGACCCATCATCCTTTGCAGGTACAGGTGTGCGCTAAAGAGTTCAACCCGAGCTTCATTTAAGGTGGCGAAGCAACTCCAGGAGGCGGAGCACCACCACGACCATCTGATCGTACACCAGCCCATCTGAGGACACCAGTTGACACAAAACGTCTTCGCGAAGGAGTAGGTACCTCTAGCGAGCTCATCATATCAGTAGATCACAATACATTCCCGGTTGAAGATCGCCGAAGCTTTATTCATCCTTCACCTTCCCTTGTCGTTCGATCTAGAGACAGATCTCCAGATTTGATTTGAGCCTCTGATTTGCACCCAAACCTTGGCGCTTGGATCAGATCTGGACCCCCATCTGAGTCGTACGTTCGAGCCAGCCTTGCAGACCGTTAGATCAAACCTGGCCTGACAGATATGACCCCATGTCCCCGACATTCTCTGATTGTCAGATCAGCTTTGCAGAAGTCCATCAGAGCCATCAGACCTCTCCAAGCCTGTCAAGTGCTTCGCATGGGTATATTTTCTTTTTACCCTGCACTTTGCTTTATTTTGTCTTAGTCTAATAAATGTAATCCGTAGTTAAAAACTTTTGCATTAAGGACCCTGTAGTTTTGTTATTTAAACTTTAGTCCATCTGAGTTACAATCACATGTAGCTTCACGTGTTGTTTGGTATATTTGCATGTTTGATCCTATGCTTTGAACTGGTTATGGAATGAAGTAAAAGTTTTTATATTTGCAAATATACCCCTGTGCATATGGTTTCACGTGTGGTGCATGATTTCACTGGATTAATTGTATAGTGGTCTCTAGACTTTAAAGATTTGTTATTTATCAGGTCCTTAAACTTAAAATATTTGCATTTTGGTCCTTATGCACTGATTTTAATTGTAGTCATTTATTAATTACAATAAATAGTCAATTAACTCAAAAATTGCCTTAAAAAATACTTGTGGGTTCTGCTTGCATGTTTTATTTATGGTGATTTTTGCTTGTTAATTTTCGTTCATTTTCTACTATCAAAAATTCTAAATCTACTTAAAAAGTCCATGTTTGCATTATAAAATCCACAAAAAAATCGAAAAATCTTTTAAAAATTACACAAAAAATACTAGTTGTCTTTTATCATACTTTAGCTTCTTTATAAATTTTGTTGAAAAATACCTTATAGAAAACTAAAAATTTGCAAAATACTCGAAAACTTATAAAAATCATATAAAATCAACAAAATCCAAAAATTACATTTTGAGTTCCTGTTTGTAAATCTTCTTCTTATTTTTTTCTTAAAAATCACTCCCAAGTGTTTTGAGTGTTTTATCTATTTTAATTTGAAAAATCCCCCTGGTTGTGCACTGTTTGTTTGTTTTGGTACTTTTTTATTTTTAGAAAATCACAAAAACATCTAAAAATTTCCTAAAAATTCTCAAAAACACTACAAAATATATAAAACCAAAAAACTTTTTACTTATTTTTCTGAGCATTTTTGACTTATTTGAAAAACACAAAAAATGCTTGAGTACATTTTTATTCCTTGTGCATATTTCTCTTATATGAAAAATTAAAAATTTGCAAAACTAAAAACCATTAAAAAGACAAATAAACATCCTTTGATTTTCAAATTGACTACTTAGTGTTTAATTATGCACTTTGATCCGACCTTGGTCGCTATACCAGGTTAATAAAAGTAGCAAAATCGCTCATTTTCTCTATTTGATTTATTAGCGGTTTGAATAATTTTCTCATTATTTGCATTGATTGATTAGGGTCACAACGACAACTTAATTCTATACTTAACCCTAGTTGGTCTATGTAATTATCAGAATGGCAACATTGTTGGAGAGCACAACTAAGTAGTTAAGATTTATTTTTGCTTCTATCTGTTATAATTGTTTCTGACCTTCCTCTATTTTTCTTTTTGTGAGAGGGACCGTTGGAGTACAACTCGGTTCACTTTGGAGGGATCAACACAAGAGGAAGAGCAGAAGGAGCAGGAGATTGTAATATTAGATAGATTTACCTTAGTTTTATTTTTGCAGAAACATTTGTAATAACATAGATTCTTGGACTCTCACTTGGACTCTTGGACATTTATTCGGGGTTTGTTTCGCTGAGTGCCGGTGCACTCGGGGGACCTCACCGAATTTTTCATGTTTTCCCACATTTTATTTTTATTTGTTTTCCAAGGTTTTAGCCCCTAGACTTAGGTTTTATTCTTGTTGAGCTCGGTAGAAACTAAGGTTCCAAATACCTTAATATAATATCCGTTCCTATAGGTCAGGATTTGACTTAGTCAAAATAAAAAGCTAATTTAATTGGATTAGAGACCACATGCCACGAGAGGTCGTATACAGCGCTTGTAGGACCCATTGTGGTGGAAAACAATCGACATCTAAGACCGGACTCATGTCTCTTTTTTGATTAATTAGCATCAATTCTTCCCGTTAATAGAAGATATTGTCTTAGGGAAATTTCCTTGTGAATAATATAGAATAGTTTTGATTTTGTCTTTAAATTATGCACAGATCACTCTACATGTAGATTGCTGGAGTAAGGTATGCATTTCTGACTCTACATGCATCATTGAGTTTCATCGTGCATTGGTCTTTCCGTCTTCCTCCCCCTATTTTATTGGACTTAAAATAAAAAAGGAAATTGAAAAATTCATTAGACATTGTTTTATTCAGAAAAAGACATAAAAAGAGATAACCAATAAAATCGGGACTGCTAAGACCTAAAACCAGAAATAACAATAAAAAATTTATTTTGGGGAGAGTAACCCCCTTATTATCTGATTTTACCTACTAGCAGTTGAGCGACCACACACTAGGATAGAGCCACGCCTAAACTTTCTTCAGACTACCGGTTCTAATAAAAATGATTAGCTATTCTCTAGTGAGGATTTACGGGTAGCCGGTAAATGGTCTGTACTTCCTAAGCTGAATGGGTGGTTAAGAGGACATTGTGTAAGGCTCCATCCTCAAGTAATCGGGTGGTGGGAAACGGTCTGTACTTACACCTATACTAGATGGGAATAGGTGCAACTAGTCTTAAAAATCCATGCCAGTCTCCAGGGGGAATCGGGCTCCTAACAGCTCGCTTAACTTTCTCTATAAGATTGTATTATCACCATATAAAAATTGACAAGATAAAAGACCAAGCTTCACGATCATCACACTATGTTGAGTTGGTGAACCGAGGGTTTGTTTTCTCATCCTGCTTTCAATCCAGATCTACTCTTCATAAATCCCCACATTAAGATGATGGACATGAGGTCTCTTAGGCTGCCTATGGTAGCACCGCTTTCCAGCACTCCTCCCCATTCATCTAGGGTAGCTTCAGAGAGCTCAAACCCACTCTCTGAACCTGAATTTACCTCCAACCTATTCCTCCTTGACCACCCTTCTTCTACCCCTGAGGTACAGACAAATAGGCCAACACAACTCTGCATTCATTTGACAGCACCTGAGCTAGGATCTTTTGCCTTTGTAGAAGTCGGAAAGATGGCTAGCCATGAAAAAATCGATGAGCAGCCTCAGACTTCATCGTTTGTAATAGACTAGGTCACCATCAACAACACACTGCTAGCTTCCCTGGAGACCATGCAAAGATAGATCAAAGACTAGGGAATCTTCATGGTAGAGGTGAGGAGAGATCTAACTCAAATGAGAGTTGGGAGAGAAGATCTAGAGATATCAGCTGGTGGTGGAGAGATACCCAGACATGAGGGCCGAGCAGATGACAGACACCAAAACAAGACACGATATCCACAAAGGCTAGCACGTACCTGACGTATCCAGAAAATCACCCTTTTTAATTAATAAATATGTGTCGTTTGTTGTATTTGGGCAATCAGGATCGATCAAAAAATAACCGCACGAATCGATAAATCGATGAATTAATGTTGTACGGTTTGATGTATTTTTAACCTGGGCAAGCCCTAGGGTCGATTCAAGGAGGCAAAGGAACAACTTCAGATCAGATTAGGTGAATTAGCTCACGATTTTCCAAGTGGGATTTATTTAATTTTTTTATGTGATAAAAATGCCAAATGTACGACCTTAAATGAAGTAAGTTATTAAGAAAACATGCGAATTAGCAGAATTAATTTTGAAGCAAAATTAATCCAAATTCAGCCAAATTTTATTTTTCCTATAAACCTAATCTAACGACGAATGCAAAATATATTTTTTTGGAATTATTGTACTTAAGACGCAACAATGAAAAATGCAAACTTTTTTGGGGGTTTTATGCAATTTTTCATGCAAATTAAATGCAAAAATTATGAAAATTTTATTGGAAGTTAAATATGATGAATATAAGCTACATTAATGTTTTTGGAATTTTCTGACAATATATGATTTTATAAGATATTTTTAATGGAAGTAGAGTGATCAAGAGTATTTTATTTCTAATAAATCCACGGAATCAAATTATCTAGAGAGAGAGAGATTTATATCAAATAGATATTCTAATTAGAAATCCAGGAGATTTGTAATTTTGTAAAAATGATATTCATGGATTTAATTAAAAAACAATTACAAAAAGCACTCTAGAATTTATTTTATGCACAAGACAACTCCAATTTGTATGAAATTTAGAAAGTAATTAAAGCACACTTAAAGACATCAACTACAATTTTTTCATAATTTTTGAAGCAATATTTGATTATGTGTGAATTTAGAGCATAAATGGGTAAAATATCACTGAATTTCAAACTCTGATTTTTAATAAATTATCAACTGATCATAAAATTGCAAATAAATATCAGAATGATAAAGAATTAGTTGCTCATCAACATGCTATTTTTCATTAAAATAAATGATGCCAGATGACTGTACAAATAAATGCTTAAATTCATGGGTGTCTATGCTTTACAGAAATGAAATAAACAAACTAAAATGTGCATAAGGATGCATTTGAAAATAAAGAAAACTAAAAGGACACAACTGCAATTCTCCAAAATAAAATAAAATAAAATCGACCTTTAGATCGTGGGCTTCCCACTTCCCACGCTAGGGCATGGAGGATGCAGAGTCGAAGCTGTGCAAGGAAGGAGGCACGGCTGTGCGATGGGCCGTGCGTGGACGGCGAGGCAGAGAGGGGCGGGGGGCGGCGCAACATTGCAGGCGGCATGGGGGTTGGAGCTAGAGCGCGGGGCACATCACTGGGTAGCCTGGCATGGGGTACCGCGAGGGGCGGTGGATGGAGGCGACACGTTGGGCGGCCTCGTACGCAGGTTGGAACGGCGATCGAGGGCGCTGGCGGCACGGCTGGCACGGGCGAGTCGTCGTGTGTGCGGTGTTGGCAGACGCTACACGTAGTCTGGAGTGGGGCACCGTGCTGGTGTACAGCGGGGGCAACGACGCTCGGTTGGCAGTGTACGACCAAGGGGGCACGTACATCGGAGGTCAGGGATGGCGACCGTGAGGAAGCATGGTGTCGGGCAGGCGGCGGCAATCCAAGGGGCGGTGCGCGGGCTGGCCTGCTGCTGCTGGGCCGCACGCAGAGGTGAATGAAGGGCCACGACAGTCTGGAGGGAGATGGTCGTGCGCAGGCGTGCGGTTGTGGTGGAGCCTGGAACAGAGGCACGATGGACTGGTGGAAGGGGCGCACCGCTGCTCCGCGAGGTGTTGAAACCAGGAGGTGGTGGGCAAGTCGACGGCGAGGCGGTCGGTGCGGCGGCGATGTGCAGTTGTGCAGGGGCGGCGTTGTAGACACGTGAAGGTGGTGGCAGATGTCGACCATGCAGCCTGCTTTTTTTTAAATTTTGTTTTGTAATTTTTTATATTTTTTTTAGATAGGAAATAAAACTATGTAGACATGAAAAGGTGATGATGGTGATATATGATATTGTGGTGTTTGTGATAAAGGAAATGAAAATGGTGGTGGTTTAATGATGATTGTTTGAGATGTGTAAACTAACAATAAAACAAAATTTGTTAGATAAAAGAAAATAAAGAGATGAAGATAGAAAATTTACCTGTGTAGTCACCTGAAGAGTGGGGAGCTACACTCGACCCGAGTTGTCACCTCGAAAGGTCGGGCGAATGTCGACCTTGAAGCTTGGCAGCGAGTTTGGAGAAGCTGCTGCTAAGAGGGCGTGCTCCACGGATCTTACCTAAGACTTGTCGTCGCTCGACCTGCTGCGCCAAAACTGTCACCGATGACGCATCAAAGGGGATTGGGGATCTCTCTCTCTCTCAAGAACGGTAGATGATGAAAAATGGAGGAGGAGATGGGAATAAAGGAGGAGAATAAGTTAGAAAAGATGTGGAGAAAATGGAGAGAATGGTGGAGGAAGTGGTGGAGTGGTGAAGACCTGGAGTGTGGGACAAGTAAAGAAGTAAAAAGGGTTAAAAGTAAAATAGAAAATAAATAAGTAGGCTACTAATAATAAAGAAGAGAAAATAAAGGAAATTAATTAATCAACTAATTAAATTATAATAAATAAAATAATAAATAAAATAATTTAAATAAATAAAAATAGTAAAATAAAAATACGAAACTAATAAATAATAATAAATAGGGTGACATGTGGCGGCTCCAGGAGCTGCCACGTGTCGCACCTGGAAAAATAAAAAATTCAATGTAAAGAAAAATAAAAAAGAAATAACAAAAGGGGTAAAATCGAAAAGTGATCAACATGAAAGTTGCTCATCTTAATAAGATCTACAACTTCTGTGAAGGATCGGAAATCAAAAGAAGTCATCTGTACAAAGTGTATTTTTGTGTAGTACCCTATAGATATAAAATACCGCATTTTTATCTTTTGCATTTTTTGTCATTTTTAATTCGAGAAAAATCAAAATAAAGTTAGAGAAAATATGAAAGAAATATTTACAACTTAATCTATTTTTTTTATTTTTAATAATTAAGAAAATAAAAAGATAAAATACAAGGGCAAAAAGGTCAATATGTACAATATACAATAGGGGCACAAAACTCAAGTTTCATATACAATCTCCGATTTTAATGAAATTAGTCTTATTTTGAAGGTATTTGAATGTATATTACTTTAAAAGTGAGGAGACCTAAATCTGACCCTGTATGAGACAGATATGCACATTTTAAGGCTCTTAATCTCAAACTTGGATTTGGTTTTATTGGTCAATTTTACAAGTTAGTATTTTTTTATATTTTTCCTTTATTAGTGTTAGTAATATATACACTATAGAATTGATTTTATTGGATTTGGAGTTAGTATAAAATAGATACGAATATGATATTTACAGATGATTTTTACAAGTGAATTTGACTTCTTATTTAATGCAAATATGAATGCTAAAATGCAGATATTATTTACACATGCATGAATGCTAATTATGAAATATAGATGGAAAAATGCCACTAACTGCTCGGGAACAAAGCTCTATTTTCAACTTTTAGAGTGATGAATCACATATTCATCAACCCCCTATACTTAAACCTTGCTCGTCCCCGAGCAACTAAAATTACATGCAAAAGTGAAATGATTTTGGGTTCCATACAAAGGTCATGAACAAAAAGGTAAAAATGGAGCTTGACTTAACATCTGGATCAATAATGTGTAGGAATCTTATTGGGATCTGAATTTAAGACCTAACAGCCTTTAAGTTCCACAAGTCTTCTATTCAAGACGCCTCTGCAGTCAGGTCAGAACAAATCCTCATACGCAAATTCTGATGACCATGAATTTTACTTGTACTGTGTAAGTGAAATATAGCTCTCCACATCAGAAATGTCAAAGAACCAGCCTCCTCTAACAAGGTAACTCTAATTCCTCGGTCCAGTAACTCTTTCCTCGAGGAGCGAGGTATTCCCTTCTAAGTTCAAGTGCGACCAACTCAAGAAGATAGGGTGGAGAGAAGAATGGATGGTAGCCAGTGTAGCTACATATCCTAGAATGCTTGACTAGTGTAGCTAAGTCATCCAGCTGCAGGCTTCCATGGAATGAGGCTTTGAAGCATATGCCTTGCAAATATACAGACTCCAACATACATTTTATTTTCAATCAGGCCTGTCCATTTTTTGGAGTTCTTTCTTCTTCTTTCTTCTTCTTTTTTTCTTATTTTCGAACTATATACATGGTGCAACATGTACATCAGGAGTTTTTCCTCTTGAGCTAGTAGACTATCCCTCTTTTAAAGTATTATTGCAAACCACAGCATCCCATCCTTAGATGTCAACACCACTAGACTAGGTTGAGATGCACTTCCCTCCCTAGAGGAGGACGGATGTTTCCACCCGTGTGCTACTCCAAGCCAAAGGATTCTACCTCCGCACCACCTCATCAATGAAGAGCTATGTGCATGGTGCTTGTCCAAGTTAGGTCACTGTCTAAAAGAATCATGTGTGTGTATAAACTATTCTACTTAGACCAATCAAGATGACATGTGAACATAGAGTTGCAGACTTAAAGAATTAAGTCACTTGACTTGAAAAATCTTAACTCCAGTTCCTATAAGGTTACTCTGAAATTAGGTAGATTAAGGTCAAATCAAATCCATCCTCAACATCTATTCATGCTTGGTTCAGAACCCAGTAACTTTTCACTTTGCATATGCAAGATATGCAGATGATATAGATGGCATGCTATGTAGATGCAAGACATTTTTTTTGAATGCAAGGATGATATGCAATAGTAAATAAGAAGCCTATTTTTTGTTTTTTTCAAAAATTTGGTATACCTCCTATGTTACAACAAATTACAAGAGTATTATACAAATTATACTAGTGTTATACAATATACAAGTATACATGTATTTTATAATTTTTTTTCCAATTTTTACCACCCCGTAATTATTTCATAATATATACAAAAATACACAAAAATACGTGAAAGTACGAGCTATGGGTAAAGTATATATGTAATATATACACACCCCCTATACTTAGTGTGTGCTATGTCCTCAGAGCATGAAAAGAAAGGAAAAAGACATAGCTCGTGCTAAGCATAAGAGAGCTAAAATAACAAAATGTATAGAAGTCGCTCCACCCCCCTATACATAGGCTCTGGCAGCCTAAGTGTAGAAGAAGATCAAAAATGGGGCGGGTGAGGATAAATGGGGAAATTGATGAGTATATATATATGATGGGAATCGGTCCCCCCTATACTTAGGCTCTGGTCAGCTTAAGTCTAGGACATGAGTGAGTGTGAGAACCAATGAGATCTGGAGAATGTACAGAGAATGATGAAGAGACTCGGGTCGCTCTCCCCCTATACTTAGGATCTGGTCATCCTAAGTATAGCCATAATATGAAATGATATGGAGCCGAGGCAAGTGATTCGAATCACTGGAGAAGGAGGAAAAGAAAATATATACAAGAAGGGTGAGTATATACAAGGATCAAGATGGTTTGTGATGAACCTTCTTGCGGGAGCGAGGAGGTGGGTAATATACATATGTGTCGTTGTCGGAATCCTCCAACGAGGGTCGATACATGGCTGCTTGCTTAGATAAGGCTTAGGAACAACTGAACTGAGCTCACTCATATAAATCACCTCATCCGAACCTGATGAGGATTCCTCTGAAAAGTCCTTCTCCGGTATGTTCAAGGAGACTTTCTTAGTCGATTTTCTAGAACCTGAATCATTGAGAGGGAGAGGAGAGCGACACATCTTAAGGGCAGGGAACACCTTGAGGAATCAATTCTCGACTTCCTCTCACTAGATAACTGACTAGAGGAGGGAGCAATCGTATTTTTAGGTGGGGTCAATTTAGTCTTGGTTTTCTCCTTTGAAGGTCTGGGATGTAGTGCGGTGTTGACCATGGGTCCCTCATTAGACGAGTCACCATATATATTGTAATATTCTTGAAGGGTCAGCGCAGGTCTCGGAAAAGTTATAGTGATCTCAGTTAGCTTGGCATTATTGGGCTCTTGTGTCGGAACATCAAAATGGTCAAGGCAATCAGCAAAACTCGTGTCTGACTCAATGATATTTTTGGGTCATGAGTCCTCCTTAGAAGTTGTCATGGTGGTGGTGAAAGTAGTTGGTGAAGTGGAGGTGTGGGGAGTCTCTGAACCAAAGGTCATCTGGGCAATCAATATCTCAGGTGTAGTAGAGAGACGGGACTCATCTATCTCTTGATGGTAATGACTGTCTGCGGATATACGGGTCACCTTAGAGTAAAGTGTATCAAAGAATGAGTGAGGTCGGAGTGCTCCCAATGCTGAAAAATCGATCTCAGCCGAGTCTCGCAATCTATAGTTGCCTTAGCCAAGGATAAGAATGGCTTCCCGAGAATAATCGAATACTGGGTAAACTCTCCTCGGTGCTCAATGTCAATGATCATGAAGTCTACTTGGAGTAGAGCACCTTGGAAAGTCATGATGACTGCAATGGTTCCTCTCGACCGTTTGATAGATCGATCAGCCAGCTGAACGATCTCTCTCAACTTTCTGTTTGTTCTGAGTTTGAGCTTGTCAAACACAAAGGTCAGGAGGATATTTATTGGAGAGTCATCATCGATTCTTGCATGGGTAAAGGTAGTGTCTTTGATTTCACATTCAACTCGGGGCAACCACTTCACTCTGCAGCTCTTGGTCTTCTCCCCATCACCAAGGAGGTAGCCATAGACACTATGTGTCTTTCAGTCCTTGTTCTCTTATTACCCGACCTCTTGGGAATCAATTTACTCTTTACAAATCTCTTGAGGTCAGGGAAGTGATCCATGGCCTTTATTAAGGGAAGTTTAAAAAATAATTCCTCATCGAGTGCTTCCCTTAGGGCAGGATCCAATTTTTTTAAGTCTTTTTCATTTTCTTTTTTTATGAATTTTTTTGATTTTTCAATGTTTTTGGTCTTTTTTATATTTTCAATTTTTTTGGTATTTTTGATGGGCGAATGGTCAGACTCTGGAATGGAGGGAAAGTGGTTAGTAGAATGGGGAGGCAGAATTGACTCCAGCTATACAAAAAGTGTGGGTTCCCTAATGATCGCTCGGTTTTCAACATCAAATCTACTTACTTCCTTTTCTACATTCATTCCCAAGATGGCAGAAATTGAGTGTAATATTTTCATGACATCTCTCAACTTGTTACCAAATGATTCATTTTTCTCAATAAGTCTAGAGATGTCATCCTCCACAAAATTCTCATGACGAATCATGGGAGAGTTCTGCTCAATTGGAGGATACTGCTGAGATATTGGGGTCTCATACTCAACATACCTAGAGTCTGGTATGTAATGCTGGGTCGAGTATGGATCGTCTGAATGACAGCTATTGGTCGGAGCCTCATATGATGGAGTTAATAAAGAGGGGGTTCCTAGATTGAATCCATGAGTCCAATCTTGTGAATGTATAGGCTCTCCGAATGGCTGGTCAATGTAGGCTTGATTACTAGGGTCAATCAAGTCATGAAGATCATTAGGTGCATGCCTCTCCATTCAGTATGTCCTATCAACCATGAAATTCTGCCACTTATCTGTCTTAACAGTGGCTTGCTCTTCGTATGGTTCATTGATTCCATCAAGCTCCTGAGAATAAGGACATTCAGCCCAAGATGGAAGTAGATCTGGAGTGTTACAATATGGAGTAGGTGAGAAATGCGAAGAAGTAGGAAAGTCAGTCAAAGATCTGACTTCATAATTGGGTCGAGGTGGAACCGACCATGGGTAAGGGTCTCCCGTATGGCAGAGGATACATGGAAGAAGGAGAAGGCGGAGATGAACGGTATATGGTCGAGGAGGAACAACCTGAGATCTCAGGGTATGGGGATCAATATCCCGACATCTTGATGAGGAAAGGATGAATATAAGCAGATCGAGGTAGAAAATGTGCAATTACACAGGATAACACAAACTGATAGACACAAAAACAAATGCAAGAGCAAACCCTGAGTTCACACTCAACATGGTAAAGGACCCGAAGCGGGTCTGATTAATCTGATTAATTTTAAGTGTGATTTTCAAGCAAATAGAAAGGATTACGTGGCCTAAGGGGAAGTCAGCTCAAAGTCGGATGTGTCTCCCTTGTTTAACCTGTCACTTAAGATACCAACGCCCTTCCTTTCTTCGCTCTTATCACCAGCTAAGAAGTTCAAGGACTTGCCCCTATCTACCTACCGAAGTAGGCGGAGGCTGACAAGGCTTATAACTTCACCCTAGAGGGTTACTAGCAACTTATCACGGTGCACCGCTGCTTCACCCCTATCTACCTGCCGGAGCAGGCGGAGGCTACTTGGTGCTGGTCAGTTGAACCTATAGGAGTTCAGCCTGTGATATTTGCTAGGATCAGGGTACGTGATATGGAAGGTGGGGATTTTGGCTCTACCTTAAGGTGTGCACACACACTCTATACCCTCACCCATCTTGAAATCAAGGTCGGAGTTACTCTCCCGCAAACAAGGATTAATTTTAGTCAATGTTTTGGGTCCAATTCAATTAGCAGTCCCAATATTAGAGATTAGTTGTCACTGTAATTAATCCACACAAGCAATCACGCCTATCGTCTAGTCCCAATTACTTTATCCTATGTTAGAAAAACCGAGAGAGAGAGAGAATCAGAAAAATACGATGCAATCGAGAAAATGATGATTAATGCTTGAGTAAAAAGACTTATAGTGCCTCCAGCTCTCTACCATGTGGGATGCAATACTGAATTGAAATTTTACATTAAATGAATGCAGTCGACAAAAAGCTGCTCCTAGACAAGCAGTTCTATTAGCGAGTGAAGAACAAGTTAAATTTGGCTAAGTTCTGCGGTCTAAGTAATGGTGAAGTGTGTCCTAGATATTACGAGCACAAACAGTCCTAAGAAAGCTCTAAGAGCCATGAATGCAGGTTCTATCCTACGTCAATCAACCACACAACACAGAGACTCTTTTTATTATTCAATTACACGCGCAAGAACCCAAACGGGAACCACTGCAAATATAAATTACAAGTTAATGAAAATCTCTATTCAATGATCTTCTTGGCGTCTCAACAACCGACTCAATCCACGAATCGTCGGCATCCGATGCTCTTCGAGATGCGTTGACTTCAAGAAAGCCGCTCCAAGTCCATCGGGTCCTCACACAAAAAGATGGAATTTTATGTCAAAGAGAGATAGATAAAAAATAAAAAATAAAAAATGGAATAATCACAAATGGGTTCAGGGATCAGAATACACGAGGGATGGGAAAAACCTTAATCTAATTTTATAAAATGATCCTAAGCCATTTGCCTCCCCGGCAATGGCGTCATTTGATGTATCCGGAAAATCGCCCTTTTTAATTAATAAATATGTGTCATTTGTTGTAGTTGGGCAATCAGGATCGATAAAAAAATAACTGCACGAATCGATGAATTAATGTTCTGCGGTTTGGTGTATTTTTAACCTAGGCAAGCCCCAAGGTTGACTTAAGGAGGCAAAGGAACAACTTCAGATCAGATTCGGTGAATTAGCTCACGGTTTTCCAAGTGGGATTTTTTTAATTTTTTTATGCGATAAAAATGCTAAATGCACGATTTTGGATGAACTAGGTTATTAAGAAAACATGCAACTTAGCCGAGTTAATTTTGAAGCAAAATTAATCCAAATTCAGCCAAATTTTATTTTTCCTATAAACCTAATCCAACGACGAATGCAAAATATATCTTTTTGGAATTATTACACTTAAGACACAACAATGAAAAATGCAAACTTTTTTGGGGTTTTTACGCAATTTTTCAGAAGGTAATTTTTTTGATCTTTTTCAATATATTTTATACAAGAAGGAAAAAACACATGCAAAATCGGGTCAGTTTACAAGTGAATTTAGAAAAGTGATCAAATCAAGTCCAAAAATTGTGAAACTTGGCCAGATGTTGGAATGCAATGAAATTAAGCTACCCTAATTTTTTAGAATTTTCTGACACTATATGAATTTAATATGAATTTAAAATGAATGCAAGGTGATTTTGACTAAATTAATTTTAATAAATACCAAATCACAATATTTTCAGATATAAAAATTATCCTAGATAGATCTGAGTGTGAAGAATCCAGGAAAATTAATAGATCTCAATTTCTTATGTGAAATGGACCTATTAAAAATTAATTAAAGAAATCACAAAATGATTTATTCAGGCCTTGGGGTGCGTGCGAATGAGGTGATTTTTGGAAACAATGTAAAACTTAATTATGCTAGGTCTAATGTAAATTTTTGGTGATTTTTGGAGTTACAGAGAAATTACTACAAATTAAAAGGCATAAATGGGCAAAATAAGACAAAATTCCACCAATTAATTAATAATAAAATCCACTGTTATCACAAAAATAAGACAAGTATCATATATGAAAGAGGACAAATTAAGTTACACAATGCAATTTTCAAACTTGAAAAATGAGTTAAAATGAATGCCTAGAGATGCGTATAAAGACATTGGCCTAACTGCAATTACAGGAAATAAAATTGATAAAACTTAAACATGCTGACAGAGACTAATGTGCAATTACCTATAATGAGGGGTATGTATGCAAAATACCCGCATAACATGTGCACCTCACGTGAGGGCTCCTAGTAGGGACTGGAATGCAATTTCTAAAACCTTCAGGGGCCTCGCTGCAAAATACCCAAGCCGCACTTGAAAACCACGTGGGGTCCCAGGCTCAGTTGGCTTCGGAGGCTCGGACTGAGGCTTGGGTGACTAGAGGCTCGGACTCGGCTCGGATGGATGCTCGGCTAGCTTCGGGGAATCCGAGCCTGATGGTCGAGGAAGAGGCTCGGAGTAGGCGACGTGGCATGCTGTGGACCACTGGATCAAGTGAGGATCCAATGGCTGCTGGTGGCTGACGCGTGGCGTGCGGCGACCCGTTGGATCAAGATCGATCCAACAGTCTCCGGAGCTCGATGAAGGTGGACACGTGGATGATCAAGCATCGTTGGATCAAGATGAATCCAACGACTCCCTGAAGCTCGATGTGAATGGCGACATAGTACGATCAGATGCGTAGGATCCTCCTGATCCTACGGCTGCAGAACCAAGGCGACGTGGCATCCTCCAGACTGTCCGATCAAGGGGATCGGACGGCTGCTGCTATCCATCTTCAACCAGTCCGCCTCCTCCTACAGCGGAGGTGGCTGCACTCTGGTGAAGGGGGTCTAGCTCCGCCCCTTCCTCTGGTCGTCGATGAAGATCGCTAGTGGCTCCCAAGTAGCTGGGACGAATCGTGGAGGCATCGGGGATCCGCCGGAGGTCTCAGAAGTGGTTGGATTGCTCTGGAGGTCGGAGGCGAGGAATCTCGAAGGAGCTCCGATGAAGTTCCGACCAATCGAAGATGGAGTACCTGCAGGGGGTTAGTGGAATAGCTGAGGCGTGCTACGTGAGCATGGAGTGACCGTGAGTGTGGGGAGAGGCCTGAGGGGTGATGAAGTGGTCCGGTGATCGAGCTCTGCCAAGGTGGCGGAGCTTGCGTTGGCGTGGGGTGGAGTGCGTTGTTGGAGAAGATGAAGGCGTGCGCAAAGATGCCAGCTCCGAGGCGAAGCTCGGAGGATGGCCGGCGGAGCGTGAAGTGGATCGTGGGCGGTGAATAAAATAGGAGAAAAGGCAAGAAAAAGAAGAAGAAGATCGGGAGGGAGATGGAGGCTTCTACCTGGGGAATGGAGCTTGAAGGTGTGCTCCTGGTCGTCGCTCGAAGGACGGTAGGCAGTCCTGAGCTCGTGCAGCTCGCGAAGGAGGTTGCGGCACGGCGGGGGATGGTCGTGGATCTCACAGGAGGTGGATCTCAGTCGTCGCTCAACGTCTCCTCAAATCCCTGTCACCAAGATGAAGGTCAGAGCTCGTGGATTCTCTCCGTGATGGCGGATGGGGCTGATAGTCGACGGTGGGGGCGTATTTATAGAGGGAAGGAGACGACGTAGCTGGCAAAGTGGTGGAGTTGGTGGACATCGTGGAGCGAGGTGGAGGGAGTTCATGGTGTTCGAGGGGGTCGGCGAGGATGAGGGAAGAGTGGGGTATGTCGTAGAGGTGACAGGAGGCGGAGAGGGTGGCCGGAGTGGCTCCCAAAATAGGAAGGGGGCGGCACGCGCGCGAGGTGGGCGATGTGGGGCGCGGGCCAATCGGGAGGTAGAAGATGACTTCTTGACCATTGGATTGAATGATCCAACGGTCAAGAGAAGGCAGAAGCGAAGGTGAGGATTAGATCGGCGGATCGAAATCGAAGGCGCAGGGCGCACCACGTGGCAGGCGTGAGTAGAGGCGCTAGCGTGCGGCGGAGATGAAGCTCTGGGATTTGATCGAACGATGGAGATCCAAAGTGAGGTGAATGGCCAGGATGGGGTGCTTCTGGCGAAGATCGGAGGGCGTGGATGCAGCCACGTGGCGCATGGAGAACGCGGCGCTGGCTAAACGGTCCAGATGAAATCCAAGGCCTGATCGAATGGCTGGGAAGCGTTGCAGCTTGGATGGCCCAGATCAAGAGAGAGGAAGGGCGATCGGACAGTGGAAATGGAAGGCGCGTGGCACGCAAGGGAGCGGGCCGCGTGGTGCAATCAGAGGGTGCCACGTGGCCTGCTCTGAAGGGTTGAGAAAGAAAATGAAATTAGAGAGAAGGAGGCCGAATTTGGAAAAACTCGAAACATGAAAGTTGTAGATCTCGATGAGATCTACAAGTTTCATGTTGACCAAAAATGGTGATGAGATCAAATATGATACAAAAAATACATGAGTACAAATATACATACAAATAGTGTAGAAAGGGCCCAAAACCCAAGTTTTGCATACGAGCTCCGAATTGAATGAAATTGGTCTCATTTTAAGGTTTCTGGATGTGTATTAATCTGAAGGTGAGTAGACCTAATTCAGAGGTTGTATGAGAGGGATATGTGAATTCTAAGGTCTAGGTTCTCCAACTGGGTTGGGGCTTATTTGGCAATTTACATGATAGGGATTTTTGGCCTTCTTCCTTATATTATTAACTAGTAATATACATAGTATAGGGAAGGTGTTATTTGATTTTAGAGGGGATATAATTAGGTGAATTATTGGGAGTATTTTACAAGTGGATTTTACAAATGAATTGGCTTCTTATTTAATGCAATTATGAATCATAAAATGCATGTATTGTGGATTTATGCATGAATGCTATTTATGTAAGATAAAGGGAAATATGTTGCTAAATACTCGGGAACAAGGCTCTATTTTCAACTTTATGAGATTGGGTTCCATACCAAGGTCATGAACAAAAGTTGAAAATGGAGCCTGACTCGTCCTTTGGATTAATTGTGTGGCGGAACCTTATTGGGATCTGAACTTAAGACCTAACAGACTTCAAGTTCCACAAGTCTTCTATTCAAGACTCCACAATAGTCAGATCAGAACAAATCCCCAGACGTAAATTTTTGATGAATATGATTATTACTTGTACTGTGTAAGTGAGATGTAACTCTCCACATCAGAAATGGCTCAGAAACAACCTCCTCTAACAAGGTAACTCTAATTACCAGGTCCAGTAACTCTTTCCTCGAGGAGCGGGGTATTCCCTTCTAAGTTCAAGTGCGACCAGCTCAAGAGGAGGGGGTAGAGAGAAGAATGGACGGTAGCCAGTGTAGCTGCCTATCCCAGGATGCCTGACCAGTGTAGCCAAGTCATCCGGCTACAGACTTCTTGCTAATATACATACTCCGACAGATATTTTATTTTCAATCTGCCCTGTCTACTTTTTTGGAGATCTTGCATTTTTTCCTTTTTCTTTTTTTCTCTTTTTTTCTTTTTTTTAACTATATACAAGGTGCAGCATGTACATCAGGAGTTTTTCCTCTTGAGCCAGTAGGCTATCCCTCTTTTGAAGCATTATTGCAACCCACAGCATCCCGTCCTTAGATGTCAACACCACCAGACTAGGTTGAGATGCACTACCCTCCCTAGAGGAGGATGGATGTTTCCACCCGTGTGCTACTCCAAGCCAAAGGATTCTACCTCCTCACCACCTCATCAATGAAGAGCTACGTGCATTGTGCTTGTCCAAGTTAGGTCATTATCTAAAAGAATCATGAGTATGCACGAGATATTCTACTTAGACTGATTAAGATGACATATGAACATAGACTTGTGGACTCGAAGAATTAAGTCACTTGACCTGAGAAATCTTAACTCCAGTTCTTATAAGGTTTCTTTGAAATTAGGTGGATTAAGGTCAAATCAAGTCCATCCTCAATATCTACTCATAACTTGGTTTCGAACCAAGTAGCTTTTCACCTTGCATATGCAAGATATGTAGATGAGATGTAGATGACATGCCATGAAAATGCAAGACTCTTTTTCTTTCTTTTCTTTTCAGATGCAGAGATGGTATGCAAGAGTAAATAAGAAGCCTTTGATTTTTTTTCAATCATTTTTTTCAAGAATTTGGTATACCTCCTATGTTACAACAATTTACAAGAGTTTTATGAGTATTATACATATTATACAAGTGTATTTTACAAAAAAATTTCTCCAGTTTTACCCATCCCGAAATTATTACAAAATATATACAAAAATACGTGAAAGTACGAGCTATGGGTAAAGTATATATGTAATATATACACGCCCCCATATACTTAGCATGTGCTATATCCTCAGAGCATGAAAAGCGAGGAAAAAGACATAGCTCGTGTTAAGCATAAGAGAGTCAAAGAACTAAAGATGTATAGAAGTCGTCCTGCCCCCCTATACTTAGGCTCTGGCAGCCTAAATGTAGAAGAAGGTCAAAAATGGGGAGGACAAGGTCAAGAGGAGAAGTGGATGAATATATACAAGATGGGCATTGGTCCCCCCTATACTTAGGCTCAGATCAGCCTAAGTATAGGACTGGAGTGAGTATGAGGACCGATGTGATCTAGAGGATGTACAGTGAACAGACGCCGGTGACTCACCCCCTTATACTTAGGATCTGATCATCCTAAGTATAGTCCTAGATGAATATACATGAAGTTGGGGTGAGTGATTAGAGTCACGGGAGGGAGGGGCAGAGTATAGTGATGGTTATATACAAGGATTGTGGTCTGAATATTTCAAGATGTTGCTGATGGCTAGAGCTCACTGCTGCAAGGTCTCATGCGCGGCTCGATGTGTATCTGTTGAATCTATCTCAGGCATGAATAAAATCTCCTCAACATGGACTAATTGCTCATTGGTTTCGACGAAGTGCTTCAACAATTGTCCATTCACTAGGAATGTCGGTGCGTTGTCTATGAGATCTGAGATCTCGACACATCCACTATCATGCACCGCACGGACAATGAATGGGCCCGTCCACTTGGACTTCAACTTGCCTTGGAAGATCTTTAGCCCTGCATTAAACAACCATACCTTCTGTCCAGGAACAAAGGTCTTTCGTCTGATATATCTATCGTGCCAACGCTTCACCTTATCCTTGTACACCAAACTGTTGTCGTATGTGTGGTTTCTGACTTCCACAAGCTCATTCAGATCCATTTCTCTCTGCTTCTGCCCAAGGTGCGTGTTCCAATTGACCTTCTTGATTGCCCATTCTGATTTATGCACTAACTATGCGGGTAAATGGCACAGCTTTCCGAATACCATCCGGAATGGTAAGGTTCCTAACGGTGTCTTGTAAGCCGTCCTATAAGCCCATAGAATTTGACCCAAGATCTGAGACCAGGCCTTCCTGTCTGGGCGGACAAGCTTCTACAATATAGTTTTCACCTCCCTATTCGACACCTCAGCCATACCATTAGTCTGTGGGTGGTAAGGACTAGCAATACGGTGTTCGATGCCATAGTCCTTCAAGAGTTTCTTCACATTTGGTTTACAAAGTAGCTACCCCCATCTGATATCAATATTTTGGGGATCCCAAACCTAGAAATAATATGCTCTTTGATGAATTTACAGACAGTCCTACTATCTGCGGCTCGGGTTGGGATAGCCTCCACCCACCTGGATAGGTAGTATACCGTAAGAAGGATGTACTCGAATCCGTGGCTAACAGGGAATGGGCCCATGAATTCGATGCCCCAGGCGTCAAAGACATCACAAATGATGGCAGGCTGCATCGGCATCTCGTCCTTGGAACCAACGGTTCCTCCTATTCTCTGGCATACTGGGCACGACTTCGCAAAGGTGATGGCATCGCGAAACAGAGTCAGCCAGTAAAAGCCACACTGAAGTACCTTCCATGCATTCCTCTTCCCGGAGTGGTGTCCTCCTACCTCCGAACTGTGGCATAAAGAAAGGACACTATGGTATTCCTCCTGAGGAATACACCGTCTCCAGACACAATCCGATCCTTCAAAGAAAAGGATCGGATCCTCCCAATGGTAGTGTCTATCATCCGACTTCAATCGGTCAATGTGGCTCTTGGGCCAATCTTCGGGAACCTTCTTGGAGGCAAGATAGTTCAAGATATTGGCATACCATGGGAGTGAGTCGACAACAAAAATCGACTCATCAGGGAAGGAGTCTCGAATTGGTTAATCCTCGGAAGTATTAACATCTTCAAGACGGGAGAGATGATTGGCTACTACGTTCTTCTTTCCAGGTTTATCACGAATATCCAAATCAAACTCCTAGATAAGCAAAATCCACCGTAGAAGACACACCTTCGCGTCCTTCTTTTCCATCAAGTACCATAGTGCTGTGTGGTCAGTGAACACAATTACCTTGGATCTGATTAAATGAGATATGAACTTGTCCAAGGCAAATACTACTGCAAGCATCTCCTTTTTCGTAACTGTATAGTTACGTTGAGCGATATCAAGCACTTTGCTTGCGTAGTGGATTGCAAACGGGATGCCATCCCTCCTTTGTCCTAACATGGCCCCAACTGCAAAATCTGATGCGTCCGTCATGATCTCAAAAGGTAGAGACCAATCTGTGGCTTGTAGGAACATGGCTTCCATGATCATTACTTGCAATAGCTTAAAGGCCTCAAGACATTTATGATCAACAATAAACTACATGTCCTTGCCTAAAATCTCAATTAGCGGTCGGGCAATCTTAGAAAAATCCTTGATGAATCTCCTATAGAATCCGACATGCCCGAGGAACGACCACAACTGCTTAACGTTGGTTGGTGGCTGGAGTTGTCTGATCACATCCACCTTGGAAGGGTCAACCTCCATTCCTCTCTTGGAGATGGCGTGCCCCAACACAATGCCCTCCGTCACCATGAAGTGACTTTTCTCCCATGAGAGCACCAGATTAACCTCACAACAGCGTTTACAGACTCGGTCTAGATTCCTAAGACAGGAATCGAAGGAATCACCGTGGACCGAGAAGTCATCCATGAAGACTTCCAGGAATTCATCGACCATTTCGGCGAATACAGCAATCATGCACCTTTGAAAAGTACCGGGAGCGTTGCATAACCCAAAGGGCATGCGCCTGAAAGCATAGGTACCAAAGGGGCATGTGAACGTGCTCTTTTCATGGTCCTCCGGGGCTATGGCAACTTGATTGTAGCTCGAGAACCCATTCAAGAGGCATAAGAATTCTTTCCCCACTAGTCTCTCTAGGATCTGATCAATGAACGGTAGGGGGGAAATGATCCTTCTTCGTCGCAACATTCAAGCATTTGTAATCCACACAAACGTGCCACGACGTGGGCACTCGCGTCACGATCTCCTCTCTGTCCTCGTTGGTGGTTGTCTGAATTCTTGACTTTTTCGAGACAACATGGATCGGGGCCACCCATTTAGAGTCGGAGATGGGATAAATGAAACCCGCATTGTACCATTTCTCTATCTCCTTCTTCACTACCTCTCCTAAATTTGGATTCAAACGACATTGGAATTCACGAGAGGGTTTAGCTTCATTCTCCAAGTAGATATGGTGCGAACACAGAGCGCGATTTATCCCGTGGAGATCAGAAATACTCTAGCCTATCGCCTTGCAGTTTTTCTCTAGGATCTCTAGCAAGAGAGATTCTTGCTCCTCGGTCAATTGCGAACTGATGATGATCGGATATTTCTTCTCATGACCTGCAAGGAATGCATATTTTAGTGTTGTGGGTAAAGGTTTAAGATCAGGTAATGTGTGATCATCTAGGAAGTCTGGCTCAATCGAATCTGGTTCAGTTTTGAAAGTGGCTGGATCTGTCTCTAAAATTACTGCCACCAAGTCATTCGGCTCTGGAGTCGGATCGTCAAAGGTTTCCATGCAATTGGAAAAATCCACATCCGACTCGTCATCCTCATCTTCTAATTGTCCTAAAGAGGGAAGGACTGATAGGCCTTGCTGGGCCTCTAAGTCATCGAAGATGTAGGGGGATGCTGGTTCTGAGTTGTACTCGATTCTAAGAACCTCACAAACTGACTCATGCACAAGATCATCTCCAGAATGGAGGGACTCATCGGTGCTAGATGGGTTCTGTCTCCATGGCCCAACAGTGTCTACATGGTCGTAGTCTACTTCGGATGAAGAGTACTCGGTACTGGATTCGGAATCAGGTCTCTGCTATCTGGTTTGATTCATCTCAAGTTCCTCGTCTCCGCCTGGAGTTTGGAACTGGATCTTCCCAATCTTATAATAAAACAAGGCCCCCGTTGTTCTGAGGAAGGTCCTACCTAGGATGATCTGGGAATCTCTTCAATTACGAGGGGTTTCCATATCTAGGATAGTAAAGTCCACCATGTATTCTTAACCCTCAACATTGATGACAACATTCCTCAATTCTCCTTAGGACCTCTTGGTTGATTTATCAGCGAACTGAAGGAGGGCTCTAGATTTCCTAAGAGGTCCGAGATTAAGCTTGTCATAGAGGGTTGTAGGCATTAAGTTGATTGAGGAGCCGTTTTCTAGGAGAGTGCGTGCAAACGCAATGTCATCAACATGACTCACCACATAATGTGCACCCATGTCTCTTCGTTTCCTTGGAAACGAGTTCTTTATTGCACAAGTCGTGGCTACTGACAAAACGTGTTTCTCAACACGTCTTTTGGTCTTCCTGCTAACCCAAGTAGGTGTGCATCTCACCTTAAGGCATTTTTTAAACGCAGATGTCATCTCCACGTACTTGTCAAAAGGAAATGTGACCTTGATATGTTTGTTACAAAACTCTGCCATCTCAGGATCATCTTTTTGGATTTTTTAGTTTTCCTCTTTCCACCATTGAGAGATCGGGGGAAGGGATTATTGACTCCAACTCGGATTCTGAAACTGAAAGATTTTCATTCATTACTGGAACTGAGTTTTGTACAAGACTCGGACTCTGAAACTCATTTGGACTCTGACTATGACTGAAAGAAAAATGCTGCTGCGAAACCGGTGATGCGTCCTCCACGACTGCTGGAATGTCCTCCTCAGATGGAGGTGCAGGCTCTTCATCGGTTTCTGTGGATTCTCTGCTGGTGCAGTTCCTTTGCTTCTTCAAGGACCCAGAAGTCCTCTTCTTCTGCCAGTATTGGTGATGGTGATGCTGCCCCTCCTCTGCCTCCAAGTTCTCCTCAGGTAGAGACTTGGCGGTTTCTTCCTCCTGTGCCCGTGCCCGATCAGGTATGATCACGGTCCTTCCGCTCCTGAGGGACATATGGTTTACATTATTGTACGAAAGGATCTCATGTTCAGATAAAGAATCATCCGAATAGTATACCTGATCTCGTGGTCGGTTCTGGCCTTGAGTCAAGCTATTGGGGTTGGCCTGAACCTCGCCGAGAATTGGGGTCTTTGGCACCATCTGCTGGTCCTGGGTACGAGAAACACAGTTTAGGTCAGTTCTCATATCCAGATAGTCATTCTGGATCTGTTGGACCCTATCAGTCAGGGTCTGGATCACCAAGGTGAGGGACTCCAATTCAGTGGGCTGAGCGAGTTGATGTTGACCTGAAGATGAGGTCCTATACTGGACCTGCTAGCCATGCCGATACTGCTGTTGCTGATGGGGCGGTGACGGGCCCTGCTGGCCCGAGTGGAATGTGCGCTGTTGCTGCTGGTGCTGCTGAGGATGGTACTCGCGTTTGGGCCTGGACTGAACAAAGCGTGGTGCGGGGACGGAGCTGTTTTCCTGGTAAGTTAGGGAAGGGCGGTGAGGCTGACCGTTCCCTATCCCCGACTGTCTGCCGACGGGGTCATGGCTATACCGCAACCCGTTGATCTCGAACACCTGCGGAGGCTCCTCGTATCCTATCTCCACTTGTGGGGGTGCGTGTTGGTCCTGTTGAGTGTAAGTCTGCTCCTCGACCCAGCTACTCTGAGGCCCAGGTGCCTGTTCCTGTACAAGATGGACTCTGTGTACAGGTACAAGTGGTGCAGAAGGGGCATGTAGCTTTATCTTAGCTACCCTTTCAGTAAGTTCCTCCACTTGCTTCGGCAATTTCGAGAGAGACTCAAGGTCAGTGACCCTCTTGTGAATCTGCTCGACCATGGTTAACTTGTCTGCGATTACCTCCATGCTAGAGATAAGGTTGTCAGTCAGATTCATTACAGTCCTCCGGGTTGTCTCGCTGGTGAGTCTTGAAGGAGACAACTGATAGGCCCTGGTGGCCTGCGACCTTCCTGTTTCTGCCATCTACTCTAAGATTTTCCATGCAGCATTTTCATTCTTGTTCAGATAACTTCCTCCACATGCGACACTGAGTAACCCCTGCATCTCCGGGGTCATGCCACAGAACAAGGTCTGGACCAAGATCGCCTTTGAAATGCCATGGCACTGGTATTTCTGAATGAGGTCATTAAACCTATCCCAGGCTTCATGGAATGGTTCGCTGGGTCCCTGGCAAAAGCTTGCGATCTTTGTTCTCATTTGATTAGTCCTACTAAGTGGGTAGAACTTTTTCAGGAAAAGGTCCTTGAACTGCATCCAGGTTGTACACATCACCCCTAGGTTCTTCAGCCAATGTGCTGCCTTATCTCCTAAGGATAAAGGGGTGGCCTTCAGTCTGATATAATCCTGTCCAACCCTAGGGTGACTAAGGTTGTTGCAAACCAGCTCGAAGTCTATGAGGAAGGTACATTGTTCTTCGTTTGCATTTCCATTGAACATCAGCAGCAACCTCAGGAAGTGGGGTTTCAGTTCAAATGCTTTAGGGGGGACCTCGGGTGCTAGACAAATTTGTATCTCGTTCTCTGTTGGATTATAGGCATCCACCATTGGTCTGTATATTCCTTCAGCTTCGATCACCTGTCCCAGTCTAGCCGTTAATTATGCGTTAGTTGTTCAACTTTAGCCAGTCGGGCTAAGACTTGAATCATCGGGTCCTCTCTGTTTCCCTCCTCTTCAGGGTTCTTTTTCGGCATTGTGTCCTCTGGTCCTGGGGATGAAAAATGGTCTGGGTTAGAGGACAAATCAAGGAAGGGATTCTTACCAAGGCAATGGTCTTCTTCGGTAAGCTCAGAGGAGAGGAAAGGGTTGGTTTGAGAGTAACCACCATTGGTGTGAGGGATCCAGAACTCAAGAGGGTCATGAGTTCTGGGTAGTCCAAGTTGCGCTTGAACCGGTGAAGATGAGTTTCATGGGGGGCTCAGAGAGAGATTGGCGAATAAGGAGTCGATATCCCCCCAGTCACTCACCTTGGATTGGCAAGAAGAATCGGGAGTTCTAAGTGAAGATAGAATTTTACTCCTACCTGAAGTAAGCAATTCAATCCAATACCCTGTATTCACACTCAACACGGTGAAGGACCTGAAACCGAGTCCAATTAATCTTGTTGATTTTAAGTGTGATTTTTCAAGCAAGATAACAAGGAGTTACGCGGCCTACAGGGAAGTCGGCTCAAAGCCAGATGCATCTTCCCTGTTTATCTTGTCGCCTAAGATACCGCTGGTCCTTCCTTTCTTCGCTCCTATCCCAAGTTGATGGATTCAAAGACCTGCCCCTATCTACCTGCAAGCAGGCGAAGGCTGATAAGGCCGGAACTTCACCTCGAGGGGTTATTGGTAACTTGTCACGAAGTACCGCAATTTCGCCCCTATCTACCTGAGACAGGCGGAGGCTACTTGGTACTAGTCAGTGAACCTGAATAATTCAACTTGTGATATTTCTTAGGATCAGTCGAAATATGATATGGAAGGAGGGGATTTGGGCTCTGCCTTCAGGTGTTCACACACACTCAAGTACCCTCACTCAGCCTGAAAACAAGGTCGAGGATTAATCTTTTGCAAGCAGAATTTCTGATTTTATTGGATTTTTTGGTCAATAATGTTAGCAGTCCCAATTTTGAGTTAGTTATCACTGGTTTAGTCCAATCCACACGGCACACCTATCATCCCGTCCCAATTTCATTTTACTTAAGTTTGAAAACCAAGAGAGAGAAATCGAGAAAAGCCGATGCACGAAAATCAATGATGCGTATGCTGAGTGAAGAATACTTACAGTGATCCCTTGCTTTTATGCAGAATGCAAAACAGAATTGAAATCTTTTTACACTACATGCAAATGCAGACGACAAAATCCGCTCCTAGACAAGCAGTTCTATTAGCGAGTGAAGCACATGTTGATTTGACTAGATCTGCGGTCTAAGTGTGTCTTTTAAATGTAATGTGTGGTCCTAAGGAATTAAAAGCACAAGCAAATCCTAGAGTGGCTCGAGGAGCCCCTAGTGCAAGCCTATTCTAAAAAATTCAATCCACATATCACACGGGGACACGGTTCCACTACGTTTACACATGCGAGATCCCAAACGAGAACCGTTGAAAATAATGCAAAAAATAAAGAAATGAAAAAATACAAGTCCTCTCAAATCACTCAAAAAATTAAAATGCAGGTTCCTCGAAGCGTCTTCGACTCCTCACCTTCCTCGCACAAAAACAAGTTGAGGTCAGATAGAGAACAATACAAAAATACAAAAATTTAAAGGACAGAAAAATATTCACAAGAAAACCGGGGGTCAGACTACCCGGGGATGAAAAATCAAACACTCAGAAATTAACTACAATTTAACCTAAGCTGTTCCTCCCCGGTAATGGCACCATTTTGAAGAGCGTCTTACCACCCTTATTAATTTAATCAAATTAATGGTCAAATTAATCGTTGTGTCGTTCGTTGCAGTCAGATAATAAGAGCTAATCAAAAACCACTTTTAATTAAAGTCAAATTAATTTCGAGCGGCAATTTTTTTACTTGAGCAATCCCTAGGTCAAACTCAGGGAGGCAGCAGTCTCCTTAGGTAGATTTTAAGCAAATTTCCAAGGTCGGATTTTCAGAAGGTATTTTTTTTGGTCTTTTTCAATATATTTTATGTAAGAAGGAAAAAACACATGCAAAATCGGGCCAGTTTACAAGTGAATTTAGAAAAGTGACCAAATCAAGTCCAAAAATTGTGAAACTTGGCCAGATGGTGTAATGCAATGAAATTAAGCTACCCTAAGTTTTTTAGAATTTTCTGATACTATATGAATTTAATATAAATTCAAAATGAATGGAAGGTGATTTTGACTAAATTAATTTTACTAAATACCAAATCACAATATTTTCAGATATAAAAAATTATCCTAGATAGATCTAAGTGTGCAGAATCCAGGAAAATTAATAGACCTAAATTTCTTATGTGAAATGGACCTGTTAAAAATTAATTAAGGAAATCACAAAATGATTTATTCAGGCCTCAGGGTGCATACGAATGAGATGACTCTTGGATACAATGTAAACTTAATTTCTAATGTGAATTTTTGGTGATTTTTGGAGTCATAGAGAAATTACTACAAATTAAAAGGCATAAATGGGCAAAATATGACAAAATTTCACCAATTAAATAATATTAAATCCACTATTATCATAAAAATATGACAAGTGTTACGTATGAAAGAGGACAAATTAAGCTACACAATGCAATTTTCAAACATGAAAATGAGTTAAAATGAATGCCTAGAGATGCGTGCAAAGACAGGGGCCTAACTACAATTACAGGAAATAAAATTAGCTTTAACTTTGTCAGACTTGATTGGATGTGTTGTTGGTGTTGGCTCCTTTTGGGCTAGTCCATCTTGGCTTTGGCTCTTCTTTTATTTTTGGAATTTTTTATTTTGTTGATTTTTTTGTTTTTTTCTCTTGATGGAGGTGGTAATGGATGGCTGGTGTTGGTGGTGCCCCTCCATCATCTTCTTCCTCACCCAACTGTGCTGCTAGACCGGCTGATGTAGAAGATGACTCGCCAAAAGTTGCTTTATTCTTCCCCTTGGATGTGGGTGATGGCTAAAATACTCTACCACTCCTAAGAGTCACAACATTAGACAACATATAATCTAAAATACTTGACTCGGTTTGATCAGAGGAGACATCACAAACTACCTACTCTTTATGCTTAAATCTATTGGGGTTTGCCTCAACCAGAACTAGAATATGAGTTTTGGTGGTGGTGAGGTCATCATGTTTTTGGGACATCTCTACTAGGCCCTTGACTAGTTGGTCCAAGCGGTCCATGGTTGGGTTCACAGGAGGCACCTAGGAAGATTCAGCGTGCTGAACACACCGAGAGTGATACTACGAAGGCTGGGAAAACTGAGAGTTGTGGTGAGGAGAGAGTTGTTGTTGATGAAATTGCAGAGGAGGGAGGTACTGCTAATGATGAGCAGTCGCGTATTGGTGATGCCACTGGTATTGGATGTACGCGTGCTGCTGATAGTTTTGACTTTGTCTCGAGGTATTCTGATATGGCAGAGACTGGTTCTACATAGGCTGATGGTTCTAGATAAATCTCCTACCGGAGGGATGGTGATAGAGTCGATTGGCAGATGATTAGCCCTGCTGATATCTGCCTGGATGGTCCAATTATGCATCATTGTTCCAGGTGTTGTTTACTTCTTGGATTTGGGGTGGTGGTGGGAAGAATGGATTTGCATATGATGGGGGCCGGAGCTCAGGTTGGTAGATGACGATGTGCTACGACGACTATGGAGGTGAATGGAAGATGCTTGCACGTAATATACGTGCTGGACCCGAGGTTGACCTGAACTTAATTGAGGCAGATGCGACATTGGTGTCCCTTTCTACTTAATGGGAGTTGTGGATGTTGGACTTGCAGATTGTACGACGTTGATGGTGCTGATCAGCCGCTCTAGCTAGTTGGAAATTTGATCTAGCTTGTCCAAATGCTGAGTGCTTTGTTCGATCACAGACAATTTCTCCAGGTCCTATGATCTCTTATCAATGATATTGACTTTGGATAGGTGGCTCCCTATGATACTTAGGTTGGAGCTCTCATCCCTATCCACTTCACTGGATGTCGTCGTGTTCACTGGCTTGTGGTGGATCTACGGTTGTCTTTGGTATGCACGGGAAGAAGAAAATGTGGCCTCTCCTCAGATTATTTCTTTAAATATTTGCCAGACGACGTCTTCGTCCTTGTTGAAGTGTGATCCACCACATGCAGCATCCACTTGCCTCTGACTTTCTGGTGTGAGGCCCTCAAAGAAATGTTGGACCAGACTGGTTCGAGGAATGTCATCGTGGGGACACTTCTTCTGTAAATATCTGAATCTCTCCAAGGCTTCATGGTTGACTTGTGTGGTTCCTAGGAGAAGTTGCTGATCCTTGCTCGCATTCGGTTGAGACAACTCAAAGGATAGTATTTCTGGAGAAAAACATATTTATGTCCCTCCTAGGTCGTCACAACCATTTGATGAATCTAAGATTCACCATACAAAAATTGGTCAATTAATCTCTTTTCCCCAAAATCCATATGCATTTAATGATTAATATATCATCATTAGCATTTATATATGTGTCAATAATGCTCGCACTTCATCATGCATAATTGCATAAAATAAGGAATTAAAAATCCAAGTGTAAATTGAACTAGTAAGCTGCTAATTTTCCATATATTTCATTAATTCATTTTATCTTTGATTGACCCCAAACCACCTCCATTGTGTAGATATTATAACAAGAATAAATAAAAATTACAAAAAATGCTAACTCAAATAATAGACAAATAAACCCAAAATCTAATTTCACATGAAACAGACTAAAACACACATATCTTCCTCATCCAATGTCTGATTTTGGTCTACTTACTTTTAAAGTACTCCATTTTCAAATACCTTCAAAACAAGATCAATTTCATAAAATTCAGAGCTCATCTGTGGAAGTTGGGTTTTGGGCCTCTTTTGCACATATTATCTTTTTACTATTTTTGACCTGAGTTTTTATGTACATAATTAACCTATTGTATTTTATTTATTCTTTATTTGTGTTCTTTGATGATTGTTTTATTAAGTGGCATAATAATCCAAATTTAGATTAAGACTAAAATCAAAGAAACTGATTGAGTCTGACTGTCCTCTGTGAGTCTGTGCAAAAATCTCATATTTCATACTCCTATTTTTCCTCCTATTTTATTTTTTATTAAAAATCCAAAAAATATTAGTACGTAATTAATTTCCTTGTATTTTATCGTATTTTTCAATAATTTTTATCCTCTTTTAAAACCACCAAATAAATTACAAAACCCCAAAAAGCCGATTGTCTACACATGGAGACCACCAAAAATACCACTTTGTATAGAAGACCTCTTTTGTTCCTGGTTCCTTCATGAATGTTGTATATCTCGTCATGTCGAACAATTTTCATCTAGGAAATTTTTCGATCAAGGTGTCCTTCTATTTCAATTCTATTTTTCTTTCTCTTTCTATTTTGAATTTTTTTAGGGTGGCATGTGGCAGCGCTTGAGCACGACACGTGGCACAAACCTTCCTCTTTTCTCTCACCTTAGTCACATGCAGAGCACGTGACACGTCATCCCACCTCAGTCATGCGCAACGCACGTGACCTCGTCCCCTCTCCTTCCTCCAACAGTCGTTCGCCCTCTCCCTCCTCCTCCCTTGTAACGGTCGCCAGCACTGCCCCCATTCTTTCTAGACGTTACAAGATTGTCTCCTCGCGACCTCCGACTGTTACCCACAGCTCCCACCACCTTTATATATCCACACCCTCCGTCGGCCCTCTCTCCCTCCACCATCTTCATAGGCTACTCCTCTAGCTATAAGGCCCCAGGAGACAAGAGAGGGCATTTCGCCATCGAGCAACAACGAGGATTGAGCCTGGTGCAATCCGCAGCCACTGTTGGCCGTGTAGTAGCTCATAGAGTTGTAGAGCCCAGAGCCCCCTTTCACCAGGGCCTTCGAGCGACAAAATGCAAGGATCCCCTTACTTGTTCGAAGGAGAGCCTCTGCCTCGACCAAGTTTTTCTCCACCGTTGACCGACCAATACCATCCACTGCATCCTCTCCACCTCGTAGATCGCTCACCCTCATCGATAATCCCTTCTCGCTGCTCCTCCTATCTCCCAGATACTCTCATCTTCGACCTCGCACAGACCGGAACTCCTCTCCTATTCCATCGCCCTCGTAAGGAGCTTTGACGGGCCGCGGACCTACCCTTTCTAATGTTGTCTGATAGACGAGTGCGTTGCAGTCAGATAGATCCGCGTCGATTAAAAGTTAACGATCGAACGGGATTTGTAAAGAGGACCTATCTCCAGATTGTCGACGAAACAAGATGGTAAAAGATTAATAGAGGAATCGTTATCTAAGAGAGTACGATCGAATGTGGCCTCTAAAATCTTGCATCTGACATAGTGTGCTCCTGAGACCTTCTTCTTCCGTAGTCTGTTCTGAATAACACAAGAGGTGGCCTTGGTCAAAAAATGCTTCTCTGTTTGTGATTTCTTCTTTCTACGCACTGTACATCAATTTTTTAGTTGTTGCTTAGGCGTAGGGAAGTGATTCAAGGCATCATGGAGTGGGATTTTCAAAATGATGTGATCTTTCAGTAATTTCTCAGTCTCTAGAGTAACATCATTCTTTTTGGATTTTTTTCATATCTTTTCCATACAAAGCATTAGGAAAAGGAACAATTTCTTGAAAAACAACACTTTTTATTGATATCGGGATCAACTTGTACATCGAGAGTTTCAAAATTATCTACAAAACTCTCTAAAATAGGAAAGAACACATCAACTTCGGATGTGTCTTCATGGCCTGCCATGGTGTCATCGTCTGATTTGACTAAGTCCATATCGACCATCTCAGCATCGCTCCCTTCTCCTTGATCATCGAGTGTTTGATCCATCTCATCGTTGTCATTCTCCTTCTCAGTTTGTGTATCATGGTCTGGCTCTCGCTCCTCTCCTTGTGCAATCTCCTCCTCCTGATCAGGTGCTTGTCGTGATCTACCGCTCTTGAGACGAATGAAGTTAGATAAATATTCAGGAAAAAGAGATCGTACATGTCATGTTGTCTACCTGATCTGGGTCAATTTGCTGATAGATCCGTAAAGAGACCTAGGGGCATTTTGAGGAACGTTATCGTAACCGTTCAGGGTATGCAATTCCCAGTGGACTTTACTATCATAGACATGGAATGCCCTATACAGTTACATCTTACCCCGATCTTTCTTGGGCGACCTTTCTTGGAGATCGCAAAGGCCCTCTTCGATTATGATACAGGGAAGGTATCTTTATGCGCTGACAACGAAAAGGTACAGATAGAGATGCTGAGAGAACCACATGCATCCAATGCCGCATCTATAACCAATTTTGATGCTTTGAGTTCCTTAACCACTCGTGACTGCATGGATGAGGTTCGCCTTGACGACCTCGAGTGGTATCAGGTAGAGACCCAAGATATCCTAAAAGAGGATGGGTCATAGACATCAATTGGAAGCTCTTCTGATGGTACTTTGTATCTCAGCATGGATGATGGAGATCACATGGAGCAAAAAACTGAGGACTATATCGCAGATATTTTAGACTCAGAAAAATTACAGAATCCCTTCACATCAGATGATTCAGAGATCGGGTTTTACTTAGCTAGTCTATTTTCATCTAATCATTCTGATGATGAGAACGATAGCGAGTCGTATGATGTTTTAGACATCTTCTGTAGTCCGAATTTAGAATACATTGAGATGGTGAAATAACCATAAGGCAGATACATCAACCAGCAATACAGATCCCTCAAACAATTAGAAGATGATACAACAGAGCCAGATCTGACCTTACATGTGCTGAATACCTTACCACCAAACATGAAATATGCTTTCCTTGCAGTCCACACCGATAGTTTCTCATCATTATCAATGCATATTTGACCGACGAACAAGAATCTCGTCTGATGGAGGTTCTTGAAAGAAACCGCAAGGCCATTGGGTGGACTGTATCTAATATCCGCAAGATAAATCCTGCTTTGTGTTCTCATCTTATCTATCTTAGTCATGACAACAAACCTTCCAGAGAGTTTCAGCATAGGCTGAATCCCATCTTACGCGATGTTGTCAAGAAAAAGATTACTAAATGGTGTGACACCAGCTTTATTTATCCTATCTCCAACTCTAAATGAGGTAGCCCATTACATGTTGTCCCGAAGAAGTCCGGCATTCAAATGGTTAAGAACTAGAGTAGAGAGGAGATTCCAAAGTGAGTAACCAAGTCATGGCAGGTATGTGTTGATTAAAGAAAGTTGAATACCGTGACAAAGAAGGACTACTTCCCGTTGCCTTTTATAGACTAATTAATAGAAAGGTTAGCAGGGAAGGAGTACTTCTGCTTCTTAGATAGTTACTCCAGATACAACCATGTTACAATTTCTCTTGAAGATCAGGAGAAGACCACCTTTACATGTCCTTTCGGCACGCATGCCTTTAGACAGATGCCATTTGGATTATGCAATGCCCCCTGCTACATTCCAGAGGTGAATGCTTGTCATTTTTGTGGACATGGTCGGTGATTTTCACGAGGTCTTTATGGATGATTTTTTGATCTATGGTGAGTCCTTTGATGATTGTTTAGCGCACCTAGACCAGGTTCTTCAGAAATGTTGTGAGGTCGACCTCGTTCTGTCGTGGGAAGCCATTTTATGGTTATAAACGGGATCGTATTGGGGCACGTCATCTCCAAGCAAGGCATGAAGGTTGACCCTGCCAAGGTGGATGTCATCAAATGGCTTGATCCACCATCCAATGTAAAGCAATTACGATCTTTTATGGGGCATGTCAGCTTTTACCGGCCATTATTAAGGACTTCTCTACGATTGCTTGACTGTTAACTGAACTTTTAGGCAAAGACATCGAGTTCTTGTTGGATGACAAATGTCTTCATGTCTTCCTCATTTTATAAGAAATGATCATCAGTGCTCCTGTCCTACAGCTACCTGATTGGTCTTCCCTTTGAGATCATGACAGATGCTTCAGATTTTGCGGTCGGGGTTGTATTAGGACAACAGAGGAACAGACTTCCAGTTGCCATCCACTATGCCAGCCGTACTCTAGATGATGCACAACACGGTTACACAGTAACAAAGAAATAGATGTTGGCAGTGGTGTTTGCTTTAGAATAATTCAGATCTTATCTTCTTTGCTCTAAAATCACAGTGTATACTGATCACTCAGCTATCTGATTTTTAATGGAAAAGAAAGATGCTAATGCACGCCTTCTTAGATGGATTCTCTTACTCCAGGAATTTGATTTAGATATTAGAGACAAGCATGGGGTAAAGAATGTGGTAGCTGATCACCTCTCCTGATTACGGATAGAGCAGCCTTCAGATGATTATACGCCGGAGATTGGAGAGAGATTTCCAGATGAGAGAATATTTGCAGTTACAAAACTTCCCTGGCACGCAAACATAGTGAACTTTCTGATGATACAGAAGAGTCCACAAGGTTGGTCGAAAGACCAAGTCAACAAGCTAGTGTCCGAGGCATGATACTACCACTGGGAGGATCCGATTCTTTTTTGTGGAGGACCGGATTGTATCTATAGGTGATGTATTCCTCAAGAGGAATACAATAGTGTCCTCACTTTGTGCCATTCCTTAGAGGTAGGAGGACATCATTCGGGGAAGAGGACATCGCATAATGTACTTTAGAGTGGATTTTGGTGGCCGACTCTTACTATAGATGCCTACACATTCGTGAAGAGGTGCCCAGACTGTCAGAGAGCCGTAGGGACAATTGGTGCTCGAGATGCCATGCCTATGCATCATGTTATAATCTGTGAGATCTTTGACACATGGGGTATAGATTTTATGGGACTGTTTACCTCCAGTAACGTCTTTGAGTACATCCTTCTTGTTGTAGATTATGTTAGCAGATGGGTAGAGGCTATACCCGCAAGAACCGCTGGCAACAAGACAGTGTACAAGTTTCCTAGGGGAACACATTATTTCATGGTTCAATATTCCACGTATTCTCATTTCAGACGAGGGTAGCCATTTCATTATTAAGGAGGTAAAAAAGCTAGTAAATAGCAATGCCATTGATCACGGAGTAGCTTCTCCTTACCACCCACAAATGGACGGCATGGTTGAAGTTTCAAATAGGGAGGTGAAATCCATTCTCCAAAAATTAGTACGACCGGACATGAAGAACTGTCAAAGTTTCTATACCAAGTTCTTTGGACATATCATACTGCATATAAGACTCCCTTAGGTACTTCACCGTTCAGATTAGTTTACGGAGAGCCATGTCATTTGCCCGTAGAGATCATGCACAAATATGAATGGGCTATCAGAGAAATTTCATTAGAGCTACAGAAAACAAGAGCTAAGAGAAAGCTAGATCTGAATGAGCTGTTAGAGATCGAAATAAGGCATACGAGAACACCCTCATTTACATGGACAAAATGAAGAGATGGCATGGTAGACATATCTGACACACGATCTTTGTTCCTGGGCAGAAAGTTCGGTTGGTCAATGTACGGTTGAGAATTTTTCCGGGAAAATTGAAGAGTAAGTGGGAAGGACCGTACATAGTCAGAACGGTGCACGATAATGGTAGTATTTCTATATAGGATGTGTCACCTGGTGCAGAACCGTTTACATTGAATGGATAGATTCTGAAGCACTTTATGGAGACTACTGATCATATAGCCCGAGTTGAAGTGATCTACTTTATTCAGGATGCATGACTACTTTTCCACTTCATTCCATCCTGTACAGAGACCTGTAAAGCCATTCAATTTTCTGGAGTACACACATGTATATCCTTCATAGATAACAATCGTCCCCGTTTTTTTGTTTGTCTTCTATGCTTAGGATACCAGATCCTATGTATAGGGGGGACCGATTGCCCGCTGATTCTCATTTTCGACTTTTGTTCTTTTTACTTTTCTTTTGTATATCATTTATTTTACTTTAATCACTGCTCCCTAATTTTGGCCACACTCTTTTCTATACTTAGGATGCCTTATCCTAAGTATAGGGGGGACCGAGTGATTTCAATTATTTCATTTTTTCTCCTTTTGTTCTTTCAATTATATATTCTTTTCCCTCAGTCACCTCGTTTTTGTTCCACTAAACTTACGGTAACCTGATCATAAGTATAGGAGGGTCGACTGACTTCACATCACTTATTCTTTCCACCTATTTTTACTTAGCACGAGTTATGTCCTCCTTTTTCTCTTTTGACGCTATGAGGACATAATACAAGCTAAGTATGGGGGGTGTGTATATTTTATATATACTTTTTTTCCATAACTCGTACTTTTATGTATTTTCTATATCTATAAAATCCATAAAAAGTGGGTCAGGGTAAGTTAAAATCCATCTATTTAATTAAATTATTTATATGATCCTTGTAACGAAGTAAAATATGTTTAAAATCTTTATTTAAAATCCTTAATTTAAAATGTGTATTTAAAATAGGTATAACACTTATTTAAAATCCTATATATTAAATTATGTGTAAAATTCAGGTAATCCTTGTAAAATACCTTGTATATAAAATTCGTAAAATCCATTAGTAAATTATTACAAATAAAATATGGGTAATTTATCTTGTAAAATTCTCGTACATAAAATTATATATAAAAATCACAAAATCCATAAAACAATGTAAACGATAAAATCGATAAAAATTATAAAATCCTTTAAATTCATAAAAATGAGTAAAATTCAGAAAATATACTTCACGAAAACATGGTTGCATTTGCATTAGCATTTTTCAGAATAAGTTTGATTTCTAGAACTAAAGATTGGGAAAAGTTTGAAGGATGGAACTTGATTACGGATTTTAACTTTCATTGTAAGGAGCCTAGTTAGGAACTGGAATTTAGATTCTTCAGGTCTTTGACTTAAATCTTTGGGTTCCATGAGACCATGTTTGGGAAGTCAACTCGAAAAGTGCATAAGTAAAAGACTTGGTGTCATCTGTTTAACTCTTCATTAGTGAACCAATTTTGGATACATGCACTTTGCACTTTGCTCGACTTGCATGGGGCTGCGAAGGGGCAATCCATATTGGTAGTGTGTTTCTATCCTTGTCTTTCAGCATTGACGTCTAAAGATGGATGATATTAGGGTTGCGATAGTCACTTCGGATGAGGGAAGGATCTGCTGACACAGTTTTTCCAAGACCTCAAAAAATGGACGGAATGAAAAGATGCAATATCCGTCGAGGCACAAAGAGATGAATGCAGTGCAAGCAACACTACAAAGCCAATTCAAAGAAGCAGCCACCAAATACAAATACGACCACAATGGTCCGAGCTTCCACCAAAAAGCATGCACAACTTAGTGGAGACTTAGCTACACTGGCTAGGCTTCACAAAGAGATGTGTCTACACTGGTCGCACTCCGGTTCTTTCCTCATTCTTCTACTTCCTCTCTATATTCGATTATGGACATAGCATGAACTAACCTTAGAAGGGAATACCTCCCTCCTGAGGAAAAAGTAGCTAGATGAGGAACCAAAAGGAGTGTATGGTTGAGATGGGTGGTTTCTTCGCTTATTTCAAAACGAGAAGAGCTAAAACAATTCACACACCGTACTGATTGATTTCAAGGTTGATAGAGTTTGCGATATGAATGGGTGGATCTGAACTGGTTGTTGAGGTGATCTTAAATAAGTATTTGTGGAACTTGAGGACTGTTGAGGATAAAATCGTAATCCTAGTTAAGGCTCCGACAAAATGCTTTTTTCATGCCCGATCGAGCTCTGTCCTTTGTCTGTTCTCATGAATTGGTTTAGGAAAACAAATTCACTCTAACTTTC
This sequence comes from Ottelia alismoides, assembly GCA_037367405.1. Taxonomy (NCBI): domain Eukaryota; kingdom Viridiplantae; phylum Streptophyta; class Magnoliopsida; order Alismatales; family Hydrocharitaceae; genus Ottelia; species Ottelia alismoides. The sequence goes on along the minus strand of JAZKJV010011362.1, from coordinate 207,483 downwards.
TTTCTTTTTTCCTTATTTTTCAAATAAGTGTTTGCTAAGGGACTAGCAAAGTTTAAGTATAGGAGGTTGATGACTCCACGATTCGTTAACATTCTATCTGCATTTTGTCTTAAAACCCTTAACAAATACATGTAAATATCCATTAAATTCCATTTTTTAACAAAACAATAGTCATGAATAAAAATGCACTTTTATGCATTAAAATGGTGTAAATAAATAAAAGAATAAAAATAAAGATAATAAAAATAAAGGCAAATTGTTGATATGTATATATGTACAGGTGATTTCACTAAAATCGGAGTCCTTTTGCAAAAAGTCGATGTTGGGACCTAACCACAACTGGGTTTCTTGGCTATCTATTTTATTTAAGACACAATATTTATTACTTTTCTCTCATGCCTTTCTTCATTCATGGTTCGATATTATGGTGTCCTAGGCGATCAATTGGTAGCATACTCGACCAACGGGTTATTTTCTCGCCTACTACGGATCCCATACTACTCCCCATGAACTGAAAGTCCATAACCCCAATTGTTATGGTAATACCATTTAATTGACCTATGCCCGTTTGAACAGCTTCAGTTAGACCTGTCCTCCTTTGATAAGATTTTATAATTTTTAAATATTTTCTTTATCTTGTATTTTAACTCTAATTTATTTCATAATTTTTTGAGATTATTTATTATTTTAAATAAATCAAAAACTCTAGTTTATATGTATAAATGAACCGTATAATTTATACTTGTATTTATTAAAATACTTAAATTAATTTATTAAAATCCACAAAAATATGTACATACTCTATTTATTAACCTAATAATTAATAAAATATAAAACTAACATATTATTTAGTAATTTATTAAGTAAAAAAGACAAAACTTATTTATTAAGTGTTATTTACTTTTTTTTATTAATATAATATTTATATTTTGTAAAATAATAATTATTTTTTAAAACTATATTTACCATAATTTAGACAATTTAATTATTTACAACTTTTATTTTTATACTTATTTAAAATACCCTTATTTATTATTTATCCCTTGATTATTAAGTTATTTATTAAACTGGCCAACCAGGTGTTGACACGTATCAACACCTGGTGCCTTCTTCTTCAAGAAGGTCGGTCGGTGTTTGTTTCAACCTCCTAACTTCTTCCATTTATACATGTCACCTCCAAGCTTCTTTCTTCGAACTTAACTATTTATCTTCTTCCCCTAACGACCTAGAACCACACCCACCATTGATCTTCTAACCAACCTCTTCCAATTGCCTATAAAACAACATCCAAATCCGCCATTAACAACTAACGAATCCTAAGCTCCAACTTCCAGACCACCTGGCCGAATACTCACCTTCATCGTCGTGCTCCGCCTCACTTCGGTCGTGACAAGGCTCGAGGAAAGCTTAGCGTAGACGAGGGGACATCGGAGGAGAGTTCCAAGTGCATCACTGTCGTTGTGCCGTGTTCAGCTCCGGTTTACCGCACCGTAGAGCCATAACCAGGAGGTCATACACCTCCAGTTCACATGTAACACATCCACTTTTACAATTTTAATTTCTCATTATGTGTTCCTGCATTAGCATAGTTAATTACGTAGTTAGGTTCCTTAATCACCATAATTAGACGCACACCATTCCAATCCTTCAAATCCAAACTCAAATCATCTCGATTCGTTTCCCAATTTTCGTATTTTCTTTGTTTGACTATTCCAAGAAAGCAAAATTTTGGATCTGCGAATTCTTTAAGTTATTAGCTGATTCCTTATGAATCGAGCAAGAAATCGTTTATTTGCAGGTCACTCTTCTCATCTAAAGCACAAGAATCCCCATCCGGAGCTTTAAAGTCCAAAGAACGATCAAAGCCAAGCAACCATCATCATTAGCTTCCAGGTTAGCCGGACTGCAACCTTTCTTGAAGCATCACTATAGTGATTCGACCACCTTCGGAGTTTTTCACCTGCAGGAGAGCTCGGAGGGAGAAGGCGTCTCCCTCTTGGGCCCTACCGGAGGCCCACGAACATCGCCGACCGTCGAGAATAAATCAGAGAAGATCCCTCATCGCCAGCCGGCAAGAACATCAAGAATAACTAGGGAGTACAGGTTGTTGACACGTGGCTCATCTCGACGGTCCAGATCGCAAGATTCATTCTAATCTTAGCCGTTCAAACTGAATCGGTGGAATATTTGCAACATAAACCCAATGGATTTACAAAAACTTCACCCCGCTCTAGATACTTTCTAGAATTTTATTTAGGTCCCTATGTAGGGACCTAAATGCAAGAAAACTACTTTTCTTTGCAAATCAGTACATGACCAGGGACCCAATTGTAACAGATATTAAAAGTTTTTATTACACTTCTACCCCTAGCTTATAGGGGTACTTTGGACCTTATTTTGGTTGTATTTTCTCCTCGAATTTTTAGGGTATATCGTAACTACCCCAGCTACATTTCTAGGTATTTTCGCAGCTTTTCATGGAATAGTTTTATCGATTCGATTTTTGTAAGTGCGTGTTCATTTTGATTCTTTTCTAAAGTTTGTTGTAAAACCAAGAATATTGTGAATTTTTCGGGATTTCTTTGTTGTATAAAAAATCAATGCTTTGATATTCTGCCTCCTCGAGTTCGACCCAAGTACAGTTACCTGGATAAATAATATAGTGTAGATGAAATAGGGAGAGAGAGAGAGAGTGAGATAGCTGCTTATCCTCATTTTTGTTGGACATGCGAGCCCACGACGAGCCATTATGCAATAAATGTTATTACAAATATCATTCCATGATTGAAATGATGAATAACTAATTTGCATAATAGGTCCCTTTGTATAATTAGGGTTATGTACCATGGCCATCTTAATAACCATACAGCTGTTGATTCAATAATTGAATTATAGAGGCTGGTGTTTGAATGAATATCTAAGGAGTTAGATTGAGTACTCATCAAACACCGTCAAATGATTGTTAAGAGATGATCTCCAGCCTGAGTAGGGGATGGCAATCCTTTCTCATATAGGTTGATATCTGACCGACCTCTTGATGCAGGTCGTCTACATAGGAATAGAGATTCGAAGATGTCAGATTAGTTAAATCAAGGGTTGACTTAACGAGATCGAGATAATCAAAGTCCTACATCATATGTTGTCGCGATATATGCACACATCCTCTGTCCGGAGACAGATGTATTGCTATATGTCTGAGTATGTACATTTGGAAGACCAATAGGTTGATGACCTAACCAAGGTCTATACACCGGCGAGCTAGTGTGCATATAAGGGCATATGAGTAATACGATCTCTCAAAGGGATCATACAGGTTCACTTCTGAACCGGAAGACATGAGCTCACTCATGAGGTATTGGGACCAATCGAATTCCATGCATGGTCATCGTGCTTTAGAAGCATGACACGAATTTGAAGGTATGATATATGCTTTTGGAAAGCATATGATCAATACCAAATCCCAATGACCAAGATTGTGAAACTTGTTGATGAAACCCTGAAGCTGACATTGTAAAATTAATCTATATCTTCGGGTTGGTCACAGGTCTTCCAGTATGCAGGATGTACAGGTATTAGGAATACCAGAGGGTGATGTGATCAATAATCGATTGTATAACCATGACGCTTCCATTCCGAGGGAGTGATAAGACAGGTCTGGATTTTAGTGACTCCTCTCAGTAGAGAAGCAATCTGATCTTGGTCCATGTGTTGGACATTGATCTGAATGAGATTCAGAAGCAATGGGAAGATTAGATTTGCGGCCTTGATTAAATCAAGCATCTTTGAGAGATACATGAGACCTGGATTTGAGATATGATCTCAATATCCAAGTCACTATACGTGGAACAATACAATCACCATGTCCTTATCTCCAAGTATCTGTGGAGAAAGCGCATTGTTCTTGAAAGAGTTCAAGAATAATTGCAAGGTTGAATTATATCTGAGCATTGAGAAATGAATGACTAAATGTGATCTAATTATCATGAATAATGTGAATTCGATTCACATTATCTGAATGCATGAGAATGAGTAACCAATGTAATTAAGTATGATTTAATTAATGTGGATTTGGATAATGTGGATAGCACTATCCAATTATCCATGTATATTATAAATACGATTTATAATATACATCAGATAGAGAGAGATTTGTGTGATTTATATTTGTTGATTAATTATTAATGTGAATGGGATTCACATTGAATAAATAATTGAAATTACATTTAGTTTTGGGTTGTGAATGAGATTCACAATTTTTCAATGGCATGATTGATATTTTCAAAAAGATAATTTGGAATTATTTTTTATGAAAATTATTTCGACATGAGTTATAGGAGATATCGTGAGATAATGAGATCTCATGATATATTAGGAGATTGACCAAGTCCTATCTAACAAGAGAGGACGGCTACATCTCTCCATAAGGAGAAGAGTAGCCATCCCCCTTATTTAGGAGTGGACCATGGTCTTCTCATTATCCTATCTCTAGTCAAATGTGATTTAATTTGATATTAATTATATTGATTTATCAATATTAATTAATATGAATTAAATCACTTGTTGTTGTGTTTTACCAACAACATCGTAGCCATTGAAAGGAACACAAATCAATCTCATCCGTTGATTGTGTGTTGTCCATGGATTGGGATCCATGGACTCCTAAAACCCTATATAAGAAGAGGCATGCCTTGCTCTTAGACTAACACCAACTTGACAAAGTCTCTCTACTCTCTCTCTCTTTCTCTCTCTCTTATTCTCTCGTGCCCTCTTCTTCCTCTCTCTTGGGTGGTTGTCCACCCTACCTTAGAAGGAAGAAGGTCCTCATTGTCGCCTTGTGTTGCTTCGACGACTCTCGGTACTCCATCTTCTTTGGTGCTTCTTGCTCGCGAAGAATACATACGATCTCGTGTGACGAGATCATGAGTTCCCTTTCTTGGACAACTACTTGGATTGCGAGATCACCGCGACTCATCCCCGCGCTCGCAAGCGTCTCCTCGAAGGTCGGACTTGAGACAGGAGGCTTCTTCTCTTAGAAGCTCGATCGCAACCACGCTAAAACAGGTATTCTTGTATCTACTATGTGGTTAGGCTAAACGATTCATAAATGGTTTATGGATCATGTGGTTTCATCGTTTAAAATTTTTAAATTTCCGCTGCACCGAGCAACTAGTATGACTAGTCGCTCTTGATTGTATATGATACGATTATCACACTTCCGTGATGCGCTTGAGGATCCTCCCGTATCTTTCAAGTGGTATCAGATACAGGTTCACGGAGGTTTGGATATGATCCATAAACCTACAAAAATTTGGGCTCGTTTGGGTTCGTGAAGATTTTAGCATTTCAATTTTCGCAGCTCTGTCTTGTGATAATTTTTCGACCCTGTTTAAAATGTTGAAACATAAATTTATTACTTATATAATGTTCCTCATTAAATAGGGCAATTTTGAAATTTGAGTTTGCGTAATTTGGATTCCGTTTGCTCAAGATATGATCGTTTTATTTACCATGTGTCCACTGTTTCGGGATAGCGATTAGAGACGTAATTAAGATGTTAATTACGGTTTTTAAACGTATGAAAATATGTGTTTATAACATGGTTTACGTTTTAAATCAAATTATCAATCTCTAGAATTTTTTTGCTTGATTTAGATTTAAAATTAATGAGATATTCTATTTTTAGTTAGTGAGGGTCATTGCTGGAAATTACATGATTATCCAAAACCTTGTGATTGTCATTGTGAAATTAATGGTTAATTTCCTAGAATAATTATAAATAATATTTGGAAAATATTAAAACAATAATTATTCCCTTAAATGATATTGCCTCAACCAATGAATGATTTTATTAGATCTAGATCACTGATTGGTTACTTGATACACTCTCAACAAACTTGTTACTTGAATAGGATTTGGGAATTTGTCTAGCAAATTTCCTTATAATCAAAATGATTTTTATTATTACTATATGATATAATTTTGTTTGAAATACTGATGATCATCTCAAATACAAAGTGATTGACTCGACATTATTTTTCCCCGAGGCGGATATGGTGTCTAGTCGGGGAGCGTTGCGGTAGCAGGTTGCACCGTGTGTGGTCTGTCCTACTCCCGCCGGTACTGGCCATGATAGCGGGTAGGGAACGAATGATGTATGAGAGATCATGATGTATTTTCTAATTATTAAAATACGAATTAATACGTATTTGAGTTAATACCATATTTCAAGTAACCATTAAAATGTTTGTTGTATATTTGTTGGATCATTAATTTAATATGATTAGATTAATTGGAATCCAATTAAAATTAAAACACTCCAATATGAATAGAGTTGTTATTTTCCTTGTAAGAATTAATCATAATGAATATGATTCATAATGATTAATTAGAATTTGAATATGAGGTGGAGGATCATATAAGTGACATACATGGTCTTCCGTCAAGGCGAAGGGTTTCTATCACTAGGGATTGTATGTAGGAGACGCCTATCTGTAGTGACAGCTCCTGCATACAAGCGCATCTGGATCGGGCTCTTTGCTTCTTGAAAGAGTAAGGTCGTATGTGTAGTGTCCCCAATATCGAGTCCTCATATTATTGGAGCGATATTGGATTACGCATAGCGAGTGATAATCATGTTGACGGTTGGTTAACGGGTCAACATCACCTTACGGGTGGTAGGTCCAGGTGTTAAAGATCGAATTGGGAATGCAAGTTGGACTTGCAAGGCGGAATATGTTCCCGCTTTTTTTTATCCGAGTTACAAGTTCTCATATTATTGGGATGTAATAAAGGTAAAAAGGAGATCCCATATCTTGCTAGAGATATAGCGTTAAGTATGTCTCTTACACTGAAAGTGATCAAGGGAATGAACTTTCAGTGTTGACAAGGAAAGACAACTTTGATATAAAATTCCTAAATCAAAGTAAAATGTGTATATATATTTATGTATATTTATGCAAATTTCTTATTTCAGATAATCCTCATTAAACCCACTCAGTACTATACTCAGTAATAACCAGCAAAATATCTGGATTGGATCCATAATCAAGATATTGTAATTGCAGTTGGACAAATAATGTATGTAGTTGCAATGTGCAAGTTTCCTCATAATAATGAGGAATGACAATTAAATAGATAATAGGACCACAACCAAAGGGTTTGTATGTCTCTATTGTCTTGATCTCTCATTGAATGTACTTTGAAAGTAGCATGCCCATGATGATCGCAATTGTCAAATAATCCTTATAAAATTCTAAGAAGATGTTCTGGCATACATATGTGCTCTTGACATTTAATCATGAATGACATGGTTCACTGCATTATGCAGAATGGTAGCTCTATAAGAGATGATGTATTCAAAATGTTTGAATACCCACCTGAACCTAAGTCTTTAAGAGTTAAGATGTATGTAGATATGATGAATGTCATCATCCTACTATCTATACTCCAGTCATTCATGAGCTTCATAATGTTCATATTGTATGAATTAAATGAAGCATATATAAGTGTCGAAATACTCTTATATTGAAATCTTTTGAATTCAACATAAGTGATCCTTTGTCTTAAGAAATGGTTGTTTAGAGATGAAAGGAGCGCAGTGGAAGCATGGGTTGGATCGAAGTTAGAAGAAAAGTCACATAGTTGATGGTACTTCTATGGTTCTACACATATGACATCCAAAGACTTGGATGAATGCCAATACTGCAATGAGCCGATGTATTAATAGTATGACTATCAAGTCTATCTAGAATCCTTAAAGAATGACTCAGATAGAGCATCTAAATAATTTACATCTACATATAATCATTGAAATTGACTTTCTTATTTGATAAGATGAAAGTCTAATAATTGTATCTCAATATTCTACTAACACTTGCAATTGGTTGCATATGTTTTAGAAGACTGGAATTTGATCTTCAGGTTTAATAGTCATCCACATGGATGTTGATGCAATTGTTGCAACAACCTCTATTGGATAAATAGACTTCATATTTCCAGTGGGAGAGCCCTTAGTCTTAGAGAATGTCTCTATGACCTAGATATTAGAATACTCTCGTTGTTTATTTCTAAATGTTGGAAATAAACAAGAATTCTGGAATAGACCTATCATAAAGAGTTATGATGGATATATTTCAGATAGTATTCTAAGATATAGTGGACTCTACTAAATTGGAAAATTAATGAGTGGTTCATTAATGTTTCTTAATACTGAAAGTTAAACCTTATAATATCAATAGGAGGATAGAGATCATTTGACAATGATCTGGCATCGAATCTTGGACATATGTCTGTTGATGATATCAATAGACTAGTAAGAGATGATCTTTAGAATGTCTAGAATTTAAAATCTTACATACTTGTGAATATTGTATTCAATGTATAATTGTCCAATACACCCTTCTCTGGGAATGGTGTTCGATGCCAAGGTATTCAAGATCTCATACATATTGATGTATGTGGATCATCTGTATCATAATGAACATTGATAATATGTAATATCATTTAATGATTACTTGTGATATTAGAATTCTTCCCTTCACCTTAGAAAGCTTTGAAATATTCAAATATTTCACAATTTTTGGGTTTAAGAATCAAAGTTTGAAGGAAGATGAAATGAATTTCATCTAACCTAGGTAGCTTGTACCTATTAGATGAAATCAAAGGAATACCTTATGGAGATATGAATTCTCCTAATGCACCTAAACTCAATAAGGTTATAGGGAGATACAATTGATCATGTGTGACATGATTTGATAAATGATTAATCTTATCATAATTATCTCTTAGTTTTCGGTATATATATATGGTAGAGACAACATTATATATCCTTATAAGGTTCCATGCTAGTAAGCTAGAATCTAGCACTAAAGAATGCTACTTCATTAGGAAAATAAAGGATGGTATTGGATACCTACTTTATGACCTTGAGATTCTTGAAAGATCTCATCTCTAAGGATATGATTATTAGAGGATGACTCTCTTGAGAATCAAGATGAAAATGAAGTAAAGGAACTCATTGAATCTTGAAAAGATAATGAGGCTCCTAAACGGAAATTAAAAGGATAATTAAAGGTGAATCACTAATACCTCTTCAAAATGAGTTTGAGGATGAATTCCATGTGTTAGAGAAATCTGACAATGGTCGAACTTCATACGATGAAGCTTCTGAAGATCATGTCATGGAAAGATGAAAGTTAGCAATTGATTCTAAAGTAGACTTCATATACAAGTGTTGTATATGGACCCTCGAGGATCCACCTATATGGGTAAGACCCATTAAGGTGTAAATGGATCTTCAAGAGAAAGAGGGAACCTGGTGAGAAGGTAGAGACCTTCAAAGAACAGTTCGTATCCACAAGATACACACCAAAGAGAAGACATTGCTTGCAATGAAACTTGCTCTTCAGTAAGATTGCTTAAACCCATCAGATATTGCTAACTATAGCTACAGAACTTGACTTTGACATCTTCAAGATGGAAGTCAAGATTGCATTCCTCCATGAATATCTCTCTGAGGATATTCACATGAAGTAGCCCCAGGGCTTCATAGTTGAGGAAAGCAAGCTATGCAAGCTGAATAACTACATCTGTGGACTCAAATAAGCTTATTGTAGTTGAAACATCAGATTTGATGTAATCATAAATGTTATGATTTCAGATCGAATCCTGATGAACCATGTGAAGCTTAGTGGGAGTGTTCTATTCACCAAAATAATGTAGATGATATCCTAATCATTTGGAATGATATAAGGTTAATAATAAGTGTTTTATAGACTGTCTATTCCATACCTTGAGATATGATCTCAAGGATACCTCTTAGATCTTAGTCTCAAGATGTTTAGAAGCGAAGAGAAGAGGATATTGGGACCGTCACATTAGTAGTACACCTTGGACATGTTCTATTTTCTAGAAAATTCCAAGAAAGGCTTCCTTCCCTTAAGATATAGTACTGACCTCTCTAAAGGGATATCACCTCAAAGAGTTGAGGAAGTGAATGCTAGAACTACTTGCCCTTGTGCATTAGTTATGGGAAGCCAAGTGTATGGTAGATGTGTACAAAAGACAGATGTCTGCCATACAGTGGGAGTAGTAAATGTTACTAATCCTACTAAGGAGATAAAATACTTGATTGCAGTAATAATAATATCTTCAAAGATGAAAAGATTTTCGAGATAGTGATCTCAAAAGTCTTATCTTCAAGAACTTAAGACTTTATAGATAGTGATCTAAAAGGTCTTAACTATGGATACTCTAGGAGATAGAGATCTCCAGGAATAAGGGTATTCTGATAAGGATTATAGAAATACTTTTATAATAATTGTTAAGATATAGTATCAAGGACACTCTAACTGACAAGATTGAGTATTGATTGCATAAGATGCAACATTCACATTGGATGCGAGCACTATTTATGGGGGATATGCAAGTGTCGTAAAAGGACTTGGCATAGTCTCTCGGAAACAGAGTGACTGATAAGCATACCTAGCTATTTTTTCTAAATAGCCTATGATTGCTACATGAGTGTGGGTTTAAATGATTAGCCCATTAATGGCTCTTTGGGCAAGTGGGAGATTGTTGGACATACGAGCCCACGGTGAGCCATTATGTAATAAATGTTATTGCAAATATCATTCACTGATATGAAATGAAGAATAACTAATTTGCATAATAGGTCCCTTTGTACAATTAGGGTTATGTACCATGGCCATCTTAATAATCATACAGTTGTTGATTCAATAATTTAATCATAGAGGCTGGTGTTTGGATGAATATCTAAAGAGTTAGATTGAGGACTCATCAAACACCGTCAAATGATTATTAAGAGATGATCTTCAGCCTGAGTCGGAGATGGCAATCCTTTCTCATCTAGGCTGATATCTGACCGGCCTCTTGATGCAGGTCCTCTACATAGGAATAAAGATTCGAAAGGTTCAGATTAGTTAAGTCAAAGGGTTTACTTAACGAGATCGAGATAACCAAAGTCCTACATTGTATACTATCGCGATATAGCATGCATGATATATAATCGATTGACTCCCGTGCAGGAATATGTGTACTCTCAATCTGTGGCACTGAGATGTCTACTGCTACTAACTGCTCATCTGGATCTGATGTGAACTCTGTATCTGTATATGAACAGTTATCTGCAGAATTAGGTACCATGTGATCTATCATATCCTCTTGTAGGATATCGAGGGTATCAAAATAAATGCTCTCAAGATCAAGAGACTATGTCGCATCTATGTTCTGTCAATCCTCTGTAAGACTGGAGTCCTCTGAAGTAAATGACAATACTGATCTAGGACTGTTACATTCTCTCGCCATATCAATGTGTATCTCACCACTGTCTATGAGGAATGATACTCTCCCAACATCATAGTCAAAGAGTGCTCTCGCTATCTGCAAGAAAGGTCTCTCGAGAATGATTGGAGCAAGATGTAACTGTGTCGGTCACGTCATATCTACAATAGTAAAGTCCACTGGAAACCGCAAGCCCTAAATGGCTACGATAATGTTCCTCAACACGCCTCTAGGTCTCTTCACATATCAATATGCAAACTGATGTATTGCCCGTTATTTGTAAAGAGGACCTAGCTTGAGCTTGTCAAGCAAAGAGAATGGAAGTAAATTGATCGAGGAACCATTATCTAAGAGAGTACGATGGAATGCGGTGGCTTTAATCTGACATGTGACATAGTGAGCTCTAGAATCTCTTTTCTTCTTAGGCACCTTGTTCCGAATAGCACACGAAGTTGCCTTGGTCAATACATGTTTCTCAACTTGTGATCTCTTTTTCCTATGTGTTATGCATCTGTTCCTCAACTGATTCTTGAGCGTAGGAAAATGATCCAATGCATCGTGAAGTAGAATCTTCAGAAAAATATGATCTTTCAATAGATGATCGGTTTCTAGAGTGACAACATTCTTTTTGCATTTTATTACCTTTTTCATACAAAGCATCGGAAAAAGGAATAATTTCTGGAACAATAAAATTCTTTTTATTGAAATCGGGATCAGCTTGTACATCGAGAGTCTCGGAATTGTCTACAAACTCTTTAAAATTGGAAAAGACACATCAGCTTCGGGAATGTCTTCATGGACAGGTGTGGTATCATCGTCTGAATTCCCTAAGTCCATATCAACTGTCTCAACATCGCTCTCTTCTCCCTGATCATCAAGTGGCTAATCCTCATCGGCTTTGCGATCCTCCTCCTCAACATTAGTGTATCATGGATCAGCTATCGCTCCTCATCTTGTGCCCTCTCCTCTTCCTGATTAGGTGATCTTTGTGATCTATCACTCCTGAGACGAATGAAGTTAGATAGAAATTCAGGAAAAGAGATCGTACCTGTCGTGGTGTCTACCTGATCTGGGTTCCTCGTCTTGTTATTCAGATTCATCTGAGGCTGGGCTGGTAGAGTTGTCTTGGGTGCGGTTAACTCATCCAGACGATGGATAACCCGCTCCATCTCGATCTTATGTGGGGTCTGGAGTGTGCTCAGCATATCCATGATCTGATTCAGTGCCAGGGCTTTCAAAAATATCTCAAGATCAACACGATAACCCTGGATCTCTACTCTCTCCTGCCTCGGCTTATGCTATTACGGAGCGTATGGCTGAGGAGATCGTTGGGGCGTGGATGGAGACTGTTGCTGCTGCTGGTTATGATTCGGCTGTGAGTGTGAAGCAGGATGGTGAAAAGAATGTGATCTCCGATAAACATTCAGGTGAGACTGTTGTTGCGTGTAGTGCTGTCAGTTTTGAAATTGTAGGCGTCCATGCTACGCATGATTGTAATGTTATGGCTATCGTTGGTGGTGTTCTCTCTGAGAAGTAAACTATGATGGTGGCTAAATTGGAGTGTACCATATCCCGTTGATCTTAAGAGTGGCTTGAGGCACAACATCAGTGTCTCCGGGGCTGGTGATCTGGCTGGGATTGGCATAAAACTAGTCATCATGCCAATCAATCTACAGAGTCTCCGTAGGCTGACTTGGCTTGCTTTGGATGAAGTGAATCTGTCGGGTGGGAGGAGCAGGTAAAGATCTTCGAGCAGGTTGAGAGGTTGAAGAAGCGTGAGACTGTTGATACTAAAGCTGCAGGTCTGTCACCTTCTTCATCATATCGCTCAGCTGCTGAGGAAGTAATGAGAGCTTCTCCAACTCTCGTAGCGGGTGCAAGTCCTGAACTTGCTTCTGAATCACATCTACCAATGTTAACTTTTCATTGATATATCCCATGTTGGTTCTGGACTCAGAATCTAAAATATTTGCCACCTTATGATGCTTTGCTGGTGTGGTGTCTACGGGGCCTTCTGGAATGCCTGAGTAAAGGCGACGACTCTCGAGTTCTCTGCCATCCCCTCATAAATGGACCAAACAGACTCGTCGTCCCGATTTAGATAATTGTCGTCACCTGCGGGCTCACAAGGCCCTGGACATCTGTCTGTAGTCCTCCAAAGTAATTCTGCACTAGCACCTTCAATGATATCTCATGATGAGGGCATCTCTCGGTAAGATCCTTGAACTGGTCCACGCCTCGTGGATTCATTCGGTAGCTGAGTGAAGTTGGAGATCTAGCTCCTCATCATGTTCGTTCATTCTAGAGGAAAGAATTTATGCAGGAATGTGGAATTCAGGTCGACCCATGTGTATATCTCCCTCCCCAAATGACTAAGCCAGTAGGAGGAGTTTCCCGCTCTTCGCAATGAGGAAGGAGCACGAAGGACCCCTGCCCAATCACCTTCACAAGCCGCCGGCATGAAGGTCCCATGTTGCGGTTGTTTGACGCTCGAGGTTCATTTTCTCTCTGCTTTAGATAGCTGTAGTCGTAATTCTCCACTTTGATTTTGTTTTTTAATCACATTAGTTGTGTAGATTTAGGTCTCAAACACCTTGCCGGAGCTTTTGAGCTCCAACCACCATACTCCACTCTATAACATGATGTGTAACCGCCAATAATCGTCGAGTTCTTGCTCCCATGTGCTGTTTTGTTTTTTCCGTCCTCTGCAGGTCCTAAATGAGGTGTTTGAGCCTCAACTATTTCCAGAAAAAGCTCGTCCAGGTCTGCCGGTAGCTTAGCGACCTCCAGGGTCCCATCAGTCGTCCCCGAAGCCAATCAAGCCCCCTGGAGGCTTCGTCGAGGCTGTTGGAACATGTATGACAACTCAGAGGGACGTGTGAAGGTAGGGGGCGCGAGATGTGCCCGATCGAAATTATCCAAGGGCAAGTTCTTCCGACGTTCTTCCAGCTATCTCGCGCGTCGTCCGATCAACTACGGCAACCCAGGTCTATAGTCACCGTCCGATCAAGCGTGCAAGCCATCCGATCCAAGTCTGGGATCTAATCTCAGCCTTCACTCATGAAGCGTCATTGATGCTCCTCGTCGCGCCATGTGGATTAGTAAAGGAGCCAGGAACTTCCGATCGAGCGTAGTTGTGTATTTTGCAATCCACACCCAGTAGTTTTTTATAATTATTAATTAATATCGAAATTGTCCTCTACCTTTAATTAAGTTTTATAACATTTGCAACCAACACCCTAGAGTTCCTATATTTGCAAGTAGGTCCTCGCTCGCGTCACCTCACGTGCCTGCGCACGTGAGTTACGGGCATTTTGTGAGGGGACCCTCACGATTTTTGGAAATTTGTAGGTGGCCCAGGAACTTTCAGATCTAGTTATTTTTTTTGTGAAATTTACACTTTGGTCCCGTACATTATTTTATTTACATTAATACCTCGACCAATATTGCATTTTCTCTTTATTTCTTGTATTTATTTTAAACAACAATTAGACTCGAAAAAATATCAAAAAATAGATGTAGCTTCTGATTGCACACACGTATATATTTTATTTTTGCAATTTTAAGACTCTATTATTTATTAAAAATAAGAAGTATCCATTTTCTCCCTATTTGCAATAGAAAACCCACAAAAATATAAAAAGGACATTTTGAAAATTTCCCCCAAAAATATATTTTGTTTATTTATGTGTATTTAACCTTCAGACCAAAAAATCACTAAAACTTATAAAAGAAAACTCCTAAAAATTGAAAAACCCTTTATAAAAATATATAAAATTCCCAAATACTCCAAAAAATCCATTTTCTATTTTATATTTTTCTCTATATTATTATCTATATATTAAAATTAATTTGGAGCAATTTTATTATTGTTTGGTATTTTTCCTCCATTTTAGTTTTGGGTAATTAATTTTATCCATATTTTATGGTATCATTGACTTTAAAAATATATAAATTAGCTAAAATTTCTAAAAAATCATAAAAATAGTAAAATTTATTTTAATACCCAAAAATAATTTTTTATTTGATTATTTATTAGTGTATATATCTATATTAGTCTATATTGTATATAAACTCTATATATAGCTTTATTATAAATTAAAAGAAAAGGAAAATATAAAACTATAAAAATATAAAAAGAAAATACACAAACACAAAATTAAAAAGCAAAATATAAAATTATAAAAAAATAAAATAAAATAAAAATAAAAAACCCACATTAAAAATATAGATAAATATTCCACATTGTGGGTTAATTGTTGATTAATTGGTATTTCGTTAGCAGCAACCACAGTGACTTTGTCTCTTCCTTGTGTGAGACATATTTTGACCCTCGCAAAATCTCGATTATCAAATGGCGCTATTACCAAATAGAAAAGCTGCTTAGATTGGTCCGTGATTGATTGTGATCATTTGTCTACATTTTTCTTTTCTTTTCTTTGATGGAAGCAATGGTGAAGGAATCGAGGTGAAGATTGGTGACGATAACATTCAGAAGAGAGATTTATTTAGATATCTGGGATCTATTTTCCAACATGATGAGGAAATTGATGGAGATGTTACTAATAGAATAAATGCAGACTGGCTAAAGTGGAGAGGAGCCTCCGCTGTTCTCTGTGGTAAGAAAATACCTTTAAAAATTAAAGGAAAGTTTTACAAAGCAGCCGTGAGACCTGCTATGCTTTATGTTTATGGATGTTGGCTTGTGAACCATAGACATGTGCAGAGAATGGTTGTAACAGAAATGAAAATGCCAAGATGGATGTGTGGACATACACGTAAAGATCGGATTCAGAATGATGTAATCAGAAAGAAAGTTGGTGTAGCTTCGATCGAAATAAGATGCGAGAAAACCGCTTAAGATGGTTTGGTCATTTGCAAAGAAGGTCAACTAATGCACTGGTTAGGGGATGCGAGTGTTGGGATGTTGAGCCAGCTAAGAGAGGGCGAGGATGGCCCAAGAAGTGTTGGAAAGAGACTATACGAAGGGATCTTAGTTTTTTGGATATAAGTTCGAGATTGACCCAAGATAGATCTGAATGGAGGCGAAGAATCCATGTAGCCAATCCTACTTAATTGTGGGAAAAGGCTATGTTGTTGTTGTATTTTCTTATTTATTTGATATGCATTATTGAATTGTCTAACCAGTCTCCTTGTTTGAACTTGTTGCGAGGAACACGGATCGAGGGAGAAGATCTCTTTGGAGTGCCTGCGCACCCACGTAAGGCGACTTGACTTTGCATCAAAGGACTTGGAGGCATTTTGAAGATAAAGCCCTGTATTTTATTGTCTTTATTTGTGTAATTTAAGTGTGAGAGAGACTACTATAACTTGTAAGATTTAAAAACTCTCCAGGACTTTGCCACACTCCACGAGATCTAGTGCCTGAGGGATTGTTCACTTGGGGGCCTCGTATGATTTTTCACGATTTGTTTCACCTTTTTTATTTTTTATCACGATTTTTGTTTTCTTTATTTTGTGTGATTGAGCCCTAGCACTGGGAATTGCTTGTCGATAGCATTAGGTCCAAACACATTAATCACCCTTGCATGTACTATAGATTTTCATTTTGGACTTAGTCAAATACAAATTGCCTCTTATTTGGATTTGAGATCGAGCGCCGAGAGAAGTGTTATACAACGCTTGTAGGATTCGTTGTGGCGAACACTGATGCACTTCAGAGACTGGACTTTTGGATCTCCCTTCCAGATAGCTAGCATCATGTTCTTCACGATAATAACGGTTTCTCATCTAGGACGCTTTCATCAGTGGCATTGCATATAGTGTAGGTTTCAATTATGTTGAACATCATTGCGTGTAGAGTGCTAGAGTCAAGGTGAGCATTTTCCTTTCGCATTCATCATCGATTTTCCACTTGCATTGCTTTTCCGCCTCAACATTTGATTTTGATCACCTAGATGCTAAGTAAAATTGACTCCTCGATAGGCTCGTACATTCTCATTAAAAATCCAAAAAAAAGTGATGACCAATAAAATTGGGACCGGTAGCATTACTTGACATTAAAAAAGACTTAAAAAAGAAAACATTTGTCTTAGTTTTACATTGCCCGCATACACTCTAAGGAGTAGTGACATAATCCTATTCAGCCAACCTAAGTGATTGTACAATATTTTGACTTCCCTGAAGGATATGGTGAGATCCTTAAGCGCATAACGAAAGTGTGAGGATCGCATCGTATGCAATCGGGAGCGACTAGTCGCACTAGTTACTCGCTGCAGCGGAAATTAAAATTTTTCATGCGATGATCCAAGAACACTTCTCGGATCGTTTCATCTAAATCACAAACAAGTATTAGGGTTACCTCTTTAAGTGTGGTTGCGATCGAGTCTCTAAATGAAGAGACCTCCTGTCTCAAGTCCGATCCGACGGAGGAGACGCTTGCGAGCGTGTTGATGAAACGCGTGCTCCTCACAATCCATGTTGATGATCCAAGCTAAGGATCTCCTGATCTCGACACACGAGATCCGATGTCTTCTTCACGAGCGAGGCACAACGAAGGAGACGGAGATCCACGAGCAAACGATCAGGCAGCATACCGACAATGCTGCGGCGATGGAGACTCTTTCTAGGACATCCATAGTGGACGGCCATATGAGAGAGAGAGGGATGGCGTATATAGAGAAAGAGAAAGAGAGAGCCTTATGTTCTCATTAGCATATGAAGAGCAAGGGGTGCCCTTCTATTTATAATATTTTGGGATCCATGAATCTCAATCCATGGGCAACACAAATCCAATGGCTCTCATTGATTTGTTTTTCTTTTAATGATTAAGATTTTGTTGGTAAAAACCAACAACAATAATTTATTTTAGATTAAATATATATTGATAAATCAATATGATTTAATCCCAAATTAAATTAATCAAGCATACATGGAGATATTTGGATGGAGATTTCATGCAATCTTGGAAATCTCATGCAATCTTGGAAATCTCCATGATTTTAAACAACACTTGTTGTAAATAATTCAACAACAATAATTTATAATTATTTTGTGAATATTGCAATCTTGCCATTTGAAAATTGTGAATCACATTCACAACCCAAAATAAAATGTAAATTACATTTTCAATTAATTGTTCAATGTGAATCCAATTCACATCAACATTTAATTAACAAATGTAAGTTATAAATAGCTCTCTCTTATATATTACAAATCACATTTATAATATATATGGTTAATATGGATAGTGTTATCCACATTATTCGATATCCACGATAATTAAATCACATTTAATCATCTTGGATCTCTATTCTCACATGCCTAAATAATATGAATCGCATTCACATTATTCACATCTTTGATAATCAAATCACATTTAATTATCTAAGATAACTCTCTCTATAATATGAACTAAATTCATATTATTCATGATAGTTAAATCATATTTAATTATCCATTTTCTCAATGCTTGGATACATATATCAACAATGAAATTATCCTGAACTCTTTCAAGGATAATGCGCTTACTCCGCGGATACTTGGAGATAAGGACAGGGCGATTTTATTGTTCAATGTATAGTGACTTGGATATTGAGATCACATCTCAAATCCAGATCTTGCGGACTTCTCATAGATGCTTGATTAAATCAAGACTGCAAATCTAATCTTCTCATTGCATCTGAATCACATTCAGATCAATTTCCAATAATTGGACCAAGATTAGATTACTACTCTACTGAGAGGAGTCACTAAAATCCAGACCCATTTCATCACTCCCTAGGAATGGAAGTGTCATGGTTATACAATCGTTTATGATTACATCACCCTTAGGTATTTCTAATATCTATACATCCTGCATACTGGAAGACCCAGAATAAACCCGAAGTATAAGATCAATTTTACACTATCTACTTCAGGGTTTTATAATCACGTTTCTCATTTGACTATTAGGAGTTGGTATCGATCATATACTTTCCAAAAGCATATATCATACCCAGGTGTTGATCATATACTTTCCAAAAGTTTATATCAAACTTATAAATTCAGTCAAGCTTCCAAAGCGAGAGGACCGTGCATGGAATTTGATTCTTCCCAATATCTCATGAGGGAGCTCATGTCTTCCGCTTTAGTAATGAACCTGTATGATCCCTTTGAGAGATCGTATTACTCATATGCCCTTGTATGCACACCAGCACGCTAGTGTATAGACTTTGATTAGGTCATCAACCTATTGGTCTACCAAATGTTCATACTCAGACATATAGTAACACATCTGTCTCTGGTCGGAGGATGCGTGCCTATATCATGACAACATATTACATAGGACTTTGGTTATCTTGATCTTGTTAAGTCAACTCTTTGAATTAATTTATCTAACACCTCTGAATCTCTATTCCTATGTAGAGGACCTCAATCAAGAGGTCGGTTAGATATCAGCCTTATGAGAAAGGATTGCCATCTCCTACTCAGGCTGGAGATCCTCTCTTAATAATCATTTGACGGTGCTTGATGAGTCCTCAATCAAACTCTTTAGATATTCATCATAGCACAAGCCTCTATGATTCAATAATTGAATCAACAGCTGTATGATCATCAAGATGGCCTGGTACATAAACCTAATTGTACTAAGGGGCCTATTATGAAAATTATTTATTCTTCATTTCAGATTAGGAAATGATATTCGCAATAACATTTATTGCTGAATGGCTCGTTGTGGGCTCACATGTCCAACAATCTCCCACTAGCCCAAAGAGCCGTTAATGGGCTAATCATTTAAACCCTCACTCATGTGACAATCATAAGCTATTTAGAAAAATAGCTAAGTAAGCTGATCAGTCATTCTGTTCCCAAGAGACTACACCAAGTCCTTTTACAACATTTGCATATCCCATAGTCATAGTGCTCGCATCCAATGCGAATGTTGCATCTTATGCAACTAATACCCAATCTTGCTTAGTTATAGTGTGCTTGACACTACAACTCAATAACTATTATAACCAGTATGTAATTTCTATTATCCTTATCATAATACCCTTATTCTTGGAGATCTCTATCTCCTAAGGTATTCGTAGTTAAGACCTTTTAGATCTCCATCTATAAAGCCGTAATTTCTTGAAGATAATACTTAGAGATCACTATCTCTAAAGTCTTGTCATCTTTGAAGATATTGTTATTACTGCAATCAAGTGTTTTATCTCCATAGTAGGATTAGTAACAATTTACTACTCCCACTGCATGGCAGACATCTGGTTTTTGTACGTATATAGCATACACCTGGCTTCTCGTAACTGACGCACAAGGGCAAGCAGCTTTAGCATTCAACTCCTTGAGGTTCTATCCCTTTAGAAAGGCAGTACCATATCTTGAGGGAAAGATGTCTTTCTTGGAATTTTCCATAAAATGGAAATGTCCAAGGTGTACCACTAACGTGACGGTCTCAATACCCTCTTTTCTTTGCTTCTGAAAAACTTCAGAACTAAGATATAAGAGGTATTCTTGAGATCATATCTCAAGGTATGGAACAATCAAATTATAAAACACTTATTATTATCCTTATATCATTCCAAATGATTAGGATATTATCTACATTTAGCATGATGAACATAATGGCACTCCCACTAAGCTTCACATGGTTCATCTAGATTCTATCTGAAAATATAACGTTTATAATTTCTTCAAATCTGATGTTCCAACTAAAAGAAGCTTATTTGAGTCCATAGATGGAGTTTCTTTATCTTGTACTCTTTGCTTTCCTCAACCAAGAAGCCCTGGGACTTCCTCATGTGAATGTCCTCAAAGAGGTATTCATGGAGAAATGCAATATTGACTTTCATCTTAAAGATGTCAAAGTCAAGTTGTGTAGCTATAGTTAGCAATATTCTAAAGGATTCAAGCAAGATCACTGAAGAGCAAGTCTCGTCGCAAGTGATGTCTTCTCTTTGGTGTGTAGCTCATGGCTACGAACCGTGCTATGAAGGTCTGTACCTTCTCATCAGGTTCCCTCTTTCTCTTGAAGATCCATTTACACCTTAATGGGTCTTACCCATATAGGTGGATCCTTGAGGGTCCATATACAAACTTTGTATATGAAGTCTACTTTAGACTTTATTGTTAACATCCATCTTTCCATGCTATGATCTTCAGAAGCGTCATCACATGAAGTCAGATCATTGTCAGACTCAATTGACACATGGAATCCATCCTCAAACTTATTTGAAGATGTATTAGTGTTTCATCTTTAATTGTCCTTTTAGTTTCAAATTTTAGGAGCCTCATTATATTCTCAAGACTAAAATGAATTCCTTTATTTCATTTTCATCTTGATTCTAAAGAATCTCATCATCTAAGAATCACATTCTCAGATATGAAATCTTTTAAGAATCTCAAGGTCATAAAGTAGGTATCCAATACCATCCTTTATTTTTCTAATGAAGTAGCACTCTCTTTGTGCTAGATACCAGCTTACTTGCATGGAACTTTATTAAGGATATACACTGTACTCATATACTTTGGAAACTAAGAGGTAATTATGCTAAGATTCTTCATTAATCAATCATTTCATACATGATCCGGTTGTATCTCCCTACACCTCTATTGAATTTAGGTGTATTAGGAGGATTGAGAAAGGAATGATATTCCTTACTCTATAAGGTGTTCTTTAAATTCAACTAATAGGTACAATCTACCTTGATTAGATCAAATTCACTTCATCTTCCTTCAAACTTTGGTTATAAACCAAAATTGTGAAATCTTTGAACATTTCAAAGGTTTCTAAGGTGAAGGGGAGAAGACTCATATCACAAATAATCATCAATGGATATCACATATCATTAATGTTTACTTTGATACAGATGATCCACATACATCAATATGTATGAGATATTGAATACCTTGACATCATAATCCACTCTCAAAGAAGGGTGCTTTGGACATTATTACTTTGAATACAATATTCACAAGTATGTAAGATTTGAAAGTTTAGACATTCTAAAGTTTCATCTCTTACAAGTCTATTGATCTCATCAACAGACTTATGTCCAAGGTTTGATGCCATATCATTATCAAATGATCTTCATCCTCCTATTGATCTTTAAAGGTTTGATTTTTTAGTATAGAAATGTTAATGAACCATTCATTAATTTTCTAATTTAGTAGAGTCCTCTAGATGTTAGATTACTTTCTGAAATATATCCATCATAATTCCTTATGATAGGTCTATTCTAGAATTCATGTTTATTTCCGACATTTAGAAATAAACAATGATTGTATTCGAATATCTAGGTCATAGAGAAATTCTCTAAGACTAATGGCTCTCCCTCTGAAATTATGAAGTCTATCTATCTAATAGGGATTGTTGCAATAATTGCATCAATATCTATGTGGATGACTATTAAACCTTAAGATCAAATTTCTAGTCTTCTAAAACATATGCAACCAATTGCAAGTGTTATTAGAAAAATGAGATACAATTATTAGACTTCGATCTTATCAAATAAGAAAGTCAATTTCAATGATTAAATGTAAATGTAGATTATTTCGATGCACTATCTAAGTCCTTTTCTAAGGATTCTAGGTAGACTTGATAGTCATACTATCAATACATCGGCTTATTGCAGCATTGTCATTCATCCAACTCTTTGGATGTCATATGGAAGTCATAGAAGTACAGTAAACTCTTTGACTTTCCTTCTAACTTGGGTCCGACCCATGCTTTCACTGCGCTCCCTTTATCTATAAGAAACCATTTCTTAAGATTAAGGATCTCTTATGTTGAATTCAAAAGATTTCAATATAAGAGTACTTCAACATTTATACATGCTTCATTTAATTCATACAATATGAATATTCTGAAGCTTCATGAAAGACTAGAGTATAGATAGTAGAATGATGACACTCATCATATCTACATACATCTTAACTCTTAAAGACTTAGGTTTGGGTAGGTACTCAAACAATTTGAATACATCATCTCTTATAGAGCCACCATTATGCATAATGCAATGAACCGAGTCATTCAAGATTAAATATTGAGAGAAGAAATGTATGCTAGAAACATCTTCTTAGATTTTATAAGGATTATTTGACAATTTCTATCATCATCGACATGTCATTTTCAAAGTACATTCGATGAAAGATCGAGACTATAGAGACATACAAACCCTAGGGTTGTAGTCCTATTATCTATTTAATTGTCATTCCTCATTATTATGAGGAAAACTTGCACATTGCAACCACAAACATTATGTGTCCAACTACAAGTACAATATCTTGATCATGGATCCAATCCATGATAGTTTACTGGTTATTATTGAGTATGGTATTGAGCGGGTTTAATGAAGGATTATCTGAAATAAGAAATTTTGCATAAATATATGTAATTATACATTTCTACTTTGATTTAGGAATTTTTTATATCAAAGTTGTCTTGCCTTATCAACACTGAAAGTTCATTCCCTTAATCACTTTCAATGTAAGAGATATACTTACCATTATATCTCAGTAAGATCTGGGATCTCCTTCCTTATCTTTGTCACATCTCAATAATATGAGAACCTATAACTTAGATAAAAAGAAGTGGGAACACATTCCTCCTTGCAAGTCCAACTTGCATTCCCAATTCAGTCTTTAACACCCGTGCCCACCACCCCTAAGGTGATGTTGATCCGTCATTAATTGAAACAACCGTCAACGTGATTAGCACTCGCTATGCGTAATGCAATATCGTCCCAATAATATGAGGACCCGACATTGGGGTCACTACGCATATAGCCTTACTCTTTCGAGAAGCAAAGAACCCGATCCAGATGCGCTTGCATAAAGGAGCTGTCACTTCAGACATGCGTCTCTTACATACAATCCCTGGCGATGGAACCCTTCATCTTGACGGGAGATCATGGATGTCACTTATGTTATCCTCCATATCATATTTAAATTATAATTAATTATCATGAATCATATTCACATAGTTAATTATACCAAGGGAAATAACACAACTATTCATAATAGAGTGTCTTAATTTTAATTGGATTCCAATTAATCTAATCATATTAAATTAATGATCCAATTAATATCCAACAAACATTCTTTATTGTTACTTGAATTATGGTATTATCTCAAATACGTATTATTTCAAATTTTAATAATTAGAAAAATACACCGTGATCTCTCCTGCATTATCGAATCCCTACCCGTTGTCATAGCCAGTATCTATGGGAGTAGGACAAACCGTACACGGTGTAACCTGCTACCCCAACGCTCCCCGACTAGACACCATATCCACCTCAGGAAAGGATAATGCCAAATTGATCATTGTGTACTTGAGATGATAATCAGTTTTTCAACTGAAGTTAGACCTTATATAATAATAATCAAAACAATTTTTATTAACATTATAAGGATATTTTCTAAACAAATCCCCAATCTTATTCAAGTAACTTTGTTTGTTGGAAAGTTCATGTAACCAATTGCGATCTAGATCATATCTAATCTATTATTGGTTAAGGCAGTGACATTTAAGGAAATAATTATCATCAAATATTTCACAAATATTTATCCATAATTATTCCAGGAAATTAAATCATTTAATTTCACTAATTGACTAAATGACAATCACAAGGTTCTTGATTAGGAAAGTAATTTCCAGGAGTGACCCTCAATTACTAAAATTAGCATATCTCAATCAATTTAAATCCAAATTAAGCAAAGTTAGTTTTCAATGTTTTCTAACTTGATTTACAACAGAACTTAAGTGATTTGCACACATTTCAAGGCGTTTTAAATCAGTAATTATCTCTTTAATTATGTCATGATTCGTAGTCCCCGAAACATTGGATACATGTTCACTAATTTGATCATACCTTGAGCAAACGGATTCAAAATCATGCAAACTCAGATCTTACGGTTTTCTTATTTAATGGGGAACAAAATACAAGTTTTATTTTAGTGTTTAAACAATTTAAACAGGACCGAAAATATACACTAAACAGAGATGCGAAAATGAAATGTGATAAAACTTTCGCAACCCTACCGAACCCAAGTCGCCTTAGGTTTATGGATCATGTCCGGAACCTTCGACCTATGGCTCTGATACCACTTGAAGGATATGGTGAGATCCTTAAGCTCATCACGAAAGCATGAGGATTGCATCGTATTCGATCGGGAGCGACTAGTCGCACTAGTTGCTCGATGCAGCGAAAATTAAAATTTTTCATGCGATGAAACCACATGATCCACAAACACTTCTCGGATCGTTTCATATAAACCACAAACAAGTACTAGGGTTACCTCTTGAAGCGTGGTTGAGATCGAGTCTCTAAACGAAGAGACCTCCTGTCTCAAGTCCGATCCGACGGAGGAGACACTTGCGAGCATGTTGATGAAACATGTGCTCCTCGCAATCCATATTGATGATCCAAGCGGCGGATATCCTGATCTCGACACATGAGATCTGACGACTTCTTTACGAGCGAGGCTCACCGAAGGAGACGGAGATCCATGAGCAAATGATCGGGCAGCATAACGACGACGCTGCGGCAATGGAGACTCTCTGTAGGACATCCATGGTGGACGGCCATATGAGAGACAGAGAGGGGTGGCGTGTATAGAGAAAGAGAAAGAGAGAGCCTTATGTTCTCTTGAGCATATGAAGAGCAAAGGGTGCCCTTCTATTTATAATATTTTGGGATCCGTGAATCTCAATCCATGGGCAACACAAATCCAATGGCTCTCATTGATTTGTGTTTCTTTTAATGGCTAAGATTTTGTTGGTAAAAAACAACCACAATTAATTTAATTTAGATTAAATATATTAATAGATCAATATGATTTAATCCCAAATTAAATCAATCAAGCATACGTGGAGATATTTGGATGGAGATTTCATGCAATCTTGGAAATCTCATGCAATCTTGGAAATCATTATGATTTTACAACAACACTTGTTGTAAATAATTCAACAAAAATAATTCATAATTATTTTGTGAATATTGCAATCTTGCCATTGGAAAATTGTGAATCACATTCACAACCCAAAATAAAATGTAAATTACATTTTCAATTAATTGTCCAATGTGAATCCAATTCACATCAACATTTAATTAACAAATGTAAGTTACAAATAGCTCTCTCTTATATATTATAAATCACATTTATAATGTATATGATTAATATGTATAGTGTTAATCTACATTATTCATTATCCATGATAATTAAATCACATTTAATCATCTTGGATCTCTATTCTCATGTGCCCAAATAATATGAATCACATTCACATTATTCACATCTTTGATAATCAAATCACATTTAATTATTGAAGATAACTCTCTCTATAATATGAATTAAATTCATATTATTCATGATAATTAAATCATGTTTAATTATTAATTTTCTCAATGCTTGGATACATATATCAACAATGAAACTATCCTAAACTCTTTCAAGGATAATGCGCTTTCTCCGCAGATACTTGGAGATAAGGTCAAGGCGATTGTATTGTTCTACGTATAGTGACTTGGATATTGAGATCATATCTCAAATCCAGATCTTGCGGACCTCTCTTAGATGCTTGATTAAATCAAGACCGCAAATCTAATCTTCTCATTGCATCTGAATCACATTCAGATCAATGTCCAATATTTGGACCAAGATTAGATTACTTCTCTACTGAGAGGAGTCACTAAAATCCAGACCCGTTTCATCACTCCCTAGGAATGGAAGCGTCATGGTTATACAATCATTTATGATCACATCACCCTTAGGCATTCCTAATACATGTACATCCTGCATACTGGAAGATCCAGAATAAACCCGAAGTATAAGATCGATTTTACATTGTCTACTTCAGGTTTTTATCATCAAGTTTCTCATTTGACTATTGGGAGTTGATATTGATCATATATTTTCCAAAAACATGTATCATACCCAGGTGTTGATCATATATTTTCCAAAAGATTATATCAAACCTACAAATTCAGTCAAGCTTCCAAAGCGAGAAGACCATTCACAGAATTTGATTCTTCCCAATATCTCATGAGGGAGCTCATGTCTCCCGGTTCAGTAATGAACATGTATGATCCCTTTGAGAGATGGTATTACTCATATGCCCTTATATGCACACCAGCGCGCCAGTGTATAGACCTTGATTAGGTCATCAACCTATTGGTCTGCCAAATGTACATACTCAGACATATAGTAACACATTTGTCTCTGGTCAGAGGATGCGTGCCTATATCATGACAGCATACGACATAAGACTTTGGTTATCCAGATCCTGTTAAGTCAACTCTTCGACTTAACTTATCTAACATATTCGAATCTCTATTCCTATGCAGAGGACTTGAATCAAGAGGTCAGTTAGGTCAGCCTTATGAGAAAGGATTGCCATCTCCCACTCAGGCTGGTGATCCTCTCTTAATAACCATTTAACGGTGCTTGATGAGCTCAATCTAACTCTTTAGATATTCATCATAGCACCAGCCTCTATGATTCAATAATTGAATCAACAATTGTATGATCATCAAGATGGTCATGGTACATAACCCTAATTGTACTAGGGGACCTATTATGCAAATTATTTATTCTTCATTTCAGATCAGGGAATGATATTCGCAATAACATTTATTGCATAATGGCTCGTCGTGGGCTTGCATGTCCAACATTCCCCCAAACTCTAGACAAGATAAAAGATCGCACTTTTGCGATCTTCACCGAGTTGAGTAGGTGAATTGAGAGGTGTGTTTGATTTGTGTGCATTTATTTGTGATTGCTTGTGTGCATTCTAGATCGACTCTGTGCATTTGTGTCTTTCTCTCACTTCTCTTTATTTGACCATCATGCTCTCTTGATCATTTTCCTATTGTTTCGAGATGGCTGACTGGAGCGATTTTTATCCGGACTTTACTGATCCCTCATACACTCCATTCGGTCCACCTCCTTTTTTTCTAGGAGGACTTCACTCCTAATTTTTTTACATATCCACCTCAGCAACAATATCAGCCCTCGGTTTTTTATCCACATCCACCTCCACCTAAATATGTTTCACCTTCACATCCACCCGAGACTGAGCTAATGGAGTCACCTCTCATGATGTCCACAATTGATACTTTGTCCCAGTTCATGGAGCATGTGAATTTGAGGATTGACGACCTCACTTGCCTAAATAAGAGCCACATTGATGCTTCATGATCTGACGATATGGATTCACTTGAGGACTTTCATGAGAGCTTGCAATAGTCAAAAATACAAAAAATGCGAAAATTTTAAAAACACAAAAAGATTTCGGGAGTCAAGTGATTGATTTGGACTGTGAGGAGATGGACCACATGTCAGACCATTTGACCACACCTTCACTCACATTTAACCCCATCTCTGACCCCGAGGATGCCACTGTACAGACTGCTTCTGGCAATCTTCATGTATATGATGATTCTGATCTCCTCCCTTGTATGGAGGAGGTCCAAAAAAATTGGTGACTGAACCCGAAGTGGTGGACACCATTCATGAGATCATCCAGGCCCTACTTCAGGAGGCCATGACCCATTTATCTGCTCCTCTTTCCAAGAAGAGAAGGCAACGGAGCAGATCTGAGCATCATATCTTAACCATGGCCACTACATATGCCATCACACACCGTCCTATTCCTAGGAAAAGGAACACAACTACTCCTTTCATTATTTGCACCATCTCTGACCATATTTGCGATCACACTCTCCTTGACGGCAGTGCTTCGATTAGCATCATAACTTTCTCGTTTGTACAATCTCTTCACTTAGGGCCTCTCAAGAAAACCAGGATGATCGTTTAGTTTGCTGATGGATCTATCAAGAGGTTGAAGGGTATACTAGAAAACACCGTCATTTCGATTCAGGGCATGAGCTACACCGTGGACTTTGGCGTATTGCCCATGGAGACCTCCACAGGGGAGCACTCTCCAATCATCCTGGTACGACCATTTCTCGCCTCTATGAGAGTCATTATCGATTTATGGATTAGGAGAGATTCAATTCTGTCCTATTGGCGAGAGTGAGGTGATCATAACTGCACCCACTGCCGATCAGAGACCTGCACCTGATGTGACTACTCCTATCTTAGCTGATCCTGAGGACCATGACCTGATGAGATGATCAGAGACTTTTTTGCATGTTGGATTCCACTGAGACCCGAGAATTCCTCCCCATGGAGGTAGACTCAGAAAGCATGGACCTCGGAGTTCCTTCTTCTAGTGTTTGGCGATGCATTGATGACATCCGCAGGATTTACATGATTGACACCTTAAAGCGGAGGGTAAATATTGATGAGACCGAGGCTGAATTTGATCTTGTTTCTTTTATTCCAAAATTCAGGCCTTTTGATGAGAATGATGATCAGGTTGAGACTTTAGCGAATGAACATGATTCGATTACTTGCACTGATGAGTTCGTTCCTTTTGATTTTGAATTAGGAGAGACCTCACAGGACGACCTTGATTCTACTACTTCCGATGATGAGTTCATCCATTTTCACTTCGACATCAGCGAGACACCCAAGGCCAGACCTAGCCACACTACTTCCACTGACCCATATGTGCCTTTTCACTCGAGGACCAATAAGGATCTTCATCAGGTCGATCATGATCGGCTTCGATTCACTGCAGACCCTGATATCGACATGCATCTTGTCAGATATATCCCTCAGCGGTCCTGTAAGAAGGTTCACTTTCAACCTTCTTGATCTTTGTACATCCACTCTGTTGTATATTTACTTCATTTACCTCTGTCCATCTCCTGTATTGCTCATCCACCCCATTCTCGTGTGTGTCTTTCTTAGGACGTACTTTATCCTATGTATAGGGGGTGGACGAGCCGAGTGTTCTTTCTTCGTTCCGTTTCATCACTCTTGTTGTTGCCTGTACTTAGGACCTTCTTTACCCATGTGTAGGGGAAGCGATGTGTAAATTCTTCTATCTTCTTCCATCTTTAGATCTCTTTTCCTCTTTTCTTCTTTTCTTCTTTTCCTTTTCATCTTTCTTTTTCTATCAAAATGGTGTCCCCCTTTTTGTTAGTCTTCTATACTTAGGACGTACTTTGTCCTAAGAATAGGGGGTGTACACCCCAAGTTCTGTCATTTTTCGATCCGTTCCATTGTCTCCTCTTCTTGTCTACACTTAGGAATATCTTAACCTAAGTATAGGGGGGAACAGTCTGAGTACAATCTGTTCATTCCCACCCTTGACCCTCCCTTCTTTGTGTACAATTTTCTATACTTAGGATTATTTGATCCTAAGTATGGGGGGACGGTCGACTTCTTATTCGTTCACTCATTCCTTATTCATTAGACTTTTCTATACTCAGTACGAGTTATCTCTCTGATCTATGAGGACATAGCTCAAGTTAAGTATAGGGGGTCGTATATACCCTATATATACTTCTACCATATCTCGTACTATCATATTTTCAAATAATATGGATAAAATCTTGTATAAAATACTAAGAAACTCATCAAAACACTTAATAAAAAGATGTTTAATATTCCTCAATTTTTTTGTATTTACTAATTATTAAATAAGGTAAAAATATTTG
The DNA here is from genome assembly GCA_037367405.1 of Ottelia alismoides. Lineage (NCBI taxonomy): Eukaryota > Viridiplantae > Streptophyta > Magnoliopsida > Alismatales > Hydrocharitaceae > Ottelia > Ottelia alismoides. Next base: position 176,662 of record JAZKJV010011362.1, on the reverse strand, counting down.
TTGCAAAATGTTTGAAAAATAGTTTGAAAATCTTTTTGAAAAATATTTTGAAAACTATATGGAAAATATTTTGTTCAATATTTTCAACCTTTGTAAAAGTATTTTGTTTGTAAAATTCTCTTATTTGAAAAACGATTTGCAAATGGTTTGAGAATGGTTGCAAAAATATCTTGAAAAATCTATATATACTGTTTGAAAAAAAATTGCAAAATGATTTTCAAATGTGTGTAAATGTTTGTAAAAATGGTTGGTAAAAATTATTTTGGACTATAGTTTTCAAAAAAAATTATTTGAAAACCCACTTTTAAATAAGTTTGGGGAATATATACATCAAACTAAAATTCTTTATTAAACTATATATATAAATCCATAAAATTATTCACTTACCCCCTGTAAATCCTTAAACCTAATTCTTGTAAATACAAGATGCATCCCCTTGTAAATATTTGTACCTAGTTTTAGCCAAGATATTTTGTTTTCAAAAATCACAAAAATATTTACAAAACTAAAAATACCAAAAACATTTGCAAAATCTTTTTGAAAAAAATATATACAAAAAATGCATATGCGTCATCTTTTCAAAAATCCATAAAAAGTTCAAAATTTTTGAAATTGCATCACAAAAACATTTTCTGCATAACATTTGCATAGCATTCACATTTTTCAGATTGAGTTTGTTAATTGAACAAGTCTAAGTAAAATCCGAAGATTGGAGCTTGATTGGACTTTAAATCTACCTAATAACAGGAACCTTATAGGAACTGGAATTGAGGTACTTCAGGTCAAGTTGAATAAAATTTTTGTAGATCATGAGACTTGGTTCAATGGATTCTTAACTGTCTAAGGAGAGTATTTCGGAGCACACACATGCCCCTTGTTGATAATGACACTACTTGAACACCTGCACCTTTCACTTGGCTCAACTCAGTTGGGTTGGTTAGGAAATTTGATTTGCCGGTATGAGATACACATAAGTGGAAACATTTGTCATCTTCTAGGGAGGGAAGTGCACCCAACCTATCCAGTGGTGTTGATGTCTAAAGACTGGAGAGTGTGGGTTGCAATAATGCTTCAAAAGATGAATAATCTACTATCTCAAGAGGAAAAACTCCTTATGTAAATATTAATGTTTATAGTATTTCAAAAAAAACTCCAAAAAAATGGACAGGCCTGATTGATAATAAAATGCATGTCGGAGTTTATATATTTGTATAGTCAATAAGCAAGCTTGAGCTTCAAAGTCAAATCGTGTGAGCCTGCTGCTGGATGACTTAGACTACACTGGTCTTGCATCTTAGGATATGTAGATACACTGGCTACCATCCATTCTTCTCTTCTCCCCTCCTCTTGAGATGGTTGTCACTTAAACTTATAAGGGAATACCCGCTCCTCGAGGAAGGAGTTGCTGGATTGGGGAATCACAGGGTTATCATGCTGGAGAAGTCAGTCTCTTTGTCATTTCAGTTGGGGAGAGCCACTATTACATACACTGTACGAGTCAGATTCATAGTCATAAGGGTTTGCGTATGAGTTGAAGTATTCTAACCTGGCTATTGAGGAGACTTGATCATAGTTTTGGGATTCTTGAAGGCTGTTGGATTTCAATTCTGATTCCCATTAGGGTTCCGCCCAAACTAAAATTCGAAAGGTCCGACTTAAGCTCCAAACTTTGATTTTGTGAAGAAAAGTTTGATAACTAAACTTAATCCATTATCTTTCTTTTTTTTCTTTGTTTTTCTTTTTTGCACTTAAAGAATAAGTTTTTGCTAGGGACTAGCAAAGACAAGCACATGGGGATGATGAATCTCCATTTCATCACCTTTATTCTATCATTTTGGCCTTAAAACCCCATGTAAACGCGGGTAAATACCCTTAATTCATGCATTTTAACATCCATGCATTATTGTACAAAATGTATAAAATACTGTTTTAATGCTAAAATTACAGAAGAAAGAAAAGAAAAGAGCGCGCCACAAGCCACTGCCAACATCCGTCTCCCAGCCACCTACGGCCGTGTGCGGCCGCGCAGCTGGCCGCGTCTCCACTGGCCTCTGTCAGCGACAGTTGCGGCCTTGCACCCTTCTGCGCTTCAGCCCCAGGACCCCATCGCGTGGACTTGTTCCACCGCCGTGCACCTCCCCCAGCAGGTGCTTGCGCGTGGAGTTCAACCCTCTCCAGCAGCTCATGGAGGAGTTCCATTCACCGCCTACTACAACTCCCAGTCGTGTGTCGATCGGCCTTCGCCCAGCTCGCTCCAGCAGCCCGTCACGTCGGCCACCCAACCCTCTGCCAGCCGCACGTGCCCGTGCCCCCCTCACACGCGGAGGTCTCCACGTGCTCTAGCAGCAAAGCCCTCCATCGAGCCGCCTGCCCATTGTTGTAGCCCTCGGCCTTGCTCCTCTACCCTCTTATCGTGTGTTGACGGAGGTGGAGTTCGTCAATCGTTCACGCTCGCTTCAGGCGTGCTCCAACTCGCCGTCCAACTTCCTCCACCTTCTGTCGTGTGTCGATGGAGGTGAAGACCATCGCGGCTGCCTGCCAGCGGCGAGCGCACAACGGTTGCCAACCAACTCCTCCTTCGTGCGGAGCCCTACCGTGAAGGTGCCAGCCTCCTGCTTCGGTGCATGTATACGCCAGTTGACTTCCCCTCATGCAGGCACGTGCTTTGCACGTGCCCTGGTGGTGAACTTCATCCAAACCCCTAAGCATCTAGAGAATTGCGCAAACCCCCTCGACCACTGGAGATCACGTGCTGGGCACATGCATTTGGGAGAAATTGCATATGTACCCTCATGCACATAGGTAAGCGCATACAGGTCCCTGTCAGCATATTTATCTTTAATCAATTTCGTTTATGTACTGCATTTACATCCTTGTGTTGGCACAATAATTTAGACATTCATTTAGCCTTATTTTTAATTCCAACAATTGAATCTTGTAGAATATCTTATGCTTTATCTTGATTGATGCTTGTCGAAATTTTAGGAGCAATATTTTATTTAATATAATTATTTTGATTGAAATTAGTATATTTTGTCCACTGTTTATTCTTAATTGCTTATTAAATTCCTTGTTGCTCTAAAATTCACCAAAAAATCACATTAGGTAGAGTTTAAGTATTTCTACATAGTGCCCAAAAATCGCGTCATTCGCACACATATCCATGTCACAATAAATTAATTGGTGATTTTTGTAATTTATTTTTAATTAATTCCTTACTTAGTATTTTTAGGAATTAAGAGTTGTTCTGGATGTCTCTCAGATAGAGCAACCTGGTATAATTTAGTTTCTGAAAAATATTGACGTTTGTTATTTATTAAAATTAAATTACGAAAAATCACCTTGCATTCATTTTTAATTCACAGTAAATTCATTTAGTGTCAGAAAAATCCAAAAAAAATTAGAGTAGCTTAATTTCAATGCATTTCATCATCTGGCCAAGTTTCATAATTTTTGGAATCAATTTGACCATATTTTTGAATTAACTTGTAAACTGGTCCGATTGTGCATGTGTCTTTTCCTTCTTGCATAAAATCACTGAAAAAGACCAAAAAAATTGTCCCCTGAAAATCAAACCTTGGAACTTGCTTAAAATCTACCTAAGGAGACAGCTGCCTCCCTGAGTTTGACCTTGGGCTTGCCCAAGTAAAAAAATTGCCGTTAGAAATTAACTGATCTTAAATTGAAAGTGGTTTTTGATTAGCTCTTATTATCCGACTGCAACGAACAACACAATGATTAATTTGACCATTAATTTGATTAAATAATAAGGGTAGTAAGACTCAGCTACGTGGTAGCGTCCTCAGTCGTTCAATGCTTCTTCTTCTCTCCTCATCTCCACCATTCATCTCGCCTTTAACTCATGTCGTTCGATCGAAGCCCATACCTCATCACAGCCCTCCGTCTCCGCCTTCACCTGTGCCCTCCACGTGGCGTCATAGTGACCCTTCGATCAAAACCTCAAGACCTCATCACAGCCGCACACCAGCGTCGCACCCCCCGCCCGCCACGTGGTTCGCCCTGCACCCTTGATCTCATCACTTCAGATCTAATCCCAACCTCTCATTAGCGCCTAAGTCTCTGCCATTGGATCGCGAGATTAAATAGCATAGACATCGTCTTCTACCTCCAGCAAGGCCCGCACCTACACTGTCCACCTTGCTCGCGAGACGCCCCCTTTCTATTTTCAGCACCACTCCGACCACCCTCTCCGCCCTCTACCACTCCACCTCATAGCCCACTCTACCCTTATCCTTGCCGACCTCCACCAACTCCGTCACTTCATTACCTACGCCATCACCTTCAATCTATAAATACTCCACCACCGACGACCGTCGACCCCATCTGCCCTTGCAGAGAGATACCCCGAGCTACCCTCTACCTATCAGTGACAGTGATTTGATCCTAGAAGCGAGCGACGATGGGTTTCTTCTCTGGCGAGACCCACGGCCAACCCCGTCGTGCCGCAACCCCTCCCGTAAGTTGCACGAGCTCAGGAACCCCACCGGCCTTCGAGCGACGACCGGAGACTCCACCTCGAGCCTCCATTCCCAGGTAGCACCTTCCATTCTCTACTACGATCTCCTTCTTTATTTTCTAGTTTTTCTCGAAATTTATTCGCCCTCTCCGCCCATTTTCACGATCACCTGATCATCCTCCGAGCTCTGCCATGGAGCTCTGATCTTCGCGATCTATTCCATTTCATCCTCAGCATCTCATTGAGCACCACTGACCAAAGCTCCGGCACCTTGGCGGAGCAGCACCACCGGACCACCTTCATTCCATCCCGGGCCTCCCTTTGCACTCACCTTCACCCCACAAGCACACGGCATGCCTCGACTATCGAGCTAACCCTTACAGGTACACTCTCCTTGATTGGCCGGAAGCTTCGTTGGTGCATCCTCGAGCTTCATCGCCGTTGGCTTCCAGGCCGCCCCAACCTCAGCTAAGACCACCAAACGCTCCGCCACGCCTTCACGACCTTTCTGAGCTGCACAAGAGCCTCCAGCACCTTCACTGATGACAGGAGGAAGAGGCGGAGCCAGGAGGGCTTTGCTGGAGCCCAGCCACATCCGTCGCAGGAGGCGGCAGATCAGAGGAGCACGAAGAACAATAGTTGTTCGATCCCCATGATCGGACGGTTCTGAGCAAGCCACGTCGCCATCAACCCGTCGCCGTAGGATCAGGAGGATCCTACGCTCACGATCATGCCATGTCGCCGCTTCTCTGAGCTCCAGATGCCGTTGGATTCATTTTGATCTAACGACCCTCGTTCGTCCACGTCGCTTCATCTCAGGGGCCCTCATCCTCCATTGGATCTTCACTCGATCTAACGGTCCCAGGCGCACCACGTACCAGCCATCAACAACCATTAGATCTCATCCATCTAGCTGTCCAGCAAGCGCCACATCACCTCCTCCGAGCCTCCTCCCCGACCCTTAGGCTCAAAGCCCCGAGGCTATCCCGAGCCACATCCGAACCTGTTGCGCCCTCGAGCCGACCTCCGAGTCTCCGACGTCTTCCGAGCCTGGGACCTCACGTGTTTCTCACGAGCGGCCTGGGCATTTTATAAAGAGGCCCCTGGAAGTTTTATAAATTACAAATCAGTCCCTGCCAGGAGCATCCCGTTAGGCACACGTGTTTCGTAGGCATTTTGCACACATACTCCCCTCATTATAGGTAATTGCATTTAAGTCCCTAACAACATGTTTAAATTTTTGTAATTTTATTTTCTGTAATTGGAAATTGGTCCCTGTCTTTGCACGTATTTTTAGGTGTCCATTTGGCATCATTTTTAAGTTATAAAAATTGCATTGTGTTGCTTAACTTGTCCTTTTTTGTATATGACACTTGTCTCATTTTTGTGACATCAATGGATTTTATTATTATTATATTGGTGAAATTTTCCATATTTTGCCCATCTGATGTCTTTCAATTTGTATTAAATTCTCTGTTGCTCCAAAAATTACCAAAAATTCATATTAGACTTAGGATAATTTAGCTTACGTTGTGCCTAAAAATATTTTCATTTGCACGCATCCTGAGGCCTGAATAAATTAATTGGTCATTTTCTTAATTGATTTTTAATAGGTCCAATTCACATAGAATTTTAGATCTATCAATTTTCCTGGATTTATCATACTTAGATCTACCTAGGATAATTTTTATATCTAGAAATAAGGTGTTTTTCTATTTATTAAAATTAATTTTGTAAAAATCACCTTGCATTCATATTTAATTAACATTAAATTCATAAAGTGTCAGAAAAATCCAAAAAAAATAGTGTAGCTTAATTTCATTGATTTCACCTTCTGGCCAAGTTTCATAATTTTTGGACTTAATTTGACTACATTTCTGAATTAACTTCTAAACTGGCCTGATATTGCATTGTCTTTCTTTCAATTGCATAAAAATTGTTGAAAAATACCAGAAAAAAATCTTCTGAAAATCCGACCTCTGAAATTCGCTTAAAATTTACCTAAGGAGACAACTACCTCCCTGAGTTCGATCTTGGGCTTGCCCAAGTTAAATAAATTTGTCACTCTTAATTAACTCGACATTAATTATAAGTGGTTTTTGATTAGTCCGTATTTACCTGACTACAACGAACGACACGACATTAATTTGACCATTAATTTGATCGAATTAACAAGGGTAGGTACACGACTCTTCACTGGGCACCCATTCCTTCCTCGACCCTGCTGGAGAGCTCCGACGACCCTTTGGCTCCTTTGAGTCCTCCAGTCGATACACGGTGTCCTCAGGAAGCTTCTTGGACCATCAACAACTCGTGGAGGACCGGACACGAACGCTACACCGGATCCAAGCTCGGGAGGAATGGGGTTCTTCCATGTTCTTCCGAGTACCGTCAGAGCCGTCGGATCAAGCTCTCGCGCCAGATTGATCTCCCGCCATCAGAAGGAGCCATGCATCCACCGTCAGATCAGCTCAGCCGATCTAATCCAGGCCGTCTGAGTGCGAAGCGGTATGGGCCATTAGGATCGTGCCACGTGGATAAATGGAATCAATCGCGTTGTCCGATCACGCCTTATATTGGGGGTAATTGCATATCCAGCCCTGCCATTTTTTTGTATTTCATATTTAGCCATGTAAATAAAAGTTAGGTTTTAAAAACAAATGGACATTTTGCAAATAGGCCCCTATATTTCTGTAAATTGCATTTGGGTCCAGTCCACGTCACCTCACATGTCGTCCCACATGAGGTAGCGAAATTGCAGGGACATCCTTGTTACTTTCTGTATTTATAATAAGTCCAATAAAATTAAATGCAATTTGTATATTTTTGTGAAATTTGCTGGAAGTCCCTTGGACTTTATTATATTTGCCTTTTGGTCCTTCCCTGGCAACGTCACGTGTAGTCCCACGTGATGGGCATTTTGCATATGTACCTTAGCGGGTTTTGTAATTGTAAAACAACATTTAAAAATGAAATAAATGATGTATTATGTTGGAAAAGTTGCACTGTGGCCCATGAAATTTATTTTATTTGCAAAAAAACCCCTGTTAGGACATTGAGTTTTGGATGTTTTATCTATATATTTATTCAATACAGCTATTGTGCTCCTAAAAATCCACAAAAATAGGGTTAGATGCTTCATGCCATGTACTTTCATGTTCATATTTTTAATTGACATTTCTGCATTAATCTTTTTATTAAAAATGAAATGGAGCCTATTTATGTGTCGTGTAACTTAGAAAATATCAAAAAATATAAAAACATCTCTAAAAATTCCAAAAAAAATTATGTTTAGTATATTTTGACCTAATTTATTTACAGGACAAAAATCACTAAAAATTAAAAAATAAAAAAACCTAAAAATCCAAAAATCCCTAAATCTTTTATAAAAAAATTTTAAATTCTTAAAAAAAATCCAAAAATGCTTTTTCTATTTTATATTTTTACTTATACATATTTTTATATATTAAAATTATTTTGGGTAATTTTGGACCTTATTTACTATTTTTTAAACCCAAATCAATTTCGGATATTTATTTAACCCCTATTTGGGGTATTTTAACATTACAAATACATAAAAATTAGCAAAAAATATTGGAAAATTCAACAACATTAGAAAAGTATTAAAAAACCCAAAACAAATTATTTTCCGAATTTTATCCATATTTAATAGTATTTATTAATATACTACTCTACATTGTATATGTTAAGCCTTATATGGGCTATTTAGTTTGCATAAAAGAAAAAAATAACAAAAAAATATAAAAATCAAGTATAAAAATCAAATATAAAAATATAAAAAATAAAAACTATATATATAATTAAAAAAACCTACAAAAAGATCTATACCAATGAGTGACTGGGTTGTGCATAAATAACCATGGGCTACCTGTATTGCTCTCTGTGGTTTGACATCTACATGCTTGTTTGCCATTCATCTTATGGTAGAGAAAATATATTTTAATTCCATATTTTTTTCTATTCATTGAATTATGTATCTTGTGGGTTAATTACCGATTAATTGAGATTTAGTGTGAGGTCATCTAAACGACCGTTGATCCGCCTTGTGGATGAACATGACCCCGCAAAATATTGATTGTCACATGCATATTATATGCAAAAACTTTGTCTAATAACAAAAGATATAGTTGTTCAACACTAAGTTAAAGATTTTCCACTGAAAACTGAAGTCGAAGTGGATGGGTCCTTATACAGTAAAGAAAGTTCATGGTAATGGCAGTGCAGAGATAACTGATCTCACAGATGGTGCACGTTCTTTCATAATAAATGGACAAACTGTTGAAGCATTTTTTTGAATCTAAAGAACGATTGGTCCAAGTTGAGATGATTGACTTCATGCCAAGTGAGTACCTGGTAGACACTTCAGATACTTAGCATGAAGCCACAGCTTGAAGATTCTTATCAGACAGATTCACATTCTTTCTGACTTCTTTTACATGACACTTGAGTTATTCTTTTAGGGTTTAGTTTCTACCTTCTTTAGATTATTTCTCTTTACTTAGTCCATTTAGAACCTAAGTATATGGGGGTACCAACCCTACTTCTACACATTCTTTTAGTTTCTTGTTATTCTTCTTCTCTTTCTTCATGTCATTTTTCTCTTCTTTGCACTTAGGCTATTTAGAGCCTAAGTATCAGGGGGAAGGTGGGCGAGCCCCTGTTTCTTAGTTATTTCGTTCTACTATTTTGTATCCAGTCTCTTCATACGTCAGGCCTACATTTATGCTATTTAAAGCCTGAGTATAGGGGAGTTGTACCAATTTCACTTGTATTGTCTTTCCTCTTTATGCTTAGTATGAGCTATGCCTTTCAATTTACTTGCCATAAGGACATAGCACGAGTCTATCTAGGTTATTATATCTCTTCTAAATTGAACTAATAAGGTGCATAGTTAGCAATTGTTCATGCACTTGTGTGTTTGTTGTGTGTATCATTTTGTGTATTTTCGCATTATTTTGTTGCCTAATATGTTTGCATTTAGAAAATATAAAAAAGAGGATGCATTGCATTATGTTTGCATAACTCGAACTAGATCCATTAATTGATCACTTAATTAGATATTTAAGACCTAGGTTAAATAAATTAACTGCTCGTGTTGTTTTATTCGACCCTAGACTTATCCAGGATAAATTAAATCGAGTCCTCTTCTCGGAGATTTTTCAAATCGATTCTGATAAGTTGCTAATTGACCATATTACAACGAATGCGAATTAAGTTAGCCAATTAGACGTTGATCACAACCCCATATATATAGGGTAAAATGGGGCTGCCCCTTGGGGAGCTAACTTGGGTCCCTCACCTTATTTTTCATATTTTCTTATTATTTTTAAATAAAATCGTGAAAATTCATCACTATATCCCTATATTTTTCCATTCAAGTTTCGTGTGAAACAGAGACTCCTGCGACCTACATCTAAAGGGGGGGGGGTGATTTCAACAATTCTGTAACAGTTAAAAAATGATTGTCTAGATGGAGGCTGTAACAATCTCTGCTTCACACAAAACCAGAATGAAATAATATAAGTATATGGTGATGAATTTTACCGATTTAATTTTTTAAAAATAGAAAAATGGGGCAGGGGAGTCAAGTTAGCTCCCCCCAATGGGCAGCCCCATTTTACCCATATATATATATATATATGTTAGTGATTTATGTCGCTATCATAATTGATTTTTCCCTCCTAAAATGGGATTCTTTAATAAGCAGAATATGATTTGTTTTCATTCCCGACGACACGGTGGAATGCATGGGCCCAAGGGAACAAACATAAGGCAGGCAAGAAGGCAAGAAAGGGCGTGCATCGTGCATCGTCTAGTAGGTCAACGACACAAACTCTGACATCTGATACCTCTTCATCCCCAGTTGAGGGATTCTCTCCCAAATCTCAATTTGGCCGAACTATCCCCACTAGACGAGCAGCGGGGTGAGGAACCCGTTCAAGCTAAAAGTTTGTAAGGTTCCTACCCATTTTAACTAGTCTTCCACTATTGTTCGATGAAGCTGAAAATATATGACAAATCGAGAGTCAGCTATGTCGAAGACCCTCATGAAGTATGAGAAGAGAGAGCAACTCCGCAAGAGTGAGCAACTCCGCGCGCATCGAGTGTAGTTGTATGGATGAGTATGTCTCGATCAGTATGATTCACCACTTTCGATAGTTGGTGATGATCACGACAACTGGTGACAATTAGTAGGGGGCACCTCTTCTATCTATTCTCCTTTGATGACAACCATGGATTGAATTATGTTATATTTGTTTAAAATGAAGAAGTTTGATGGAGTAGGAGATAGATGCAAGAAAGTTATAGTTTATGTAAAACATGAACATTATTTATACGTATATATGAGACAGTCATGCCCAACCCATGGGTTTCCTTATGAGACGGTTGCGAGTTGTCTCTTTGGGTCCTCTTCTGTCCTTCGGGGAGCAACCAGAATGGATGTGTGTGATCATATCTTCTGTGCTCCATAATGGGACGGGCGTTCTTTTCGTCCTGTCCTACCAGATGGGACAATGCCAAAAGAGACGAGCTTTTGACCGTCCCCTTTGGTTAGATGGGATGAACATCTTATCAAAAGGGATGGTATGCGTTCGTTGCATGTTGTGTTCCATGTTGTAAGTTGCTTATTTCGCTTTTGTATTCCTTTTTAATGGTACATACAAATCAAATAAATTCTATAATTCGATTTAATACGTTGATATTGGATTGGAATAGTTTGATTATATCATTCTAGGGGATTGGATTATATTGAGATTTTTAACACGAACATATGATTTTCTACTGACATGACGTCATTTATTATTCGTATACATCATCATAAATTGACTGTCAAAGAATAGAAAACTATAAAATTCTACATTTAACTTTCTTTCTTTATTCCGGTCTATATATTTTCCTCACAATTTCCTTAGTCACGTGCCTTTAGCTTTCTTCGTTTATTCTACTTTATACATTTTTCTCAAAATCTCCGTATCCGAAGTCATGTGCCTTTAACTTTCTTCTTTGATCCCGGTATATACATTTTTCTTACAATCTCCTTAGTCATTTTATTTACATATAACATTACATTAGAAATAAGGAAAGACCCAACATGCATCGTAGTAATTATTCGTTTGTTCAGTTAGAGGAGGAGAGAGTTGCTGGCGAGGACAATGGGAAAATGGAATATTTGCCCCCATTACTTGGAAAGTAAAGCAACTAAACTATTATTAGTAGTAAAAAACGGGGAATGAGGCTTCCTGCCGTGTTGGTCCTCATTTGAAATATAAAAAGGTGGCTCAACCGTTCATCAACGACTGGGCCCATCAGGACCCCGAGGAAAACGTGTCCAACAGTTCAGGGCCTGCGATGCGAGTTCTAGAACATAACAGGAGCGACCAGGGCCACAGCTAAACACCCTTCCCAGCAAGTTCTGTCGCGGTTCCTCTCTTTCGGCTCCACTCCGTCTCGCCGCCTTCCTTTTCCTTTAAAACGTGCTCCTCCTCCCCTCCCTGATCGTTCAAACCCGCACATTCTGTTCCAACATTTGCCTCCCTCCTCTCCATCTCAAGTAACATAAATCAGCTTATTTATACGGTAGCGCCATCTCCCCACGATTCCCAGCCTACTCTTACGCACTTGGTCTTTTGCAACTCTCCATCTCTCTCTCCGTTCCCAACTTCCCATCCTATCCATGCCCATGACGTTGGAACTTTCTCTCAAAACAGCCGTGGCTGAGGAGGAGGGACATGAGGTGAGGACGGCGGAGACTACGTTGGCGAAGCGGAAGCGGTCTGCACGATCACGCTTCTCTGAACACCCTCCGACGACGGAGGACCAGTACCTCGCTCTCTGCCTAATGATGATGGCGAGAGGCCGCGGTGGTACATCGCTGGACAAACCACCGACATCCGTGGCCTCGACGGAGACCTCGCACAGGTGTTCGGTCTGTGGGAAGGCGTTCGGCTCCTACCAAGCGCTCGGTGGGCACAAGGCTAGCCACCGCAAGCCCGTTGCGGTGAACGACGATCGATTGTCCTCCGTCACGACTGCCAACACTGACTCCTCCACTTACCAAGGTGCTGGCGTGCGTCTCCACAAGTGCTCCATCTGCTTCAGGACGTTCCCGTCTGGGCAGGCGCTTGGGGGGCATAAGAGGTGCCACTACGACGGCGGAAGCGCCGGCGCCTTGTCGTCCGGGTCAGGTCATTCCAGCACCGTCCAATGGGCCTTCTTTGATTTGAATCTGCCGCCTCTGCCGGACTTTACGGTCGGCAGAGTCGATGATGAGGATGAGGTACAGAGCCCTCTGCCTCCCAAGAAGCCCCGCCTTCTGCTTCTATCCCCCTAAGTGGGTGGTCTCGTTCATTCGGTTGTATAGGATGTCTACTAAGATCTCTGACTGTCAACTCCTACTGTTTCTTTCATTCTTTTCTTTAATGTCCACTAATTATTTTCGTACATGGTATTTGTTCAGTCAACTCGATTTTTTTGATAACTGGATTAAGGGGACGAACTTCGAATACTTTGTGCTTGTTACTCACATCATAGATAAGTTTGATTAGGATGGAGTACTCTCTCCATGCATCATCTCACGACAAAAGCTATATGTAAATTGTCTGATTACATACACAGCAGAGGGTCCGCTCCCTTCTTGCGAAGGATTGCGTAGAATCGTCAAGGCTGGATGCACACGAGAATGTCAAAACCTCGGGTCTGCTCTGCCCACATGGGTTGATTTCTCGGGTCAAGAAAGGACTCTCCGATCCCTTTTGTGGACAACTAATGACAAAGAGGATAGAGACGACAAGGATAAAGACGAGAACTAGGGTGTTTATGTATGCAAACAATGGGATAGGACCTTATGAATAAGTGATGAGATGACCTGATTGTTCTTTCCCTTGTAGAGGAACTGATAGTTAGTGTCCCATTGAATAAAGAAAAATTTGAAGAAGGCTCTACGTTGAAGATAAGAGTAAATTACACAAAAGTTCGTGCCTACTACAATCAATTTCAATATCGTGCTTCAAAATTTTAAAAAAGTATCAATATACTAATTAATCTTTTAGACGAACAACTAAATGTCTGTATTTGCAGAATATATTTTAAGGAATATTAAAGATCGACTACCAATTTTTAAAGTCCAGGCCAAGGCATTGAATTTAGGTATAGGGTATTTTATGCAATTTATTCTAAATAAAAAGTAGGTCATAAATCTTTTTAGCAAATAAACAATAAGCCATCAACTAAATTTTTTTATTATACATGGAGACAAAGATGATTGACAAGTTAACAAATAAAAAGCTTCTCAATAATGATTTACTTTCTCCTATTGTGAGATAATATAGGCAAAATTGTGACGTGCTCAACTACTATCGGGGAAGTGCTGGAGCCGAATTTTCTCTGGATCTTCTGAACTTAAATAAAAAAAATCAAAACCAAACCTCAACCCCATCCAATCCACTCGACTACTACATATTCTCTATTTCATATTCTATAACGAGACCTTGACTTCACTCCAGATTCAAAATTTCGCACCCTCCTATATAAAAGCTAAACCTAGCACCATATGTAATGATGCAGGGGAATCGAAGCCATCAATCGAAGCTCCTCTATTCACCCTTTCTTTCAATTCATGGGGAATCAACATCCTAAGGTACTCTCCGGAGGGGTTGAGAAGTCGTCGATTCTCCGCTGCACAAAGAAAGCGGGGGAATAAACTGAGGATGGGTTCTTTTGGGGGGGAGGGGGTGTGGGGGGCAGCGTATACATCCATACTAGCATTCATATTATAATCGCCGACACTCCACTCATCTGGGTTGACCAATCATATACACCTTCAATCTATTTTTTGAAAAAGAGGAGCCTTAACTATGGTGTCGAGTAAAAAAAAGATGGGTTGATGCGACTCGGCTCCCCCAGGATATAGGGAGGTCAAACAGTTGGCATGTGTCCTATTCCCCGATAGCTAGCTATTGTCACGTCAACGCTACATAGGGTGGCGGAATGACATGTATGAGGAGAAAGGGAGAGGTCATGTTTGATGGGTTGACTAAGGTCTTTGGTCAGCTAAGTTTGGCAAAAAGAAAAACAACATCCCCCGCGTTAAGCTAACTATCAACTCTGAAGCTGGATATGTTGACGACTATAAAAAATAGGGATTTTATCACCTATGCCCCTCTGAGATATCGCAATATAAGTTATGCCCCTATCTTTTTGGTAATATCAGTTGTGCCCCTCACTTCTTTCTCCGTCATCATTTGTGCCCTTCCATCAGATTGACCATCAAAAAAATAAGATAACCATGGTTTATTCAAACCATGGTGTGGTTAAGAAGGGTATTATGGTCAGACCAAAATAAGGGCGAAGGGCGGACTGTTGGGGTTTCAGGGAGGGGGCGCATCCTCCCTCTGGAAAGCCAAGTTTGCGCCGTGAACCCATCCACCGTTGGATCCTCCTCCTCCTCGTCGGAGAAGTCGCATTGCCAACCCCATCGCCGCCAGATCAGCCAGGACCCCACCCACGTCCGCACCTCCTCCGCTATCCGCACCTTCCAATCCCAGACGTCCATTTCGTCGGACATGCTCCTCCCCTACGGCCTCCCCTCCCCAGACCTCATCGACCCTCCCGTCGACCCCTTCCTGCGCCCGGTCGAACCCGTCTCCCAGCTCTCCTCCGCCTTCCGGCGCCTCTCCTCCGCCCCCGAGCAGCGCCGCGAGGATGAGCTTGACCGTCCCTCCTCCACCACCTCCGTCGTAGCCGCCGCCGCGTCGGGCTCCTGCGGAGGGCCTTCCATCGAGTGCCCACGTGCGGCATTGCTTACTGGCTACATCCCTGATATCGCATCCTCCCAGACCAAAATCAGCGGTGGACGACGGACGGGTTCGCGGCTTCTCTGACGAGGAGGACGAGGAGGTTTGGGCAATGGAGGAAGGGGCTCCGGGCGGAGAGGGTCGGGTTAGGGTGGAGGTGGAGAAAGGAGGGGCTGGAGGGCTCGGGTTCGAGAGGAGGTGCAGGGGAGGGCTGGAGAGGAGGAGGCGGCATGGGGTGGTGGGGGTAAAGGTGTGGAGCTCGGGGCGGAGCCAGAGGTGCGTGGACAGGGCGAGCTGGGGGCTGAGGGAGGAGCTGGAGGCGAGGGGCGGCCCAGGGGACGTGGGGCGGCGCGAGGAGGGGATGGGGAGCAGGGCAGGGGGCGGCGTGTGGGAGGGGAGGGGGCGGCCCCGGGGACGCGGGGCGGCGCAGGGAGGGGAGGGGGCAGCCCAGGGGAGCACGGGGCGACGCAGGGGAGGGGAGGGGGCAGCTCAGGACGGGGAAGGAGGAAGAGATGGGGGAAGAGGAGGAAGAAGAGGATGAGGAAGATGTGTCAAAATGACCTATGAACCCTTTTTTTAAAATTAATTCCGCTTATTTCCTCAAAGTTAACGTCCGTTTGCACTGTGGATGGACGGTCACTAACCCGAGGGGCACAAGTGATAAAATAGCAAGAAGTGAGGGGCACAACTGATATTACCAAAAAGATAGGGGCATAACTGATATTGTGATATCTCGGAGGAGCACCGGTGATAAAATCCCTAAAAAATATATAAGGGAACGTCGACTGCAATAATTTATAAAGATATTCATAATTTTATAGTTAGCTATATATGATGTTTAATAAGAGAAAGTAGGCACTACACAACACTTGAATTGTCAAAATAGGACTCGAAACCTAATATAAATATTTGAGTTCTGATTTGGAAAGGGACTTACCAGACTCGCACACTCTAAAGCATACAAAATTATGTGACGTATTAGTTTGACTTCAACACTTCAATTGCTCACTTATTGAATCACAACAATTAACAAGATAGTGTGGTAGCATTGAAAATTCATATGACAAAACATCCATGATTCTATATCTCAACATAGAACAACCCTTTCAAATATATAGAATTTAGGGAATATACATTTGCGTCCTTTTGAGTTTTTCAATGACAGTTATGCACTTAGCTTCTTTATAATTATACTTGTGCCCCTATACTTTTATGAAATGCATAGTATAGCACTTCCACTAGTTTAATATAAGGGGCAAATCTGAAAGAATGGAAAGACACTACTGTGAATATTGTAATAATGTAAGGGCACAAGCATAATTGAAAAAATGTCAGGATATAATTGTAATTGGAAAGTATCAGGAGCACCCAATCGTAAAATATCCTATTATTAAGTCACTTATTCTTTGTCAATTTTACCTAATAATATTAAATGTTTCTCTTTATTTTGGGAAAACATGGAAGATTTTAGATTTTAAATGAAGTGGACTTCAATAATACCAAATTCGTAGTCTTATTTTGACATGTCAATTTACAATTATTACAACACGACAGTTCTTAATAATAAAGATTTCTTTATAAATGCCTCTCATGTGACCTTTGCCTACAAACATTTACCATATTACTTTCGATATATTTATTACATGATAGACAACTTTTGATATATTTCTTATAGAAGAGTTAGACTTCAAAAAAATACATTTTATTTGTAATTTTTTCGTACATGTATGTCTGTGATGAAAACGATTTAGAAACAATGTATCTTATATTTCATTATTATCATAAAAATAAGTGTCCACATTCATTTATTTTGTACAAAAATGTATGTATCCGATCGAATTAATGCTACTGAATCCAAATACTTTTAAAATATCAATTAAAAATTAGCAAAGGTAAGATATATGTTGAAAATAATGGCGTATACTCCTTTTTGTTCTCTCTTTTTATAACTGATAAAAGATTAAAATTATATATCTATCTATAGGATGAAAATGAATTATTCAAACATATTTATAAGATCAAAAATTACAATATTAAGAATTCAATTAGTATGATTTGCATAATTATTATTTTTTAATATATGAAACCAAGAAAGCATAAACGAAAGAAATTTTGTGATTACATATAAGATTTTAAAGATTAGATTTTAAAATAATTAGTTGATAGTATGACATAGGATTATATAAATAAAAGTTTCTTTTTAAAATAATTATATTTGAATAGGTGATACCTTTAATGCTAAATATAGAAACATAGCTAAATGAAAGAGGGAGAGAAAAAAGAGGGAGGGGAGAGAGAGTGAAATCATATGCAGAAAGAGAGAGATAACATGATTAATGGAGAGAGAAGCTGGGAGATAAGGGAGAGATTTCCATGAGAGGGCATCTCCATCATCCAAATGCCCTGTCAGGGCATTTTATATTCAAATTTTCCTGTCAGGACATCGATCGGTAAACGGTTCACGATCGATACCTTGACAGGGAAATTTGTATATCGGATGCTCTACATGGTATTTGGTGATGAGGATGCCTTGTAAGGGAAATCACTCAAGATAAGACTTGCTAGAGAGAGAGAGAGAGCAGGAGGAGAAAGTAGTGGAGGAGAGGTTGTGCAAAGGACGATATATTAGAGCAACATGTGGCTAAAGCTCGGTAAAGTGCCCAACTTTTGTATATAGTATAATATATGTTATAGAGTTGAGTTTGATTAAGAACAATAATGAATTGAGTCAATTAGCTAGATAATATTTCAATATGGGTTCTTAGCTATTTTGTCTCGCATCATTTATGGTATGAGAAAAAATCAATGATATGACACAACTATCATTTTGCCTCTCTCATAGAGTAGGATTGTTATCTTGATCATCTTGAAAACTTGATTCATGTAACTTCATTTTTGATGCTTTTTATGGCATAAATCTTTACATTTCATATCCCAGCATGTTACCAGAGTAGAAGATCCAAAAACATTATTATTGTTATCAGGGGTGGAGGATAGTGTTAGCTGCTCAAGGCTACATGTCGACTAAAGAGGTTCAAACATGTGAAACCTAAAGTTTGGTTATGCAAAAAGGACGTGATAGGTTTTCCTCCAGATGCCAAATATAATGAGAAACCTCCTCTACTATTAGGGAGGATAAAGAGAACAATGGAAGCAATGCCAGAAGCGGGAGCATGTGCAGTTCGTAGAGTCCAAGTTTGGAGAAAGCACGGTAGCACATCTGATGATGGCATCAAAGCTCAATAAAATAGCACTTCACAATTAAATCATCATAAGGACATGTTATTGTGATCGATGACAATGCAAGCAAAGTAAACGTGGAAATATAAAGATCCAAAAAGAGAATGGCAATGGCATCGTAATAATGAGGCCAAAAAGAGAATGGCAATGGCATCGTAACAATGAGGCCAATGTCATGAGAGGATAAGCAAGAGGGCACTGCTTTGGAACATGTGGCTTCACAAGATTACAAGGATGCACTACCAAGGGATACAGGTAGTGGGACCGTGAAAAGGTGGAGAGAGATATATTCCATGTATGAAACCTAAGACATCGAGGTAATGCCCTAAATGGGCTTTAGACTTTCTTCTATTTGGTTATTATTTTTGTAAATCCAATAAGAGCTCTAATATGTATATTTAAACAAGGAAAGATGAAGTATAGAAAGTTCTTTTTTGATCTCCAAGTTTATTTTAAAGATGACAAACATATAGTCTAACATGCATGGAGAAAAGGAAATTCCTTGCCACATGTATGTGTTAGGATGTTTTTGTGAAGTTGGCATAAGAAGGGCTGAATTACATAAACCAATATTCCAATAACATTTATCAAGAAAAACCAATATTAGTGAAGAGAAACAAACCACAAGTAGTAAATTATTTTACATGAAAGCCTTTGAGTATGCAAAACATCTCATTTAAGATTTTCTTTCTACTTTCAAATTGAGGAAATATTCCATTTGTACCATGTTACATCAATGAGGTATATAACTTCTTGTACAATCAAACCTTTCTTGGATAACTTTCAAAAAATATTTTATCTCTACAATAGAAAAGGATCCCAAATCATGTATACATGTGTATAACAAGCTAAAAAGAAGGTATCTCATTAACATAAAATTATCATGTAAAAGGTTATAGAGCTTTAAGACTGATGAAAGGCTTTGAGTAGCTCAAGATCAAGAAGGATAATTTTGAGAGTTTTGAGCTTGAGAACACATAAAGAAATTTCAATTTGAGGTGCATAAATGCTTTTCAATGTATAGAGAAAATGTCTTGAGTTGTGCATTGCTAAAGCGCTCCAAATGTGAGTAAAGTGTAGGTTATGTATATTTTACTTGTGAAGATCCAAAGGTCAGACTCAAGAAGGTAGGTTTATTAAAGTAATTTACACAAAACAAGCCAGCAATCAAGTCATCCACTATATAATTTTGTTCTTTTTCAATTTCGAGATGTAGGACATAAATGAAGAAATGCAGTGGAGTGGCTTTAAATGTAGAATACAAATATAATAAGGAAACTTGTGAATTTAAAATCTACGCTTAGACCATCTCAGAAAAATGTGAGAAAATTATTTTTGAGTCAAGGAAGAATAAATATATCCTAAATTTTTAATTATCTTAAAAATACGTAAAATAATGTAGGAAAAATGATTTATAGAAACAAGGGTATTTAATGCATCATTTAATTTCAAAGACCTGAAAAATGAAAAAGAGATATTTTAGAAAATTATATTTATCCTAGTTAAGGTAATTAAAATTCTACAAGAAGTTATTTTGTTGTAGTCTTAAGATTTAATATGCAACTAATAAAAAATGGCAAAGCTTCCACATTTTTATGCAATTTCAGGAACTACATGGGTTGAAAATGAATGATTCTTAAGAGTAAGTGAAATACAACAACATCTATTGTGAATTAAGATTTATATTTAAAAAGAATTTATGATGAATTTTCTACTAATAAAAACATAATTAGGTATTTAATTAATAAAAAATATCACACTCATATTTTTGAAAATCTATTTTTTCACATATAGCCATGAATTCAGGCACTTAAACATATTTTTACTTTTGAAAAATAATAAGTGAATTTTTAGTGATTTAAATGTGAAAATAATATTTAGGATTTTTTTATTGTGCCGCTTTTTAGACTCTACAATATCAATTATTGACCTCCTTTTTTGCAATATAAGTTATGCCCCTACCTTCTTGCACCATTATAACTTGTGCCCTTCTGTTAGTTTTGTCGTTAGTGAAATAAACTAAATCGTAATTTATAAAAATCAAAGCCCCAATTTAGTAAAATTTTCTATAATTGTGCTCCTACAATTATCAAAAAATTACACTTATACCCATCTTTTATCTTTCCTATTACACTCGTACCCCATAGATAATGTTAGTTTGGGAAGTGAATGGATGAAAACTAACTTGAGGGCCACACTTATTAGTTGCCCAAGAAGGTAGGGAATAACTGATATTGCAAAAAAGGGAGGAGCATAACTGACACCGCAAAAACTAAGAGGCAAATAATTATAAAAAATCCTATTATATAAGGAACAAGAAGCAATATTTTTTAAATTATTTTGAATATGTCGTAGCGTATGAAAAGGGACACAAATGTTTTTTTTAAATTTATAGGTAGACTCATGAATTACTATAAATTAACAAAATATGTTGCTTTTCATTAATTTAATTTTGAAAAATCATACCAATATCATAAAAATATGAAATAATTTACAATAGATGTAGAATTAAATGGGCAAGAACATAGTATTTTTATGGAAATTAAAGCTACAAAGGATATGGTCCAAATATATGTATACATACAGTTATATAACTATAAATAGAAACCAAACAAAAATACATAAAATGAAGAATACATGCGTATTGCTAATTGAACAAAACTCATAAGTACCAATGTTATTTAACTCCATCACATGGGAGAGGTACACCATGCACTGAAACTGGTCATGGATGTTATATTTACAATCTAGAAGAATGCTCTGAAGGAAGGTTGAGCCTCGTACATCACAAAAATGTGGAATAAAATAATTAAATTAGCAGAGAAAGATGTTATCGTATGAACAACAATGCAGTTGTATAACAAAAAACTTTTATTGCAAATACGAAATCACACGGTACAGGAAACATTTTCCAAATCATTTCTTAAAGTCACAAGATTATTTAGGAATACCTTTTGAAGCATGAGTCTCTTAATATGAGACCTCCTGAATATAGTTCGATCTGATGAAACTTTCTCTCATGGGCATGACAATCACTCGTGTTGCTTCCCATGAACTTGAGGGATCTTCTCCACCAAGTAGTCCACGTAAATAGAGATCTATATGATTTCTACCTCCAAATTTTGTTGCATTAAATTGAGTCCTCCCTTCCACGAAGCATGAGAAAGAAGGTGACTCCTTTGATGATTGGCCAAGCCTGGAGGTTAGGGTTTAGTCCTTAGCACATCACAGAAGCATGAAGATAGGATCACATGTGATCAAGAGTGACTAGTGGCACTAGTTGCTCGGGGTAGCGGAAATTACAATTTTATTAAAGATGAAACCACATGATATGAGAACCATTATCATATAATTTCATCAAGATCACTAAAGAGTAATATAATTATCTCTTGAAGTGTGTTTACGATCACATGTCTCTAAACGAAGAGACCTCTTGTCTCAAGTCTGATCCAACGAAGGATGCACTTGTGGGAACATGGATGAGACACATAGATCCAACAATCTGAGTTAACGTTCCTAGCATGGAGTCTCCTTATTTCTTCTCATGGAATGCAAAGCCTTTCTCACGAGCAAGAAGCATCGAAGAAGGTAGAGATCCATGAGTAATCAATCCGATAGCACAACAACGATGCGAAGGCAGCGATGGTTCTCACAAGAAATAAAGTGGACGAGCACAATATTGAGAGAGAGAGAGACCTTGGGTGTGTATGAGAATAGAGAGAGAGAGAGAGATTTGTTTCTTTCTTATTATTGTTGTCGTAAGAGAAAGTGCTAGGTCTAGCCGTTATTTTTTAACAAATTGGATGATGGAGGTGCACTCCTAATTCAAATCAGTGGTCATGATTTTGTTGCATAAATTTGCAACAACAATGAATTAGTTTAAAATAAATTGATTATATTGAAAAATCTTCAATATAATTTAATTCGAATTAAATCAATTAAAATGTGGAATGAATGGAAAGAGTTCAAGCCTCCTTCCTAAC
This sequence comes from Ottelia alismoides, assembly GCA_037367405.1. Taxonomy (NCBI): domain Eukaryota; kingdom Viridiplantae; phylum Streptophyta; class Magnoliopsida; order Alismatales; family Hydrocharitaceae; genus Ottelia; species Ottelia alismoides. The sequence goes on along the minus strand of JAZKJV010011362.1, from coordinate 154,148 downwards.
ATATAGTGGGCGAACACCTTGAATTTAGATTCAACGGTGGTTGTCCACCATCTATAATGGGAAGGTGGCTTTCTCATTTCAATTTAGTGACATCTCATATATCATAAAATATTCCACGTATACAATAACTTTTAGATCATAATTATTCATCAAAATATTTCCAAATTATTTTATCATATTTTCAGTCATTCCATTGACAATTATGAATCAAATTCAACTACCCAATATAAAATGTAAATTCCATTTACAATTAATTTTACAATATAAATCCAATTCATAACGTTTAATTAATAAATCTTATTCACAACTAAATCTCTCCAACATATTATAAATTTTAAATTTATAATATTCATGATTATGATGGATAGAATATACACATTAATCATATCTTTGATAATTAAATCATATTCAATTATCTTAAAAGACTATTCTCATGTGTCTAAATAATATGGAATCACATTCATATTACTCATGATAATTAAATCATCAATTTCCCAATGCTCAGATGCATTATCAACAATAGAATTATTCTTGAACGGTGTCAAGAATAATGTGTTTTCTCCACAGATACTTGGATATAAGGACAAGGTGATTGTACATTCTATGTATAGTGACTTGGATAATGAGATCATATCTCAAATCCAGATCTCAGGAACCTCTCAAAGTTGTTTGATTAAATTAAACTATAAATCTAATCTTCTCATTTCATCCGAATCACATTCAGATCAATGTACAATATTTTGGATAAAGATCATATTACTAATCTACTGAGAGGAGTCACTAAAATTGAAACATGTTTCATCACTCCCTCAGAATGAAGTGTCATGGTTAAACAATCATTTACTATCACATCACCCTCGAGTATTCCTAATACTCGTACACCATGCATACTAGAAGACCTAGAGTAAACATGAAGTTTTAGATCATATTTAGACTGTCTTCTTCAGGGTATTATCATTAAGTTTCTCACTTGGACATTGGGAGTTGGTATCAATCATATGCTTTCCAAAATATATATCATACCTACAAATTCTTGTCATGCTTCCAAAGCAAGGCGACCACCATGCATGGAATTTGATTGGTCCCAATAACTCATGAGTGAGCTCATGTCTTCTGATTCAGTAGTGAACCTGTATGATCTCTTTGAGAGATCGTATTACTCATATGTCCTCGTATGCACACCAGCTCGCTGGTGTTCAGACCTTGATTAGGTTATCAACCTAATGGTATGTCTAATTTACATACTTAGACATATATTAACACATCGATCTCCTGTCAGAGGATGCGTACTTGACAAACCTGAAAATGCCATTACCAATTTAGCAGAATTAATGCGTTGTAGTCGTGCAATTATGGATCAATAAAAAACCACATAATTAAATTAACAGATTAAATTAAGAGCGGTCAAATTTATTTATTTGGGCAAGCCCAAGGTCGAACTCAGAGAGGCCACTGTCTTCTTAGGTAAATTATCAAATTATTTAGATGCTAGGATTTCGAGTGGATTTTTAGCAATTTTTTATGTAAATAATGATAAAATGCCAATGTAGAATGTCAATTTTAAGGTTAAATTAGCTTGAGATTGAAAATCCAAATTAAAAGAAAATAAGCTCAAAAATCCAAAAGGCTAATTTTTTCTAATTATTGATGTAATGCTAAATCCAAAACACATTTTTTATATGTTTATGGGTTAATGTGCATGCATGAAAAATGACTCTTTCCTAAGGGTGTTTATGCAATTATTCATGCAAAGGAAATGCAAAATGTACAAAAATTTAGCACTAAGTTAAATATAATGAAATTAACCTACTTTATATTTTTTGGAATTTTTAGATGTAATTTGGATTTTTTATGAATAAAACAATGCATATATGCAATTTTCAGTAAATTAATTTAATCAATAGCAAACCTATTTATTTTTTAGAATTAAAATTATCCTAGATATGTCTAATCAATATCTACTGAGAAAAAAACTATGTCCTTAAAATATTAAGTTTACATATATTAAAAATAAATTACATGAAGCACCACATAATTTATTTTAAGGAAACTATGCATGCCAATAATGAGATTTTTGTAGACATTACAGAGAACAATTAAAATCTATAAAATGTGATTTTCTACAATTTTTGAATGAATAATTTACTATGAATTTCAGAAGCTCAATCGAGAAAAGTATGCAATTTATCATCACAATTAAAACAAAACTTAATCCCAAGCTCACAAAATATAAATAAATCACCACATCATAGAGGATTAATTGAATAATATATTGCAATTTTTGTAAATGAAATTCTATGCAAAATGATGCTTTAACAAATGCGTAAATAGAGGGGGGAAAATGTAATGTTCAGAATCAAATATGCAAACTCAATATATGAAACGTGGAATTAAATGCAGTCACCAAGACCTAAGAGGGGTTTGATGCAATTTCTTTCGACGAGCATGTTTCTTGCATGCAGACTCTAGTCGACGGGGGGCTAGGCATGATTCTCCAAAAGGATAGGTCCTTAGGCATAAAATACCCTAGAACCACATGCACGGCACATGCAGTCGGAGGCTCGGTAGAATTGTTTATGCAATTAAGATGCAAATATAGAATGTGAATGCAATGGAAAGACAATCTTAGGGTAAAATTAGCCAAAAGTAAAAATCCAAATTAAGATGAAAATGAGATCAAAATTCCATAATGCTATTTTTCCTAATTTATTTATGTTATGATCAATCTAAAACATATATTTTATATTTTTAAGGCATAGTATGTATGCATGAAAATAAATCTTTTACATGGGTTTCTTTTCAAATTTTTGTGCAAAATGAATGCAAAAATTATGAAAAAAGGATAAATTGTTGAATATGATGAAGTTAGCCTATTATAACTTTTTGGAATTTTTGCATGTAAGTTATATTTACTGTGAATTAAGTATGCAGGCAGTGCGATTTATTGTAAATTAATATTAATATTTATTAAACTTAAATATTTCTAAGAGTTAAAATTACCTTAGAAGTATCTAAATAATGCATATACAGAAAAAAATTCTAAATCATGAAAATATCAAGTTCACAAACAATTAAAAATCATTTAATCAATGCCCCTAGAAGCATGGGGTATGCCGACAAAAGAACTCTAAAAAATCAGAGTCGGCTCCACCAATCGAAATCTAATTTATAAACCCTAGCTTTTGAGTACAATTGATGTATCCTCTTCGTCTGCACATACTCATTTGTTTAAAAAAATAAATGTAATACTTAAAGAATTTAAGATGATCTATCTGTTTTTCATCAAATGTCTCTTCTATTAAGTCTATTAAGAAGACCCCCTGGACGTGAAGCGTTCCTTCTTCCATCTCTTGTGTCTAACCTAGCTACGTACAAAGTAGAGACTACCCAGCTAGATGTTGGACATGCGAGCCCACGGCGAGCCATTATGCAATAAATGTTATTGCAATTCACTCCTTGATCTGAAATAAAGAGTATAGAATTTGCATAATAGGTCCTTAGTACAATTAGGGTTATGTATCATACAGCTGTTGATTCAATTATTGAATCATAGAGGCTGGTGCTTAGATGAATATCTAATGAGTTAGATTGAGGACTCGTCAAGCACCGTCAAATGATTATTAAGAGATGATCTCCAGCCTGAGTAGGAGATGGCAATCCTATCTCAGTTAGGCTGATATCTGACCGACCTCTTGATGCAGGTCCTCTGCATAGGAATAGAGATTCGGAGGTGTCAGATTAGTTAGGTCAAAGAGTTGACTTAACGAGATCGAGATAACCAAAGTCCTATATCGTATGCTGTCACGATACAGGCACACATCCTCTGACCGGAGACAGATGTGTTACTATATGTTTGAGTATGTACATTTGGCAGACCAATAGGTTGATGACCTAATCAAGGTCTATACACCGGCGCGCTGGTGTGCATATAAGGGCATATGAGTAATACGATCTCTCAAAGGGATCATACAGGTTCAGTTACTGAACCGGAAGACATGAGCTCACTCATGAGATATTTGGAAGAATCAAATTCCATGCGCATGGTCGTCTCGCTTTAGAAGCTTGACTGAATTTGTAGGTTTGATATATACTTTTAGAAAGTATATGATCAAGACCTAGGTATGATATATGCTTTTGGAAAGTATATGATCGATACCGACTTCCAATGATCGAATGAGAAACTTACTGATAAAACCCTGAAGTAGGCAGTGTAAAGTTGATCTAATACTTCGGGTTTAATCTGAGTCTTCCAGTATGCAGGATGTACAGGTGTTGGGAATACCTGAGGGTGATGTGATCATAAACGATTGTATAACCATGACGCTTCCATTCCTAGGGAGTGATGAAACGGGTCTGGATTTTAGTGACTCCTCTCAGTAGAGAAGTAATCTGATCTTAGTCCAAATGTTAGGACATTGATCTGAATGTGATTCAGATTCAATGAGAAGATTAGATTTGCGGTCTTGATTTAATCAAGCATCTATGGGAGGCCAGAGATCTGGATTTGAGATGTGATCTCATTATCCATGTCACTATACGTGGAACAATACAATCGCCCTGTCCTTATCTCCAAGTATTCGCGGAGAAAGCGCATTATCTATGAAAGAGTTCGTGGATAATTCTATTGTTGATATATGTATCCGAGCATTGAGAAAATGGATAATTAAATGTGATTTAATTATCATGAGTAATATGAATTTGATTCATATTATAAGGAGAATTATCTTAGATAATTAAATGTGATTTAATTATCAAAAGATGTAAATAATGTGAATGTGATTCATATTATTTGAGAACATGAGAATAAGTTATCCAATATAATTAAATATGATTTAATTATTATGGATAAGAATAATGTGGATAGTAATATCCAATTATTCATAATATATTATAAATGTGATTTATAATGTATTAGAGAGAGCTAATTATAATTTATAAGTGTTGATTAATTATTATGTGTATTAGATACACATTGTGTAATTAATTGACAATGTAAATTATATGTTGTTTTGGGTTGTGAATGTGATTCACAATATTCCAATGTCAAGATTGCAATATTCCCAAAATTAATTGAGAATTATTTTTGGTGAAAATTGTTGGGAAAATAAGTAGAGAGAAATATTAGGAGATATGCAATCCCATGTAATCCATGGGATTGCCCTCCCCATATGGAAGAGGGGGGGCGGCACCAATTCCAATTAGGAGTTGGTGGCCGTCCACCTCTCCTAATGGGGAAGGAGGCTCCCAATTGATTTCTCACTCCTTATTTGATTGGTTGAATTTGGTATTAATATATATTTGATTTATCAAATATATTTAATCAAAATTAAATCACAAGTTGTTGGCTTTTACCAACAACAATCTTGACCATTGGATTATCATAAATCAATCTCAACCATTGATTTTATGAGACACATGGATTGAGATCCATGGATCCCAAAACCCTATAAATAGAGAGGAATGCCCATGCTCTCTCTTTACACATAATGCTTGAGAAGCATTTCTCTCTCTCTCTTCTTTCTCTCTAGAGGTCAGCCCTCTCTCTCCCTCTCATGGCCGTCCACCATGGATGCCATGAAGAGGATCTCCATCGCCGCGGCATCGTCGTTATGCTGCCCGTTCTTCTGCTCGTGGATCTCCGTCCCCTTCGGTGCGCCTCGCTCGTGAAGAAGACGTCGGATCTCGTGTGTCGAGATCAGGAGATCCGCCGCTTGGATCATCAACATGGATTGCGAGAAGCACGCGGTTCATCCCCGCGCTCGCAAGCGTCTCCTCCGTCGGATCGGACTTGAGACAGGAGGTCTCTTCGTTTAGAGACTCGATCGCAACCACGCTTCAAGAGGTAATCCTATTACTTGTTTGTGGTTTAGACGAAACGATCCAAGAAGTGTTCTTGGATCATGTGGTTTCGTCGTATAAAATTTTTTAAATTCCGCTGCATCGAGCAACTAGTGCGACTAGTCGCTCCACGTCGTATTCGATGCGACGTTCACGCTTCCGTGATGCGCTTAGGATCTAACCATATCCTTCAAGTGGTATCAGATCCAGGTTGACGGTTTCGAATATGATTCGCTAACCGAGGACGATTTGGGTTCGTTAAGGTTGCGAAAGTTTTATCGCATTTCATTTTCGCAGATCTGTTTAGTGTAATTTTTCGGCCCTGTTTAAATTGTTTAAACACAAAAATAGCACTTGGATTTTGTTCCCCATTAAATAAGGAAACCATAGGATCTGAGTTTGCGTAAATCGGATTTCGTATGCTCTAGATATGGTCATTTTAATGGACATGTATGCACTGTTGCGGGAACTGTGAATCTGAACGTGATTAAAATGTTAATTACTGTTTAGACTTGCCTCGAAATGCGTGAAACATCACTTAGGTTCTGTCCTAAATCAAATTAGCAAACTTTAGAAATTGACTTTGCTTAATTTGGATTTAATATGATTGAGATATGCCAATTTTAGTAAGTAGGGGTCACTGCTGAAATTGCTTTCCTAATCTAGAACCAAGTGATTGTCAATTAGTGAAATTAATTGTTAATTTCGTGAAATAATCTTGAAAAATATTTGTGAAATATTGAAACATGATTATTTGCCTAATTGACTTGGCCCCAACCAATTAGTTGATTAGATTTGATCTAAACCTTAATTGGAATTACAATCATCAAACTTCTTGCTTGAATAGGACTTGGGAATTTGTCTAGCAAATTTCCTTATAATCAAAATTGTTTTGATTACTATATGGTATAATTCGGTTGAAAAACCGATGATCATCTCAAGTACAAAATAATCAATTTGGCATTATCCTTTCCCGAGGTGGATATGGTGTCTAGTCGGGGATCGCTGGTCAGCGGGTTGCAACGTATGTGGTCCGCCCCACTCCCGCCGGTAGTGGCCATGACAGCGGGTAGGGCCGGGATAATGTCCGAGGGATTATGATGTATTTTTCTAATTATTAAAATACGAATTAATACGTACTTTGAGAATAATACCATATATATATATATTCAAGCATAAAATTAAGTTTGATTGATTGAATTGGATTGATAATTAATTTAATATGATTAAGTTAATTATGCCCAATTAAAATACTCTAATATGATTGGAGTTAAGAATTCCCTTGGAAGAATTAATTGTGTGAATGTGATTCATAGCAATTAATTAAATTTGAATAAGAGATGGAGGATCACATAAGTGACATCCATGGTCTCCCGTCAAGGCGAAGGGTTCCGTCGCCAGGGATTGTATATAGGAGACGCCTGTCCGAAGTGACAGCTCCTATATACAAGCGCATCTGGATCGGGCTCTTTGCTTCTCGAAAGAGTAAGGACGTATGCGTAGTGACCCCAATATCGGGTCCTCATATTATTGGGCGATATTGGATTGCGCATAGCGAGTTGTATTCCTGTTGACGGTTGGTTCAATTAATGACGGGTCAACATCACCCTTAGGGGTGGTGGGCCCGGGTATTAAAGACCGAATTGGGAGATGCAAGTTGGACTTGCAAGGCGGAATGTGTTCCCGCTTCTTTTTATCCGAGTTGTAGGTTCTCATATTATTGGGATGCAACAAAGATAAGGAAGGAGATCCCAGATCTTGCTTGAGATATAATGGTAAGTATATCTCTTACATTGAAAGTGATTAAGGGAATGAACTTTCATTGTTGACATGGCAAGACAACTTTGATATAAAAATTCCTAAATCAAAGTAAAACATGTATATATATAAATATATACCCTTATGCAAATTACTTATTTCAGATAATCCTTCATTAAACCCACTCAATGTTATACTCATTAATAACCAGTAGAATATCATGGATTGGACCCTTGATCCAGATATTGTACTTGCGATTGGACACATAATGTATGTGGCTGCAATGTGCAAGTTTTTCTCATAATAATGAGAAGTGATAATTAAATAAGACAATAGGACTAAAACCCTAGGGTTTGTATGTCTCTATAAGTCTTGATCTTATCGAATGTACTTTTGAAGTGACATGTCGATGATGATCGTAATTATCAAATTAATCCTTATAAAATCAATAAAGATATTCTGGCATACATATGTGCTCTTGACATTTCTTGACATTTAATCATGAATGATATGGTTCTCTACATCATGTAGAATAGTGGCTCTATAAGAGATGATGTATTCAGATTGTTTGAATACCTACCTGAACCTATGTTTTAAGAGTTTAGATGGATGTAGATGATGAGTGTCATCATTCTACTGTCTATACTCTAGTCATTCATGAAGCTTCATAATATTCATATTATATGAACTTAAATGAAGCTTGTATAAATGTTGAAATACTCTTATATTGAAATTTTTGATTTTAACATGAGAGATCCTTGGACTTGAGCAAAGGTTGCTTATAGACAAAGGGAGCGCAGTGGAAGCATGGGTTGGACCCAAGTAAGAGGTATAGTCAAAGAGTTGACTGTACTTCTGTAACTTCCATATGACATCCAAAGAGTTGGATGAATGCCAATACTGCAATAAGTTGATGTGTTGATAGTATGACTATCAAGTCTGTCTAGAATCCTCAGAAAAGGACTCGGATGGAGCATCAGTATAATCTACATATAATCATTGATATTGACTTACTTATTTGATAAGATAAAGTCTAATAATTATATCTCAAATTTTCTAATGACACTTGCAATTGGTTGCATATGTATTAGAAATTTGATCTTAAGGTTTATTGGTCATCCATGTTGAAAATGATGCAAGTGTTGCAACAATTTCCATGAGATCAATAGACTTCATATTTTCAGTAGGAGCCCTTAGTCTTAGAGAATGTCTCTATGACCTAGATATTAGAATACACTCATTGTTTATTTCTAATAGTTGGATATAAACATGAATTCTGTGATAAATCTATCATAAAGAGTTATGATGGAGATATTTCAGATAGTAATCTAAAATCTAGTGGACTCTATTAAATTAGAAAATTAATGAATGGTTCATTAAGATTTCTAATACTGAAAATTGAACCTATAAAGATCAATAGGAGGACAAAGATCATTTAACAATGATCTGGCATCAAGTTTTTGGACATATGTCTGTTGATGAGATCAATGGACTACTAAGACATGAAACTTTAGATTGTCTAAAGATTCAAATCTCACATACTTGTGAATATTGTATTCAAAGTAAAAATGTCCAATACACCCCTCTTTGGGAAAGGTGTAAGATGTTAAGGTATTCAAGATCTCATACATATTAATGTGTGTGAATCATCTATATCAAAATAAACATTGTGGATATGTGATATCTATTGGTGATTATTTGTGATATGAGATTTCTTCTCTTCACTTAGAAAACTTTGAAATGTTCAAAGATTTCACAATTTTTGGTTTAGAACCAAAGTTTGATGAAAGATGAAATGAATTTGATCTAATCAAGGTAGCATGTACCTATTAGATAAATTCAAGAAATACCTTATGGAGATATGAATATCATTTCCTATCTCAATCCTCCTAATTAACCTTAACTCAATGGAGTTGTAGGGAGATACAATTGATCATGTGTGACATGATTTGATCAATGATTAATCCTAGCATAATTATCTCTTAGTTTCCAAAGTATATATGTAGTAGAGACTACATTATATACTTAATAAGGTTCCATGCTTGAAAGCTGGAATCTAGCACTAGAGAGTGCTACTTCATTAGGAAAATAAAGGATGGTATTGTATACCTACTTTATGACCTTGAGATTCTTAAAGGATCTCTTCTCTGAGAATGTGATTCTTAGAGGATGACTCTCTTAAGAATCAAGATAAAAATGAAGTAAAGGAACTCATTTAATCTTGAGAAGATAATGAGGCTCCTAAATTGGAAACTAAAAGGACAAAGATGAAACACTAATACCTCTTCAAATAAGTTTGAGGATGGATTCCATGTGTCAGAGAAATCTGACAATGATCGGATTTCATGTGATGAAATTCCTGAGGATCATAACATGGAAAGATGGATGTTAGCAATAAAGGTCTAATGTAGACTTCATATACAAGTGTTGTATTATGGACCCTCGAGGATCCACCTATATGGGCCAGACCCATTAAGGTGTAAATGGATCTTCAAGAGAAAGAGGGAACCTGATGAGAAGGTATAGACCTTCAAAGCACGGTTCGTAGCCATGAGCTACACACCGAAGAAAAGACATCGCTTGCGATGAGACTTGCTCTCCAGTGACCTTGCTTTAACCCATCAGAATATTGCTAACTATAGCTACACAACTTGACTATGACATCTTCATGATGTGAGTCAAGATTGCATTCCTCTATGAATACCTCTTTGAGGATATTCATATGAACTGGCCCCAAGGCTTTGTGGTTGAGGAAAGCAAGGTATGCAAGCTAAAGAACTCCATCTTTGGACTCAAAATAAGCTTCTTGTAGTTGGAACATAAGATTTGATGAAATTATAAATGTTATGATTTCAGATAAAATCTTGATGAACCATGTGAAGCTTAGTGGGAGTGCCATTGTGTTCATCGTGCCTGAATGTAGATATTATTCTAATCATTTGGAATGATATAAGGATAATAATAAGTGTTTTAAAATTTGGTTGTTCCATATCTAGAGATACGATCTCAAAGGATACCTCTTAGATCTTAATTCTGAAGTTGTTCAGAATCAAGGAAAAGAGGGTATTGGAACCGTCACATTAGTAGTACACCTTGGACTTATTCCATTTTCTGAAAAAATTCCAAGAAAGGCTTCCTTCCCTTAAGATGTGGTAGTGACCTGTCTAAAGGGATAGCACCTCAAAGAGTTGAGGAAGTGAATGCTAGAACTGCTTGCACTTGTGCATCAGTTGTGAGAAGCTAAGTGTATGCTAAATGTGTACAAGGGCCAGATGTCTGCCGTGCAGTGGGAGTAGTAAACTGTTACTAATTCTACTGTGGAGATAAAACACTTGATTGCAGTAATATCAATATCTTTAAAGATGATGAAACTTAGAGATAGTGATCTCAAAGTCTTATCTTCAAATACTTAAGACTTTATAGATAGTGATCTAAAAGGTCTTAACTTTGGATACCTTTGGAGATAGTGATTTCCAGGGATAAAGGTATTCTGATAAGGATTATGGAAATACTGGTTATAACAATTCTTAAGATATAGTGTCAAGGACACTATAACCAACAAAATTGAGTATCGGTTGCATGAGATGGAACATTCGCATTGGATGCGAGCACTGTTACTAGGAGATATGCAAGTGCCGTAAAAGGACTTGGTGTAGTCTCTTGGGAACAGAGTGACTGATCAGCTTACCTAGCTATTTACTAAATAGCCTATGATTGTCACATGAGTGTGAGTTTAAATGATTAGCCCATTAATGGCTCTTTGGGCTAGTGGGAGATTGTTGGACATGCGAGCCCACGGCGAGCCATTATGCAATAAATGTTATTGCAATTCACTCCTTGATCTGAAATAAAGAGTATAGAATTTGCATAATAGGTCCCTTAGTACAATTAGGGTTATGTACCATTGCCATCTTAATGATCATACAGCTGTTGATTCAATTATTGAATCATAGAGGCTGGTGCTTAGATGAATATCTAATGAGTTAGATTGAGGACTCGTCAAGCACCGTCAAATGATTATTAAGAGATGATCTCCAGCCTGAGTAGGAGATGGCAATCCTATCTCAGTTAGGCTGATATCTGACCGACCTCTTGATGCAGGTCCTCTGCATAGGAATAGAGATTCGGAGGTGTCAGATTAGTTAGGTCAAAGAGTTGACTTAACGAGATCGAGATAACCAAAGTCCTATATCGTATGCTGTCACGATACAGGCACACATCCTCTGACCGGAGACAGATGTGTTACTATATGTTTGAGTATGTACATTTGGCAGACCAATAGGTTGATGACCTAATCAAGGTCTATACACCGGTGCGCTGGTGTGCATATAAGGGCATATGAGTAATACGATCTCTCAAAGGGATCATACAGGTTCAGTTACTGAACCGGAAGACATGAGCTCACTCATGAGATATTTGGAAGAATCAAATTCCATGCGCATGGTCGTCTCGCTTTAGAAGCTTGACTGAATTTGTAGGTTTGATATATACTTTTAGAAAGTATATGATCAAGACCTAGGTATGATATATGCTTTTGGAAAGTATATGATCGATACCGACTTCCAATGACCGAATGAGAAACTTACTGATAAAACCCTGAAGTAGGCAGTGTAAAGTTGATCTAATACTTCGGGTTTAATCTGAGTCTTCCAGTATGCAGGATGTACAGGTGTTGGGAATACCTGAGGGTGATGTGATCATAAACGATTGTATAAACATGACGCTTCCATTCCTAGGGAGTGATGAAACGGGTCTGGATTTTAGTGACTCCTCTCAGTAGAGAAGTAATCTGATCTTAGTCCAAATGTTAGGACATTGATCTGAATGTGATTCAGATTCAATGAGAAGATTAGATTTGCGGTCTTGATTTAATCAAGCATCTATGGGAGGCCCGAGATCTGGATTTGAGATGTGATCTCATTATCCATGTCACTATACGTGGAACAATACAATCGCCCTGTCCTTATCTCCAAGTATTCGCGGAGAAAGCGCATTATCTATGAAAGAGTTCGTGGATAATTCTATTGTTGATATATGTATCCGAGCATTGAGAAAATGGATAATTAAATGTGATTTAATTATCATGAGTAATATGAATTTGATTCATATTATAAGGAGAATTATCTTAGATAATTAAATGTGATTTAATTATCAAAAGATGTAAATAATGTGAATGTGATTCATATTATTTGAGAACATGAGAATAAGTTATCCAATATAATTAAATATGATTTAATTATTATGGATAAGAATAATGTGGATAGTAATATCCAATTATTCATAATATATTATAAATGTGATTTATAATGTATTAGAGAGAGCTAATTATAATTTATAAGTGTTGATTAATTATTATGTGTATTAGATACACATTGTGTAATTAATTGACAATGTAAATTATATGTTGTTTTGGGTTGTGAATGTGATTCACAATATTCCAATGTCAAGATTGCAATATTCCCAAAATTAATTGAGAATTATTTTTGGTGAAAATTGTTGGGAAAATAAGTAGAGAGAAATATTAGGAGATATGCAATCCCATGTAATCCATGGGATTGCCCTCCCCATATGGAAGAGGGGGGGCGGCACCAATTCCAATTAGGAGTTGGTGGCCGTCCACCTCTCCTAATGGGGAAGGAGGCTCCAATTGATTTCTCACTCCTTATTTGATTGGTTTAATTTGGTATTAATATATATTTGATTTATCAAATATATTTAATCAAAATTAAATCACAAGTTGTTGGCTTTTACCAACAACAATCTTGACCATTGGATTATCATAAATCAATCTCAACCATTGATTTTATGAGACACATGGATTGAGATCCATGGGATCCCAAAACCCTATAAATAGAGAGGAATGCCCATGCTCTCTCTTTACACATAATGCTTGAGAAGCATTTCTCTCTCTCTCTTTCTTTCTCTCTAGAGGTCAGCCCTCTCTCTCCCTCTCATGGCCGTCCACCATGGATGCCATGAAGAGGATCTCCATCGCCGCGGCATCGTCGTTATGCTGCCCGTTCTTCTGCTCGTGGATCTCCGTCCCCTTCGGTGCGCCTCGCTCGTGAAGAAGACGTCGGATCTCGTGTGTCGAGATCAGGAGATCCGCCGCTTGGATCATCAACATGGATTGCGAGAAGCACGCGGTTCATCCCCGCGCTCGCAAGCGTCTCTCCGTCGGATCGGACTTGAGACAGGAGGTCTCTTCGTTTAGAGACTCGATCGCAACCACGCTTCAAGAGGTAATCCTATTACTTGTTGTGGTTTAGACGAACGATCCAAGAAGTGTTCTTGGATCATGTGGTTTCGTCGTATAAAATTTTTTAAATTCCGCTGCATCGAGCAACTAGTGCGACTAGTCGCTCCACGTCGTATTCGATGCGACGTTCACGCTTCCGTGATGCGCTTGAGGATCTAACCATATCCTTCACTAGAATATATAGTGGTGAATATCAACCTTCTTGATTTGATCTTAAGATATCAAAGTTGGTGAAATCCAAGGTTCAAGAATTCCTTTTATAACTTAAGTGACACAATAAAAGCTTTTTCAATTCTTTTAGCTACTGATTTATAGATCGGGTTAGGATCACAAAAGAATTTATTTTAAACATACAAGTGAGGTAATTTTTTGGCACAAGACATATCACAATTAATTCTACAAATGTGATTTTGGGAGATTTTTAGAGGCAATGTATGAATTACTATAAATTGCATACCATAAACATGGCAAAACACAATAATTTTCTCCAAATAAATTATAATAATCTTATTTAAGTGTCAAAAATAAAACTAAATAACCACATGATAAAGAATTAACTTTTCAACAAAATGCAATTTTTGAAATTAAAAAAAAATAAAAAATGAAGGTCCAAATATCAATTCAAACACAAGGCTCTAATTGTAATAAAATAAAATAAACTCAAAAGAAAATAGTATGGGGCACTTCTTCAATACTGAAACCTGCAAGGGGTATTATGCAATTTCTCCAGAAAGCATATGGCATGCACGTGCGTCCTGGTGGTGGGGGTGTTTGTGCAAAATGCTAGGAAGAACACGTTGAAGGTCGCAAATTGTCCCCACTCGTGTATGGGGCATGCGAGATGGGTGCTCATAGCTTGGACTAAGATCTTCAGGTGGCCTGAAGCTGTAGGCTCAGAAGATAGTTCGGATGACTGCACATGCATAGGGCATGATGGACTCTGAGTTGCCCGATGGAGATGGAGCGGTATCTGTATGTCAGTCTAGAGAGGGATTCTTTGGTTGTTGGAGGTCAATCCTTCCTCTAATGGAGATGTTCCTTCTTCGAAGAACCTCTGCTATGGAAAGGGAGAGGCTCCTTCCGATCATTTTATCCGAGTGAGTGATGGGTTCACGGTGGTTGACAATTTTCTCCACCTCCATCGACACATGACATGAGGTGGAGCTCGAAGGAGGGAGTGGTGCGGTTCCTTTGTTGTTGTTGATGAAACATATTATTCATCGATAGCTGTTGAATGAGTGGATCCATATGATTCCTTTGTGCGTGATAAGGCATCGGCTTCACTTCTGATGCCGATCTGCAACTATAATGAGTGGAGCTCGAGCCAAAGCTCAGAAAATGGAGGTGGAATGGAATGGAGTCAGAGATTTTATGCGAACGGAGAAATTGGAAGATCTGGAGGGCTCAATTCTTTTAGAGATGAGGTGGGTCGGGATGGAGGAGGTCTGACATATAGGTTTGATCAGTAAGTCAGATTGCTTGAGTTGTCGACTGAGGAAGAAGATGGAATTAATTTGGGTTGGAGATGTAGCAGCACAGATCTGGAAGAAATCAAAAGAAGAAGTTGAAAGAAGAGAAAGCAAAGTGATCAAGAGATCTACTTGGAGGATCTGGAAGGAGGTTCTCTTGGGGTGCTAGAGCTCGTGCTCCAGTAGGTCCTTGCTCAAGTCGTTCGGCAAGACAACGAGATTGAGATGCCTTCTTACGGGAAGAGGCTACAACAAAGAAGGAAGAGGATCCTCCTTTTGATCTCGACAGAAGGTGGGGGGTCTTCACTCGACGACGGAGTTCCTCAGCTGTCACCTAAGGGTGGCCGGAGCTCGCTCCTCACTTCGTGAAATGGCAGATGGGTTCATCAATGAGAGGTGCGCGGACTTTTGATGGTGGGTAGTCGGTGTTTTGCGAAGAGTGCGGGGGTGAGGCGATGCTGAAGAGTGGGAGTTGTGGGGGCTTAGTCTCAGGTAACCTGGAGGAGTAGTGTGGTGGTGCGGCAAAGGCGGAGGGATGGCGACTCAGCAAAAAAGGCGGAGGAGGAAGACTTGTCCACGGCCATTGGATCGGACCATGATTGGAGGGTTGTGATGGAAATACCTTGCAAGGGAAATAAAAATAAACAAAATAAAATATATAAAAAAAGTAAATAAAAAAAAAGTGAATAAGAAAAGATATGGGCTGTCGGATGTAGCACCCTTCATCCGATGGCCCATGATTAGGGTGACTAAGTGAGATCAAGTGGAGGGTCACATGGCGACTCATGGATCGGCTACTTGCCGCCTCCACAAAATTCAGAGAAGAAATTAAAAGAAAAACTAAAATAAAATAATAAACGATGTCAAATCAAAAAGTGATCTTCATGAAAATTGTTTGTGTCGACGAGATTTGCAAGTTTTTTGTGAGTAACTAAAAGCAAAAGAAGTCATATCTACAAAGTGTATTTTAGTGGTCTTCCATCTAAATAGAATATCATATTTTTTTAGGGATATTTACACCTATAACCCTGAGTAGTTTCGTAATTACCCCAGGAACCCTTGATAATCACGAATTACATCCAGAATCCTGAATAATGCTTAACCTTTACATGGCATAACCCTGTGTGAAGTTCTGTTTGAATTCTCCATTGACTCTGATGGAAAAGGGTATATGTTGACCATTTTGCCCTTGAAAACACATCATAACATGATGCCATTTTTAGTTCAAACAAAATGATATCCCTTCCCCTCCTCCCCGACATGCCTAATGCCTCCGCCCAACAAGTCCTCAGCAAGCAACTCCCTCCGCCCCGTGCGTCCGCCTCCGGCATGCTAGCTCGAACCCTCCCCCTTCCATGCCTCCGCCTCCAACATGCGAGCTCCAGCGCGCTCACCAAGCTGCACTCCGATCCCGCGGAAGACCCACCCGCCCACCCCTGCTCGATGCCCCAACCCCCCCGACCGAGTCGCTCCTGGAACCCCCCATTCTCTGCCTCCACCGAGAAGTCCTGAAGCTCCTGCGCTCCGCTGGGAACTCCTGAAGCTCTTGTGCTCCGTCGGAAGCTCCTGTGCTCCGCAGGAAGTCCTGGATACCCCCATTTCCCCCGACCGAGATGCGAGTCCCCCCCCACACCCAATCTCAAACCTCGCCCACCCTCGGCCAACCACCCCTCCCCCCCCTCCCCCCCCCCCCCCCCCCCCCCGCGCCCAACCGCAATCCCCGCCCACCGCCCGACTAACTTATTAGTGTTAGTAATATTTACACAATAGAGTTGATTTTATTGCATTTGGGGTTAGTGAAAAATAAAGAAAAAAGGGAAAGTTATGTTGATATACATGTGATAATATACACACAAATTATGGCTTCTTATTTATACAATTATGAATGCTAAAATATAGATATTAATTACAAAAGCATGATTGCTAATAATACAATATAAATGAGTAAAAGCAACTAAATAGAATAGAACTCTATTTTCATATTTTAAAGTAAAGAATCATAGATTCATTAATGCCATATGCCTTCCTTTGTCTGAGCTATGGCTCCCATGTCATCGCAGAGCAGCAGGATATGAGTATGAGAGGAGACACTGCCAAGTTCTAGGATGAACTTTCGTAATCACACTGCATCCTTCTTAGCATCCTATGCGGAAATATATTCGGCTTCTATTGTTTAATCAACCGTACTTTCCTGCTTCTTACTTCTCCAGCTCACAACACCACCGTTCAATAAGAATACAACCCCCAAAGTTGACTTGCGGTCATCTATATAAGATTGGAAGGCTGAATTTGTATACCCTAAGACTTGGAGATCACCATCTCAATAGATAAAGTTGTAATCTTGTGTCCATTTTAGATACTTAAAGATGTTATTCATTACATCAGTGTTGCTCTCCATTGCAGCATTGGTAACAGCTTACCACTCCCATTACAATCTAGATATCTGGCCTTGTACACATCATGGCATACATTAGGCTTCCCACAATTGATGCATAAGGGCATCCAACCTTGGCTTTACTATCCTCAATACTTTGAGGAGCCATGCCTTTAGATAGATATATACCATGTCTTAAGGGTAGGAAGCCTTTCTTGGAATTCTCCATATGGAATCATTCAAAGATTTTCTTAAAATACCCGTGTTTTGACAATCCAAAAATCATTTTTCTCTATTTTCGAATAGTTTCAGAATCAAGATATAAGATTCTTGTCCAAGATCTTTCATCTCGAAGGTATGAGACAACCAGACATGTACACTAATCATCATCCCATGTATCATTCTCAATGATAAGGATGTCATCTACATAAAGCACGATGAACACAATGGTGCTCCCACTAAGCTTCTTGTACATGCACGGTTCATCAGGATTCTTAACGAAATCATAACTCTTTATGATTTAATCAAATCTAATGTTTCAGCTACAAGAAGCTTGTTTAATCCCATTAATGGATTTCTTCAATTTGCATACTTTGCCTTCCTCATTTATGAAGCCCTGGGGCTGCTCCATATAGATATCCTCCTTGAGGTATCCATTTAGGAATGTAGTCTTGACGTCCATCTGTCAGATGTCATAGTCAAGATATGCAACTATAGCTAGCAATGCCCTGGTGGATTTAAGCATAGTCACATTAGAGAATGTTTCATCATAGATGATGCCTTCTCTCTGTGTCTATCACTTATCTACCAGCTATGCCTTGAAGGTCTCTACCTTCCCATCAGGCTCCAACTTTCTCTTAAAGATCCATTTACACCCAATGGGTTTTACATCTCGGTCCATACACCATTCTTTTATATGGACTCTATTTTAGACTTCATTGCTGGCATCAAACTATCCATGTCATGATTCGTGAGTGCTTCATTAAATAAAGCTGGACCATCGTCATTTTCACCCGACACATGGAATCTGTACCTTTCCGGTGGTATAACCACCCTCTAACTCATTCGAAAGGAACTCATCTTCATTCACATCTTTAGTTACTAGTTCAGGAAGCTCAATATCCTCAAGTGATTAATTGAGTCCTTTACTCCACTTTTGTCTTGACTCTTAAGGAAGTCATCCTCTAAGAATTTTACACCTCTAGAGATAAAAACCTTTTGAGTCTCGGGATCATAAAATTGGTATCCAATATCATCTTTTACATACCCAATGAAGGCGCACTCCCTAGTTTGAGAATATAGCTTACTTGCATCCACGTTCTTTGCATGGACCAAGAAACTCCAAATCCTCAAATGTCTTAAACTGGGCTTGGTTCCAAACGGAAGCTTATGAGGGGTTTTGGGTATAGATTTGCTAGGAATTTTATTAAGGATATATTTTAAAGTCTCTACTGCATATCCCCAAAAACTAAGAGGTAAATGTGCTTTATTCAACATTGAATGGACCATGTCCATTATGGTCCTGTTGCATCTTTCAACAACACCATTTAGTTGAGGAGTTACAAGAGGAGTGATATTGGATATAATTCCTCTCTCTTTAATGTATTCCTTGAATTCATATAAGAGATACTCACCACCTCGATCAGATCGAATCTGTTTAATCTTCTTATCGTTTGGTTTTCAACCAAAGCCATAAATTCTTTGAACCTTTCAAAGGTTTCATATTTATGACGTAATAGGAAGATAAACTCATATCGTGCATGGTAATCAATAAACATCAAATAATATTGATGTCCATTTTGTGTCACGGTATTGAAGGAACCACATACATCTGTATGTATTAGGTCATGATTGCCCTCCCATCATGTACCCTTGTTTCTAAAAGGTGCTCTGGTCATTTTAGCTCAAACGCAATTTTCGTAGGTAGGTAAAATTTGGACCTGTAGAAAATCTAAGGGTCCATCATTTACCAATCTATTGATCCTATCAACTGATAAATGACCAGGCTTTTAATGTCAAATTATTTTTGAATGATTTTCATCCTCTCTAGATCTTTTAGGGTTTTTATTGGTGAGTGTTACATTCATGTAAGATTCACCATCGCATAATTCATAGAGTCCACCATAAGATAGAATACCATCTATAATATTTTTATCATAGTGATTTATGACAAGTTTATCATAGAATAAGAACGAATACCCATTTCAAACTAAATTAGATACAAATTATAATTTCCTTCTAACATCTACAACATAAATATATTTTATAAGTACAAGAACTCTCCCACTAGATAATGATAGTTTGCATGTCCCGATGGTGACCGTTGCAATAGTTGCATCAGATCCCATCTGGATAGCTATCTTCCCTTCATCGAGTTTTCTAGTTTCCTAAAATAGATGCAATAAATTGCATACATGAGAAGAAGCAACACAATCACTGATCCAACTACCTTCTCGTCATATGAGAAAATTGATTTCAAAGATGAAAATAAATTTTATATCGACCGTGGCGTTACCTTTGTCAGCAGTTTTCAGGTATTCTAGGCAGTTATGCTTCTAGTGCACTGCCTTTTTGCAGTGATGACAATTATCAGCCTTCTTTGATGCTATTAGTGTAAAAGCATGAGAGGACGATCCAACAACTTGACTCTTCTTCTTTTCTTTTGGGTCAGACCCTTCCAAACCCCATGCTTCTGAGCGTGCCTCCCTTTGACATGTTCAACCATTGCACTGCCGGCATGGCTCTCTTTCTTCATGTCTTCTGCATATTTTAACGAGGAAATGAGCATAGCATGTGGTTAATCTCAACTTTTTCATGTGGTACAATACAACAAAGTTGGTGAAAGACTTGGGTAAATATAGCAGAATGAAGTCAGACTGCATATCTGCATCCATATATGCCCCAAGATTATCCAGTTGAAAGAGATAACAAACATTTTGATTACATGCTCTCGAACCGAATTCCATTCCTACATCTTGCAACTAAAAAGTTCTTTCATGATATTGTAATGTTGAGTATGATTTATATCACCGAACATCTCTTTCAGATTCATCATTATATCTTGGCAACCTTCCTTATCCACATGTTTCTTATGTTACACATTTGAAAGACCCATGAAATTCCCTAATTAATAGTATCGAAATATTGTAGTCTGGCAATTAACAGATCAATAAAAATCGTTAATTAATTTTATCGATTAATGCAAGCGGTCAATTTATATTTTTACTTGGATAAGCCTAAGGTCGAACTCTGGGTGGTCATTGTCTCCTTAGATTAATTATTAGGCGATCTAGAAGCTAGGTTTTCAAAGAGGTATTTTTTTTATATTTTTTAATGCAATTAAAAAATGTAATGCAATTTTGGCAAAGTTCAAGTGCTAAACTAGAATTTTCTATTAAATGAACTGCAAACCCAATGAAACTTGACCAAAGGTGTATGAATGCAAAATTAAGCTATTGTATTTTTTTTGGAAATTTTGGATATAATATAAATTAATTATGAATTAAATATGAATGCAAGGTGATTTTGAGCAAAATAACTTTAATAAATATCAAACACAAATATTTTTCAGAAATTAAATTATCCTAGATAGGTCTACATGAGAGGTATTCAGAATAATTTTTAATTCCTTAAAATACTAAGTGTGGATTTAATTAGAAATCAATTAATCAAATCACCAGCTATTTTATTGTGACCTCGATATACGTATAAACAAGATGATTTTTTAGCACAATGTAAATATCCTAAAATCTACCTACTCTGAATTTTTGAGAATTTTTAGAGCAATAGATTATTTATCACAAATTAAAGTTCTCATAGTGGGAAAAATATGCAATTTACCCTAGATGAATTATGTTAAATTAACCACATACCACAAAAATTCAACTAAATATCCTCAAGATAGAGAATTAGTTGATAACAATATGTAATTTTTAAAAAATGAAAATTGATGTGAACATGATGTTCAAACTGCATGACAAATGCACGGTTCTAAATGCAAATGTAGAGAACAAATAAAATAAAATTAAAACAAGTGCAGATGCAATTACCAATATAATGAAGGGTGTTTATGCAATTTTCTAGGGGTACGCATGCATCGCACGTACGCTTCAGTAGGAAGGGGCCTCGACACAATATTCGAGAAGTTAGAGGGTTCCACTGCAATTTATGCTCTAGACACGTGCCATGCATGTGCCTTTTGGTGGCGGGACTTAGGTGTGAAAGGTTGAACATCTGGGGGCACTCCGCAATTTCTCCTAGATATCACGTGATATGCGTGTGCCCTGAGACGGTGGGGGTGGCTTGTTATATGCTGGAAATAAGGGGAGCGTTTTGTAAATATCCCCACCCCCACATGCCTTGCACGTGCGGTGAAGATAAAGATGAAGGGGTGATGGAAAGCGGTGGATGGCTGATGACCGCCCGAATGACTAAGGTAAAGGTGTAGAAAAATAGGTCGTTGCGACCTCAATCACTCAGACTAAGTCAATCAAGAAAAATCAACCACTCAGGACATGTAAAACTAATCAAGCACAAAAGAGAGCGGTCTCGCTATGAGATTAACCTGGTATAGCACCCAGGGTCGAACACAAGGAGCACGGATTGGCCAAAGGCCTACGAAGTAGTCAAAATGAAATAAAACACAGAGAAGATATTTTTAGTGATTTTTAATGATTTTTATATTTTTTTTTGAATTTTTAATATGTGAAGAAAATAAAAGAAAGTAAATATCAACACACTTCTACAATTTATTTCACACACCAAAAATAAAGCAAAAATTCAAGAAAAAAGGTTTTTATGTTTTTTTAAGTTTTTAAGTGTTTTTGGTGAATTTTTGGTAATGTTCTTTGATATATTTTATTTTCTAAAAATCAAAAGGTGAGAGAAAGACAGGGTACTGTCCAGCCAGAACCAAAACCCTTAAATAAAATACCTAAGGATCACAAAAGGCTCTGGAGGTAATTTTCTTATATTCTAAATAAAATAAGGAAAATTTGGGCACCAGAATTATTGCTTTTGGATTTTTAGATTATTTATTATAATTTTTATGGGTTTTTAAGGGTTTTTAAGTTTTTAGGGTTTTTACGCAATGAAAAATAGCCAAAATAGGCTAGAAAATCAAATAACACACAAACAACAGTAAATAAAATTTTTAGAATTTTTGAGGGTGATTTTATATTTTTTTGTGATTTTTCAAGTTAAACAGTAGCAAAAATAGGGGTTTTTGAATTTTTAAAAATAGCAAATGAAATCAAAAATGTCCTCAAAAATTCATAAAAATTTTACACCATGGCAGGAGCCATGTGTCAAATTTTCATCGAATTTGGAGGTGATTTGATATTTTATTCAAAAATAAAGGAGGGGCACAGTGCACAGGGACCTAAGTGTAAATACCCAAAAGTTCTGGGGTCCTGGTGCAAAATACCCAAGAAATCACGCGCGCGGCGCGTGCCTGGGGCACTCAGGGACCGAAATGTAAGAAAAATAAGTTCCGAGGGCTTATTGGTAACAAGTACCAAAAGTCCAGGGGCTTATCTGCAAAATACCCAAAATATCACGTGTCGATGCACGTGTCTCACACAAACAGGGGCATAAATGCAAATACTGAAAAGCTCGAGGTCTAATGTGCAAATAACCCAACGTAAACAAAATACTCAAAATATTTACAGGACTGAATGTAACACAAAAACTACGAGGGGGCCTAAGGTAATTTACCCCTTTTATTAAGTCGAACCGATGGATGAGCGCCACGTGGATAGATGGACGGCTGAGAAGGGGGTGGCGCCCAGGTCTCCGGTCCTCGACTGTGATCCGACGGTCCAGGTGCTGCCACGTTGCAGATCGAACGGTGGGCGGACGACGAGGCTGAGCTGCGCTGGATCGACGGTGGAGATCGACCCTCGGATGGATCTGACGGTTGAAGCTGCTCCTCGAATGGACGTACGTGATTGGATCTGGAGCTCGGGGGTCAATCGGACGGCGGAGGAGGGTGATGGACGAACAGGGCTCCGGCGAGCTTCGCCGGACTCGTGACGGCGCTGGTCTCCTCGTGGACGCTCGCTGAAGGTTGGAGAAGGAAGCTGCGATCCCTCCGCGTCTAATGGAGCCCTCCGATGGCCCAACCGATCCTCTGGGAGGTCCGATGAGGTCGGCGGAGGTGGAGCAGCTGGTTCAAGTGGTCCAAGCCCTCAGATGGGCTTGGATAGACCTGCAAAGTATCCCAGCAAACTCGCGGGTCGAGGGCAAAGTGCCTCGACCCTGTTAGGCGTGGTGAAGATGCATGGTGCGTCGGAATGGAGAGCTCCGGCGAAGGTGGTCGGCGGAGGAGCTCGATTCCCAGATCCTGTGCGATCTGGGTTGGGTGAATGGGTGAAGAAGATGCGGAGAAGTCTGGTGAAGATGATGGTCGAGTCGGAATGGCAGATGGGAGATCGGAGGTGGCTGGCGACGGCGGCGGAGCTACGCTACCAGTAAGCTAAAAATCGAAAGCTACGCTAATCTACGGCCTAAGAGATCTACCTGGGTGGTCGGAGAGACTGGGGAAGAGCAGGGGGTGCTCCTGGTCTTAGCCTCAAGGGTCGTCTCGGCCCGAGGCTCGGTGCTCACGCTAGGGGCGGAGCAACGGCGGCGACACACGCCGGATCAGTGGTTTCACCTCCTCGCCTCGCTGCAACAGGGGCGATCGCTTGCTGTCACTCTCACGGTGCCTCTGGAGTTCACTGGGAAGAAGGGGGAAGGTCCAAAGATAAGGCGTGGAGGCGGCGGAGGTCGAGATATATATGGAGACAGGGCCGATTAGGGTTGGGTGGAGACGGCTATGGAAGGCGTGGATCCTTCGGCGAAGGATCTGGCGAGGATGTCGGATGATTGGCGAAGGATCCGGGCTCGGGATTTGTGGAGGCGACAGGCTGGAGACGCGTGGAGAAATCGGCGAAGTCGGGTCGGGCGCGGGTCTCCCCAAAGGAAAGAGTCCGCGGGGGAGTTGACCGGGGTCAACAATCCCCCGTGGACCATTCAGGAGCTGCCACGTATTTGAATTTTTTGTTTATTTATTTTAAGGCAGAAAATGGCCGAATTAAGAAAAACTTAAAACATGAAATATTTTCTTTATTTTTTCTATTTTTTGGTGATTTTTAATTAATTTTTGAAAATAAGAATAAGTATGTACATTATAGGTCTATACATAGGTATATGTACAAGATGTTTTTGTATTTTTAATTTTGTAATTTTTATTTGATTTTTGTTTTGTTTCTTTTTGTTTATTTTATTTACAAAATATAATCTAGAATATTTACAAAAAGTTTTAGAAATAAATAAATTTATTTACAAGGTGAAATAGCTAAGGAAGGTGGTATATGTACATGGTAAAAAGATATTTTTGGATTTTTGATTTTAATTTTTATTTTGTTTTTAATAGCTTTTACAAAATATATACAAATATTTACAACATATTTTTGGGTGAGGAAAATATATAGTTTTATTTATTTACAAATATATACATATGTGAGCCCCTATCTCCCTCTACTTGGCCTTTTATGCGGTCAGGCCCATGCTGAGCCCTCCCTTGGGTTAGGTTGCTCAATATTTATTCTAAATATTTCCCTCTTTTTTCTTTTTACTCTTTATTCTTTTATTTTTGCATAAAAACATGCTAATTATCTATTTTTACAAAGATGCATGCTTTTGCTAATTAATCCTATTTGCACATATCTACATGCATTTGCATAAGTTTTTGTAGCTAAAATATAAGAATAAAGAGTGGATGAATGGGTATTCATCACCCCCCTATACTATACTTTGCTAGTCCCTTAGCAAACACTTATTTGAAAAAGGAAGTGAAAAAGAAAGAAAAAGAAAAAAAAAGAAAAAGAGGATGTACATGGATCAAGATTGAATTATTAAACTTTCCTTCATTAAATTGAAATATGGAGCTCGATCAGATCTTTGGATTATTAATGTGTCGGAACCTTATTCAGACTTAAGCTTAAAACCTAACAGCCTCTAAGTTCCACTACTCTATAACCAAGACTCCTCAATGCTCCGGATCAGAACAAGTCATCAATCACAAACCCTTAAGACCATGAATCTTTTCTTGTCTTGTGAAAGTGAGGTCTAAGCTCTCCACCTCAGAAATGGCAACTTGACAAACCCTCCCCCAACAAGGTAACTCTATGACCTCAATCTGGCCACTCTTTCCTCGAGGAGCGGGTATTCCCTTCTAAGTTCAAGTACAACCCGACTCAAGAAGAGGGGAAGAAGAGAATGGGTCAAGGCCAGTGTAGCCAAGTACCCTTGGGAGCCTGACCAGTGTAGCCAAAGTCTCCCTGCTGCAAGCTACAACAGGTGGATCATGAAACCAAGCTTTGCTTATTGCACTTATATACATACTCCGGTGGGATTATCATTTTCTCTCAGACCCACCACTTTTTTGGAGTTCTTTTCTTTTTGCATTTTTTTTTCGAGTGCATCTATACAACATGTACATGTGCAGCATATATACTAGGAGTTTTTCTCCTTGAGCCAGTAGACTATCCTCTTTTGAAGCTTTATTGCAACCCACAACTCCCGTCGTTAGACCTCATGGCAACCAGACCAAGTTGAGACGCACTTCCTTCACTAAATGAAGAAGAGAGGGTCCGCCTAGAAGTACTACCCTCATATGCTACCCCAAGCCAAGGAAGACTGCCTCCTCACCACCTCATCCGTAGAGAGCTCGGTGCATAGTGCGGTTGTCCAAGTAAAGCCATAATCTATATGAGTCATGTATTGTTGTTAAGTGCTCTACTTAGGCTCATTGAGATGACATGTGATCATAGCCTAATGGACTCAAAGAATTAAGTCACCATGGACCTGAAAAGCCTTAACCTAAGCCCTGTAAGGTTCCTCTTAGAATTAGGTGGATTAAGATCTTAATCAAGCTCCATTTCTCAATTTAATTCCAGGCTAGTTAAATATCAACTATCATCCAGAAAAACTATATACATATGTACAAAAAGATGCTTATTTACACAAATTTTTCAACCATGCAAAATTTTTGAAAAATGTTTTGAAATCATGAGTGATGATGCATGAAGTGCAAGTTTTGCAAAAAGAAATTTACACACATTTACACAAGATTTTTGCAAACTTTTGAATTTCAAACATTTTGGAAAAATTTTGTACTATATACATAGTTTTGATACAAAAATATTTACAAATTTTACACACAAAAGATTTTTGAAATCATTTTTACAAAAATAATTTGTACACTAGCTATGTATGTGAAAATAAAAAGGAAGATTATGTACATGAAAAGTACATGAAAAATTTTTAATTTTTGTGGTTTTTAGCCATTTTTATTTATTAACACACTCACACAAAGTACGAGTTATGGCTAAAGTATATATGAAATATATACACACCCCCTATACTTAGCTCGAACGATGTCCTCGGAGTCAAGAGCGATGAAGAAGACATAACTCGTGCTATGTATAGGGAAGTGAAAAGAAAGGCTATACAAAAGGAGATGAAAAAGTCAAGAGGGACTCGGGTCTTCCCCCTATACTTAGGATCAAATAATTCCTAAGTATAGCAGGTTGTACACAAAAGGGAAAACCGAGTGGAGAATGTACAGGGTCTACCCCCCCTATACTTAGGGTAAGATATCCCTAAGTATAGGCAGCTAAAACAGGGGTAGACAGACACAAAAGAAAATACCCAAAATGTCTCACATCCCCCCTATACTTAGGGTAAAGTGCACCCTAAGTATAGCATAATCACAAGATGGAGAAAGGAATGTGGGACTAAAGAATGTGCTGATATGGACATCTGGATCTATATACAACGGAGGATCAGTAAAGCTCAGGCGTGAGATGCATTAGATGTGAGTCAAAGACCACATCTCACTCAAAATGAATAGGGGCAAGATCCACGACCTGCGGCTCATGATCTAGAAATGGCTTGAGCCTCTGGCCGTTCACTCGGAAGGTACTCTCAGAAGACAACTCAGATATGTCGATGCTACCGTTGTCGTGTACCTTTCGAACCAGATAAGGTCCTTTCCATTTGCTCTGTAGCTTCCCTGGAAATAATCTAAGCCTCGCATCAAACAGCCATACTCTCTGTCCAATCTCAAAATGCTTGTGGCTGATATGAGAATCATGCCACTCCTTGACTCTCTCCTTATAATGTAGGCTGCTTGAGAAAGCTGCATCTCTAAGCTCCTCCAGGGCAGCTAGTTCTGCCCTCCTCTGGTCTCCTATACCATCTGGATCCATAAGTATGTCTGTAACTGCCCAAAGTGACTTGTGCCTCAGCTCAACTGGTAGGTGACAGGGCTTGCCATACACGAGGCGAAAGGGAGATGTGCCCAAAGGTGTCTTGAAAGACGTCCTATATGCCCACAAGACCGAGTCCAATAGCTGTGACCAATCCTTTCGGTCAGGGCGGACGACTTTCTGCAGAATAGTCTTGATCTCCCTATTCGACACCTCGGCTAGACCATTCGTCTGTGGATGGTATGGTGTAGCAACACGATGATCTATGCCGAACTCGCTAGCAAGTGCCTTCACCTGGTCGTTGATGAAGTGAGATCCCCCATCAGAAATAAGAACTCGTGGAACCCCGAACCGCGTGATGATATGCTTTCTCAAAAATCTGCAAACTGTCCTCGCATCAGCGGATCGGGCGGGGATAGCCTCAACCCAACGACTAACATAATCTACGGCCAACAGAATGTACTCAAATCCCTGACTCTTAGGGAATGGACCCATGAAATCTATGCCCCATGCGTCAAAAACCTCACAGAAGTGAATGGGCTGCATCGGCATCATATCACGCTGTCCACAAGTGCCCATCCTCTGACAGTCAGTACACCTCTTCACGAACTCATCAGAGTCCTTGAAGAGGGTAGGCCACCACAAGCCGGATTGGAGCACTTTCTGTGCCGTTCTCCTCCCAGAATGATGTCCTCCTGCCTCAAGCTTGTGGCAGTAAGTGAGGACACTATGATGTTCCTCCTGAGGAATACACAGACGCCAGACGCTGTCCCCTCCCTCGTGGTAAAGGATGGGATCCTCCCAATGGTAAGACTTGGCCTTCGCTAGGAAGGTCTCACGCCTCTGCCTGGGCCAATCTTGTGGGACTTTCCCAGCAACGAGAAAGTTCACAATATCGGCATACCACAGGAGTGAGGCGATAGCAAGGATCGCCTCATCTGGGAAGGTATCTCTAATGGGATCAATCTGCTCAGAATCCTCAGGTTGCTCTAATCGGGAGAGATGATCCGCCACCACATTCTTGACTCCAGGCTTATCCTTGATCTCAATGTCGAACTCCTGAAGTAGAAGGATCCATCTAGTAAGTCTGGCCTTGGCATCCTTCTTTGACATGAGGTACCGGATGGCGGTGTGGTCAGTATATAAAGTCACTCTAGATCCAATGATATACGATCTGAACTTATCTAGGGCAAACACTACTGCTAGCATCTCCTTCTCTGTGACCGTATAATTCCGCTGGGCGGAATCCAATGTGCAGCTAGCATAATGTATGGCAAACGGAACTCCATCCCTCCTCTGTCCCAGCACTGCCCCCACGGCAAAATCGGAGGCGTCCGTCATGATCTCGAAGGGAAGAGACCAATCGGGTGGCTGAAGGACAGGAGCCTCAATAACACACTGTTGGAGAGTCTCAAAGGACGAAAGACACTTATCATCGACAAGGAACTCGGTGTCTTTCGTCAAGAGGTCAGTCAACGGTCGGGCAATCTTGCTGAAATCATGAATGAATCTCCTATAAAAACCAACGTGCCCCAGAAATGACCGTAGCTGCTTCAAATTGGACGGCGGTGCGAGTTTTCTAATGACGTCAACCTTGGCCGGATCAACCTCCATGCCCCTGTTGGAGATGATGTGGCCAAGCACCGTCCCTTGAGTCACCATGAAGTGACTCTTCTCCCAAGACAGAACCAAACGGGTAGCAATACATCGCTGGAGCACTCGGTCTAGGCAGTCAAGACAGGAATCGAATCCGTCGCCGTAAACCGAGAAATCGTCCATGAAGACCTCCAAACACTCCCCCACCATGTCCGAAAAGATCGACAGCATGCATCTCTGAAAAGTCGCAGGGGCGTTGCATAGCCCAAATGGCATGCGTCGAAAGGCGTACGTACCAAAGGGACAGGTAAAGGTAGTCTTCTCCTGATCCTCAGGAGCGATGGCCACCTGATTGTAGCCCGAGTACCCATCCAGGAAGCAATAATGGCTCTTCCCTGCCAGTCTCTCTATGATCTGATCAATAAAAGACAGGGGGAAATGGTCCTTCTTGGTGGCCTGGTTGAGTCTCCTGTAGTCAACGCAGACCCGCCAAGAGGTGGGTACACGTGTAGCTATCTCCTCTCCCGACTCACTGATCACAGTCGTGATGCCCATCTTCTTGGGCACCACATGCAAGGGGCTAACCCACTTGGAGTCGGAAATGGGATAAATAAAATCTGCACTCCACCATTTTGATATTTCCTTCATGACAACCTCTCTTAGGTTGGGGTTCAGTCGCCGCTGGAACTCACGCGACGGCTTTGCCCCTTCCTCGAGATAGATATGGTGGGAGCACAACGAGGGACTAATCCCGTGGAGATCTGCTACGCTCCATCCAATTGCCTTGCGGTTCTTTTCAAGAACCCCCATCAGACGGGATTCTTGTTCTTCAGTCAGATCGGCAGAGATGATGACTGGGTACATCTCAGACTCTCCCGCAAGGAATCGATACTTTAGCGAAGTAGGGAGCGGCTTTAGCTCTGGACAGCTGGGTGCTGGCAAATCTGGCTTCTGAAGAAGATGTGTGTATGCTGACAATTCTGCCAAATCTGCCTGGGAAAATGATAAAGAACTCTCACAAACTGGATCTGGAGGAGGCGGGTCCTCTGCATTGTCTCTGATCTGCTCTGCCTCTACCTCCTCCTCATCTGTAGGCTCAAGTGGATCCAGGTCTGGTATCTGATCATCACAATCTGCCCAATCAGATTCTGAATCCGAGGGATCTGTATCAACTGCGGTGGCATCAGTACCACCGTAGAGTAGGGTGGCCTCAGTACCACCATCACTGAAAATTGTGTCGCGATCAAGGTCCGACTCTGCTGACTCAATAATATCCTGAACCAGGGCTGTGCTCTCCAGGCTATCCTCTGCTATCATCTGTGCATCAGCTGTGTCTGAATATGAGAGGATGGTCTGTGCTGCAGGATCTGCCCAAGCTGCCTCATCATCTGTGATCACAAAATCACAGTCCTGGTGAATGTCTGGCTCTGTATCTGTCAGATGTTCTGAATCTGTACTGCCCTCTGAGCGGGATCTATCTCTGGCTCTGTGATCCTTAACCGTCTCTATTTGTATACTCTCGCCCTGGACGTGAAAGAATACCTTCCCACTGTCATGGTCAGTCACCGCCTTGGCTGTGGCCAAGAACGAGCGACCGAGGATGATGGGGGAATCGGTCAATGAGTCAGGGGTCTCCATGTCCAGCACTACGAAGTCCACGGGGAATTGCAAACCCTGAATCGTGACGACAACGTCTCGCAGCAACCCCTTTGGCCTCTTGACAGACCGATCAGCAAACTGAAGGTATGTCCTGCTCTGTCTAAGAGTGCCCAACTCTAAGTGGTTGAGAAGGGCTGCCGAAAGAAGGTTGATCGACGATCCGCTATCTAATAGAGTACGGTCGAACCTCTGCTCACTAATCTGACATCTAACATATGGGGCTCCTAAATCTGGCCTCTTGGTAGGCAGATGGTTCTGGATCGCGTAACACGTGGCTTTTGTCAACACATGAATCTCTGCGGTGTTGTTCCTCTTCTTCCTCCTGACTGTGGTCCTGTCTCTCAAGGATCGCTGAAGAAGAGGGATGTGCTGCAAAGCCTCATGGAGGGTTAGCTGGATGTGAAATCGGTCTATCATGCTCTGGCTGAACTCCTCCTTCTTTCTCTTTTTTGGATCTTTTTCTCTTTTCTTCCCCTTCCCCAACTCAAGGGCTCTAGGAAAGGGGATCACAGGGTCCTTCTCAGATGAAGGACTAGGAATAGGCCTAGACGGTTCGATGACCGGATCCTCACATACATCATTCACCACAGTGGGATCAGAAGAAACTAAACCTTTTCCTTTATTCAAAATAGAGTCCTGAGATACATTCATACGAGGAAAGACAACATCTCCATCAAAATGAATATTGGTGGCCTCAGTACCACCTCTAGCTGGCTCTACAACTAGATGTCTTGCGGCCTCAGTACCGCGGGCTGGCTCGGCTCTGCTGGTGGCGTCAGTACCACCTCCTCGATATGGTGAAGCGGCAGCCTCAGTACCGCCGGTGGAATCAGCATCTCGGGTGGCATCAGTACCACCGTCATCATCAGGTGCGGCTTCAGTACCGCTCTCCTCTTCCTCACCTGGCGCTCTGGATGGATCCTCGCGTTGTCGCTCAGATGAGGCGCCGCCTGCTGGTCTTCTACCGCTCCTAAGTGTAACAAAATCAGCATCAAATAGATCCGACGACATATCATCAAATGAGTCACTAGGAGTGGTAGGCTCAGTGTGAACTACCTGCTCAGACTTCCTCTTCAAGCTATTCGGATTAGGCTCGATCTGTGCAGGGATGGCGGCCTTCCCTCTCATCAGGTCCCGCATCTCCTGGCGGAACTCGTCCATCTCCCATCTAAATGTAGCCTGCTGCTCTGTGAAGATGCGGGCTAGATCATCCAAGGCGGGGCTCTCATGGGAGCCCGACGGGTTGCCTCTCTGGTAATGAGGCTGCTGGACCTGGTGCTGCTGCGGCTGAGAGGGGTAAGAGGAAGGATGCTGCTGCTGGTGAGCATGCTGCTCACGTCTCCAATTCTGTCCCTGCTGCTGGTAGGGACGAGGTACGAAGGATGATGGCTGGTATGCTGGGGGTTGCTGGTGATCTCTCTGCTGGGAGTAATGCCCTCCCTGACCGACTGGCTGCTGTTGGAACTGGTTACCCCCATTCCCCCACCTGAATCCGGGATGGTCTCGTCGGATTCCAGGTTGAGGACGGTCATACCAAATCCCGTTGACATCCATCAACGGGTCTGCATCGAAGGGGTCTGGCGGCAGTACTGCCAGAGGCTGATCCGGCTGATATACCACCATCTGTAAGTCTGGAGATGGTGGTGATTGGTAAGAGGGCTGCTGCTGCTGGTACGGCTCCGCCTGTACAAGGTGAACTTGTCTAGGCTGCTGCAAGGAGCTGGAGCGCTGGGACGAGCTGCGGCTGCTGCCAGAATCGCCTCGCGACTGAAGACGGGGCTGAGAAGCCGTCTGTGCCTCCTGAAGACACAAGAGATGGGTCTTCATGTCGCTCAGAGTTTGTGCCATCTGCTCCATCTGAGTTATGCCCTGGCACTGCTTCTTCTCTATTATTTCCATGCGGTCCAATTTCTCGCTGATAATCCCCATGTCCGCAGCGGCCGACTCTGCCTGTGCGGCTGCAACTGTGGACGAACTGGATGGACCTGCATCAACCCGTGCTATCCGCTGGTACTGCACGGGTCCTGGCGGCTGCTGAGATCTCTGTGTGTACAACCGAGTCTGGGACATCACCATGTAATTTTCGGCCATCTCCTCGTAAATGGCCCAGACTTGGTCGTGGTCCTTGGCAAAGTAGGACCCGCCGCAAGAAGCATTCACCAGACCCTGAAGCTCTGGCGTCATCCCACTAAAGAAGCTCTGAACTAGGTTCGACTTGGAAATGTCGTGGTGTGGGCATCTATCCAGAAGCTCTCTGAACCTCTCCCATGCCTCGTGAAACTGCTCGTTAGGGAGCATGGAGAAGTTGTTGATCAGGGCCCTGGCTGCATTCGTCCGCCCGAGTGGATAGTACTTGTTCAAGTACTCGGTGCGGAGCTGCTCCCAGGTGTAAACAAACTTCCCTAAATGCTTCAGCCAGGCGACTGCTCTATCTGCCAGTGAAAAAGGGAAGGCCATCATCCGAATCGTATCCTGGTCCACATGACGGTCGTGGACAGTGCTGCAGATCATCAAAAACTCCTGGAGATGGAGGTGGGGCTCCTCTGTGGCAAGTCCGTGAAAATGAGGAAGCATCTGCAGGGTGTTTGGAGGGAACTTGAAATCCCCCACGATGGCAGGTACCACCACCCAATGGTGCATCAGTGTAGATCCGGGGTTGTGTAGTTCCCGCATCGGTCTCGGTGGTCCCGCTGCTGCGGCGGCTGCCGCTGCGGCAGCTGCTGCTGCGGCTGCTGCCTCTGCATCAGCATCAGGAATGTCCTCAGGCTCGCTCTGATCTCTCACTTCTCTGAGTCGCTCCAGCTCCCTTCTCATCTCAATCATGAAAGCTCCCTGATCGCGTAGCTGCTTCTGTACTGTCTCTAATGATGCGATCAGGGTGGAGTTGATCGCTCCCTGGTCTAGTACAAAATGTTCGGGGATGGCGATCATCTGAACTGCCGGCTCCGGCCATAGTGACGTCTGCAAAATCAGATGAGACCAATTCAGGTTCTGTCAAATCAATTCGTCTTTCCTCGGGCTCATGTCTCTCAGTAGCAAAAGAAAGGGGATCGAGGGGGACAGGGTGGAATCGTACTCGGGCCCGGAGAGCTAGTCTCGACTCTCACGGGCCAACCTAGATGGTGAAGTAGACGCGCCTGAAAGCGGTGCAGCCAAAGGCTGCCTAAGAGATCGTCTACCCATCATCTTGATCTGGCGAGTTAGGCGGATGGGATCTGGAGAAAATATGATCGCAAAGCAAACCCTCGGTTCACCAACGCAACACAATCTGAAGACCGTGAAAGCTCGGTCAATTTATCTTGTCAATTTTATTTGGTGAACACACAGAATATCAGAGCGCTTACGTGACCTGTTAGGATACCCGATGCTACTCCAACCGACTGGCCCGCACGGAAGAGTCGGTAGTCAGCTAGAAATAGCACCGGAGGGCTCTACCTAGGGTGCGGGTCACTCTCTCGCGCATCCAAACCATACAATGAGGGGGTTGCTCTCCCCAAGACAAAATTTTTTAATGTGAGTGTCTTTTAGGGTCAATAGTGTTATCCAGTCCCAATTTTTTTTATTTTTTTCTTTTTAATTTTTTTTTTCAAAATAAATACAAGCGGCCTAACCAATTTTCCGATTCTCCTGATTATTAAGTCAAAAACGGGGGAAGAAGTCGAAAAAGCCGATGCACGAGAAATCAATGATGCATGCAAAGTCAGAAAAGCGTACCTGCCTCCAGCTCTCTACATGCAGAGTGATCCGCGCATAAAATAAAGACAGAAAAGTAAACTAAGCTATATGATGCAATGGTAAAAAGCCGAGTCCTAAGACAAGCAACTTCTATTGATCGTGAAGAACAATAGTTAGTTAACCGAATCGAGTCCGGAGTCCGATCTTGGGAATCACTCGGTGCCCGCCACAACGGGTCCTGCCAGCGCTGTATGTGATTCCTAACGGCACGTGGTCTCAAATCCAATTAAACTAACTTTTTAGTGAATTTTAGTAAGGTCCAATTATGTTCTATAGGAACAGATATTCTATTAAGTGTTGGGCCTTAGAAATCTTACGTCACAACCAACAAAAATCCTATGTCTAGGGGCTCGAGCAAAAACCGCGAAAAACCCGGAAAATGACAGTAAGAAAGAAAAAAGAAAAGCCGCGAGAAAACTGTGAAAAAAAACCGCGAGGTCCTAATGGGTCCCCTGAGCACACTGGTACTCGGCGAAACAGACCCGCTAAGTTACAAATGTCCACAAATGTCCAAGTTCTAAATTATTACAAACAATATTGTTCTCTCTTAGGAAATAAAATTCTTCTTCTCTCTCCCTGCTCTCTTGCCCGTGCGGGTCCTCAAAAATAAACTCCAAGTTGTCCACGTAGTACCTCGCACAAAAATCAAAGAGAGAGAGTGTCAGAAAACAATGAAAATATAGAGAGACAATATGGAAAAATGACTACAAAGCCGTGCTCCCCGGCAACGGCGCCA
The DNA here is from genome assembly GCA_037367405.1 of Ottelia alismoides. Classification (NCBI taxonomy): domain Eukaryota; kingdom Viridiplantae; phylum Streptophyta; class Magnoliopsida; order Alismatales; family Hydrocharitaceae; genus Ottelia; species Ottelia alismoides. Next base: position 118,468 of record JAZKJV010011362.1, on the reverse strand, counting down.
TTCTGATGACCGCCCGAATGACTAAGGTAAAGGTGTAGAAAAATAGGTCGTTGCGACCTCAATCACTCAGACTAAGTCAATCAAGAAAAATCAACCACTCAGGACATGTAAAACTAATCAAGCACAAAAGAGAGCGGTCTCGCTATGAGATTAACCTGGTATAGCACCCAGGGTCGAACACAAGGAGCACGGATTGGCCAAAGGCCTACGAAGTAGTCAAAATGAAATAAAACACAGAGAAGATATTTTTAGTGATTTTTAATGATTTTTATATTTTTTTTTTGAATTTTTAATATGTGAAGAAAATAAAAGAAAGTAAATATCAACACACTTCTACAATTTATTTCACACACCAAAAATAAAGCAAAAATTCAAGAAAAAAGGTTTTTATGTTTTTTAAGTTTTTAAGTGTTTTTGGTGAATTTTTGGTAATTTTCTTTGATATATTTTATTTTCTAAAAATCAAAAGGTGAGAGAAAGACAGGGTACTGTCCAGCCAGAACCAAAACCCTTAAATAAAATATCTAAGGATCACAAAAGGCTCTGAAGGTAATTTTCCTATATTCTAAATAAAATAAGGAAAATTTGGGCACCAGAAGTATTGCTTTTGGATTTTTAGATTATTTATTATAATTTTTATGGGTTTTTAAGGGTTTTTAAGTTTTTAGGGTTTTTACGCAATGAAAAATAGCTAAAATAGGCTAGAAAATCAAATAACACACAAACAACAGTAAATAAAATTTTTAGAATTTTTGAGGGTGATTTTATATTTTTTTGTGATTTTTCAAGTTAAACAATAGCAAAAATAGGGGTTTTTGAATTTTTAAAAATAGCAAATGAAATCAAAAATGTCCTCAAAAATTCATAAAAATTTTACACCATGGCAGGAGCCATGTGTCAAATTTTCATCGAATTTGGAGGTGATTTGATATTTTATTCAAAAATAGAGGAGGGGCACAGTGCACAGGGACCTAAGTGCAAATACCCAAAAGTTCTGGGGTCCTGGTGCAAAATACCCAAGAAATCACGCGTGCGGCGCGTGCCTGGGGCACTCAGGGACCTAAATGTAAGAAAAATAAGTTCCGAGGGCTTATTGGTAACAAGTACCAGAAGTCCAGGGGCTTATCTGCAAAATACCCAAAATATCACGTGTCGATGCACGTGTCTCACACAAACAGGGGCATAAATGCAAATACTGAAAAGCTCGAGGTCTAATGTGCAAATAACCCAACGTAAACAAAATACTCAAAATATTTACAGGACTGAAATGTAACACAAAAACTACGAGGGGGCCTAAGGTAATTTACCCCTTTTATTAAGTCGAACCGATGGATGAGCGCCACGTGGATAGATGGACGGCTGAGAAGGGGGTGGCGCCCAGGTCTCCGGTCCTCGACTGTGATCCGACGGTCCAGGTGCTGCCACGTTGCAGATCGAACGGTGGGCGGACGACGAGGCTGAGCTGCGCTGGATCGACGGTGGAGATCGACCCTCGGATGGATCTGACGGTTGAAGCTGCTCCTCGAATGGACGTACGTGATTGGATCTGGAGCTCGGGGGTCAATCGGACGGCGGAGGAGGGTGATGGACGAACAGGGCTCCGGCGAGCTTCGCCGGACTCGTGACGGCGCTGGTCTCCTCGTGGACGCTCGCTGAAGGTTGGAGAAGGAAGCTGCGATCCCTCCGCGTCTAATGGAGCCCTCCGATGGCCCAACCGATCCTCTGGGAGGTCCGGTGAGGTCGGCGGAGGTGGAGCAGCTGGTTCAAGTGGTCCAAGCCCTCAGATGGGCTTGGATAGACCTGCAAAGTATCCCAGCAAACTCGCGGGTCGAGGGCAAAGTGCCTCGACCCTGTTAGGCGTGGTGAAGATGCATGGTGCGTCGGAATGGAGAGCTCCGGCGAAGGTGGTCGGCGGAGGAGCTCGATTCCCAGATCCTGTGCGATCTGGGTTGGGTGAATGGGTGAAGAAGATGCGGAGAAATCTGGTGAAGATGATGGTCGAGTCGGAATGGCAGATGGGAGATCGGAGGTGGCTGGCGACGGCGGCGGAGCTACGCTACCAGTAAGCTAAAAATCGAAAGCTACGCTAATCTACGGCCTAAGAGATCTACCTGGGTGGTCGGAGAGACTGGGGAAGAGCAGGGGGTGCTCCTGGTCTTAGCCTCAAGGGTCGTCTCGGCCCGAGGCTCGGTGCTCATGCTAGTGGCGGAGCAACGGCGGCGACACACGCCGGATCAGTGGTTTCACCTCCTCGCCTCGCTGCAACAGGGGCGATCGCTTGCTGTCACTCTCACGGTGCCTCTGGAGTTCACTGGGAAGAAGGGGAAGGTCCAAAGATAAGGCGCGGAGGTGGCGGAGGTCGAGATATATATGGAGACAGGGCCGATTAGGGTTGGGTGGAGACGGCTATGGAAGGCGTGGATCCTTCGGCGAAGGATCTGGCGAGGATGTCGGATGATTGGCGAAGGATCCGGGCTCGGGATTTGCGGAGGCGACAGGCTGGAGACGCGTGGAGAAATCGGCGAAGTCGGGTCGGGCGCGGGTCTCCCCAAAAGGAAAGAGTCCGCGGGGGAGTTGACCGGGGTCAACAATCCCCCGTGGACCATTCAGGAGCTGCCACGTATTTGAATTTTTTGTTTATTTATTTTAAGGCAGAAAATGGCCGAATTAAGAAAAACTTAAAACATGAAATATTTTTCTTTTATTTTTTTCTATTTTTTGGTGATTTTTAATTAATTTTTGAAAATAAGAATAAGGTATGTACATTATAGGTCTATACATAGGTATATGTACAAGATGTTTTTGTATTTTTAATTTTGTAATTTTTATTTGATTTTTGTTTTGTTTCTTTTTATTTATTTTATTTACAAAATATAATCTAGAATATTTACAAAAAGTTTTAGAAATAAATAAATTTATTTACAAGGTGAAATAGCTAAGGAAGGTGGTATGTGTACATGGTAAAAAGATATTTTTGGATTTTTGATTTTTAATTTTTATTTTGTTTTTAATAGCTTTTACAAAATATATACAAATATTTACAACATATTTTTGGGTGAGGAAAATATATAGTTTTATTTATTTACAAATATATACATATGTGAGCCCCTATCTCCCTCTACTTGGCTTTTATGCGGTCAGGCCCATGCTGAGCCCTCCCTTGGGTTAGGTTGCTCAATATTTATTCTAAATATTTCCCTCTTTTTCTTTTTACTCTTTATTCTTTTATTTTTGCACAAAAACATGCTAATTATCTATTTTTACAAAGATGCATGCTTTTGCTAATTAATCCTATTTGCACATATCTACATGCATTTGCATAAGTTTTTGTAGCTAAAATATAAGAATAAAGAGTGATGAATGGGTATTCATCAATGGCCACATGCCACATGCATCCTGAGGAGGAACGATAGGTCGACGATGCGATGGGGTAGCCAAGGCGAGGTGGCATGGTGCACGGTTGGCGTGACCGATGGAATAGCTCCTCCATTGCAGGAGGTAGCTGGAGACTGGCATGGCCTCACATGGGGCTTGAGGCGGCGACTGCTATAGGGGAGACGCATCGTCGGTGGAAGTCCGTGACGTTGGCAGCGATCGTCGGCTGGGCGTACAGAGGATGGAGGCAGTCGACCGATGTCACGAGGGTGTAGCTGATGGAGTCGTGCTTGCCCAGTGGTGAGGGTGAAACTCCTGGATCAAAGGTGGTTCTCAGGTATGCAGGCTGAGGGAAATAGGATTCGACGCTGTTTATGTCGAGGTGGAGGCTCATGGCCTGTGGTGGGTTCTCGTCAGAAAGATGGGGAAGCTCGAAGAGATACCTCCTAATGGTCCAGTCTTTGCTACAGCACCTGCAAGGGAGAGATGGACTCGAGACTTTCGTCTCAGTCTAGCACTAACTCCAAAGGGGGGAGGGGGGTATGGATCGATCGCTCCTGGAGGGATATGAAGGATATGAGTCGAAACTCCAGCCAAGGAGATGGTCGAAGGTGATGAGGTGTGGATGATGGAAAAGAAGTGATGATATTTGAAGGTGACGGTGGTGGTTCTCTGTCAGATTGGGTTTTGATTTGCAGGTTTGGGAATAGCAGACATTGTTCGAGTTGGAAAGAGGAGATAAATTGGGAAGAAGAAGAAGAACAACAAAAAATCACAAACAATAAACGAAGAGGAATCAAAGGGGATTTACCTAGGTTCGCCAGATTGATGGAGAAGCTACGCTTGACCCTGGTCTTGTAGCCTCGATTGGAGAACGATGACATACCAAGAAGCTGGAGCAGTTCCTGAAGAGATCTGCAACAAGGAGTCGAGTCTCTCCTTGGATCACACCTGATGTGGTCGTCTTCGCTCGACGCACAAACCCACAGCTGTCACCTGGGGTTCGCTCGAGGCTGGACCTCTCTCGCGGATGCGGAGAATGCATGCGATGTGGGGCGGAGCTTAAAGCTTTATTGACAGTTTGGTGGGAGCCGAGAACAACGGGGACGTGTGTCGCGCGATAGTTGTGGGAAGAGAGGAGGGCATGGGCCGTGTGTTGCGGAAGGGGAGTGTGCAAGGGCCTTGTCCTGCGGGGGTTGTTGTGAGGGTTGTGCACGCTCGCCGTGCACGCGGGGCAGGTGGTTGCGCAGGAGGGTGCGAGTAGGGGATCATGCGTCGAAGAGAGAGAGAGAGAGAGAGAGAGAGAGAGAGAGAGAGAGATGAGGGAGAAGGGGCCATGGTGGCCGGCAGTTGCGCATGCGGAGGTTTTGCAACCACTAGGTGGAGGAGATGAACTGGACGCGGGAACGTCATGGGTGAGAGGAGGAGTAGGGGGGGCATGTGGCATGCCGAGGGGCTACCACATTGTAAGAAAACAATTTAATACAAATTAAATATAATTAAAACAATAATAATAATTAATAAATTTAAAATGAAAGTAATAAATAAATAAATATAAAATAATAATAAAATTATTAAAATAAAAAAGGTAAATAATAAAATAAATAATAATAATAAAATAAATAAATAATTAAAATAATAATTAAAATAATAAGAAAATAAATAAATGAGATAAATAAATAAATAAAAATAATAAATAAATAATAAACAGATAATAATTAAAATAATAAATAAAATAAAACAAATGAAATTACGAAAGTAAAATAAAAATGGGGCAACACGTGGCGGCTCAAGGAGCGCCACATGTTGCTTCCAAAAAATCACAAATTAAATGTAAAGAAAATAAAAAAATAACAAAAGGGTCAAATCAAAAATTGCTCAACATAAAAGTTGTTCGTCTCGACAAGATCTACAAATTTCATGAAGGACTCAAAATCAAAATAAATCATTTATACAAAAAAGTATTTTTGGTGGTATCTTGTAGATATAAAATACCATATTTTCGTCTTTTGCGATTTTTTTTTGTAATTTTTAAAATAAGATAAAAATTAAAAAAAAGAAAATAAGAAATAAATATTTTAACTTAACCTTTTTTATTTCTAATAAATAAAAAATAATAAGAGAAAATAAATAAAATAAAGGGATATATGTACAATATACAATGAGGGAGCCTAAAACCCAAGTTTCACATACGAACTCCGATTCTTTTGAATTTGATCTTGTTTTGAAGGTAATTGAATATATATTAATTCAAAAGTAAGTATGAGTCCATATGAGGCTGTATGAGAGAGATATTCACATTTTAAGGGTTTTAGTCTCAACCTAGGTTTTGGGTTTTATTGTTCAATTTTACATGTTAGTATTTTTTTTGATAATTTTTCTTTATTAGTGTTAGTAATATATACACTATAGAGTTGATTTTATTCGATTTTGAGTTAGTAAAAAATAAATAAAAATAGAATAAAATGGTGAATATACATGTGATGTTTACAAGGGAATTTTGGCTTCTTGTATAATGCATATATGAATGCTAAAATGCAAGATTAATTCTAAATGCATGAATGAGAATAATGCAAAATAAATGGAGAAATGCAACTAATTACTCAGGAACGAAGCTCTATTTTCAACTTTAGAGTGATGAATCATAGATTCATAGACCCCCTATGCTTAAACCTTGCTTGTCCCTGAGAAACTAAAATGAAATGCAAAAGTGAAATGATTTTGGGTTCCATACCAAGGTCATGAACAAAAGGAGAAAATGGAGCTTGACTCGACTTCTGGATTAATAATGTGGCGAAACCTTATTGGAGTTGGATTTAAGACCTAACAACATTTAAGTTCCACAAGTCTCTATTCAAGTTGCCTCAACAGTCAGGTCAGAAAATTCCTCATATCCAAATTCTGTTGACTATGAATCTTACTCGTATTGTGTAAGTGAAATATAGCTCTCCATATCAGAAATGACAAAGAAACAACCTCCTCTAACAAGGTAACCCTAATTCCCCAATTTAGTAACTCTTTCCTCGAGGAGCGTGGTATTCCATTCTAAGTTCAAGTGCAACCGGCTCAAGAAGAGGGGGTATAGAAGAGAATGGATTGTGACCAATGTAGTCACATATCCATGGAGCTTGACTAGTGTAGACAAGTATCCAACTACAGGCTTCTTTGGTACGAGACTTTGAAGCATATGCCTTGTTTATTCACATTTTTCTCCGATATGATTTTTTTACTTGTTGCTCGTCTAACTTTTTTCTAGAGATTTCCTTTATTTTTATCTTTTTTGAACATATACAAAAGTGCAACATGTACATAAGGAGTTTTTCTTCTTGATCCAGTAGACTATCTCTCTTTTGAAGCTTTATTGCAACCCACTGTCGTTAGACGTCGAAGCCACTAGACTAAGTTGAGATGCACTACCATCCCTAGAAGAGGACGGATGTTTCCACCCATGTGCTACTCCAATACAAAGGATTCTACCTCCTCACCACCTCATCAATGAATAGCTACATGCATGGTGCTTGTCCAAGTTAAGTCACTGTCTAAAAGAATCATGCGTGTATATGAAATATTCTACTTAGACCAATAAAGATGACATGTGAACATAGTCTTTTGGACTCAAAGAATTAAGTTGCTCGACCTGAAAAATCTTAATTCCAGTTCCTATAAGGTTCCTCTGAATTTAAGTAGATTAAGGTCAAATAAAATCCATCATCGACTTGTATCCATAACTTGGTTCAGAACCCACTAACTTTCCACTTTGCATATGCTAGATATGCAAATAAAATGCAAATGAAATGCAACGTATATGAATGAAGTGCAGGACATTTTTTTATGAATGCAAGGATGATATGTAGAGTGAATAAGAAGCCTCTCTCTTTTTCTTGGTATACCTCCTATTTTACAACAAATTTTACAAAGTTTTTTTTACAAGAATTTAACAAAATTATAAAAGTATTATAGAAAAGTTTTACATCTTATATACAATATATATACTATACAAGTATACATGTATTTTACAAAAAAAGTTTTTTTTATCAATTTTACCCATCCCGCAATTATTACATAATATATAAAAAAAATGTGCAAAAGTACGAGCTATGGTTAAAGTATATATGTAATATATGCAAACCCCCTTATACTTAGCGTGTGTTATGTCCTCAGAGCACAAGAAGTAGGAAAAGGCATAACTCATGCTAAACATAGGAGAGTTAAAATAACAAAAAGTATAGAAGTCGACCCACCCCCTATACTTAGACTCTGGTCAGCCGAAGTATAGAAGAAGAGCAAAAATGGGGCAGTCTAGGTCAAAAAGAGAAATGGATGGATAAATATACATGGCTGGCATCAGTCCCCCCATACTTAGGCTCTGGTCAGCCTAAGTCTAGGACAGAAGTAAGTGTCAGAATCACTGAGATTTGGAGAATATACAAAGAATGGTAAAGAAAAGAATGAGAGACTCGGGTCACTCTCCCCGCTATACTTAAGATCGGGCCATCCTAAGTATAGCCATAAAATGAAATGATATGAAAGTCGGGGCGAGTGATACGAATCACTGGAGAGGGAGTGATGACTGGGATTTGGTGAGGGCCTAGAGTAATCCACACAAGGCGGGATCACACTGTCGCTGAGGCGACCGCTCAACAGATCCCAAGATCGATCAACAATTAACCCACAATCAATGTATGCAATGAATATCCTAAATAAATGTGGAGTTAAAATTTATTATAACTCTACATTAAAATGTGTATAGGTGTAAGTACAGGTAGAGGTCGAACACTGGGAGGCGAAGGGAATGTATGTGATGTATCATTTATTCAAACCATTGTTCATGTCCAATTATTGTTTTTGTGGGTTTTTGGTTTTTACATTTTTTTTATATTTATTTTTTTATAATTTTTATTTTGTTTTTATATTTTATATTTTTTTATGTTCTTTTTATATTTTAAATTATATAATATATAGATATGTATACATATATGTATATATATATAAAGATATATATATATATAAGAAGAGAGAGAGAAGAATACTATCATATATATATATATATAGACATAAATACTTAAAATATATATAGATATAATTATTAGCTTTTTAATATTTTTCTAATTATTTTGTTATTTTTCTAGAAATATTTCTAATTTTTATGTATTTTTAATTTCAAAAATGTCCACAATATAGGACTAATAACATACCCGAATATAATTGGGGTTTTAAAAATATAAAATAATTCCCAAAATTACCCAAATTAATTTTCATATATTAATAATAATATATAGATATTTATAAAAGAGAAAAATGTACTTTTGGTATTTTTTAAGGATTTTTCTATTTTTTGTTGGATTTAGGAGCTTTATAAATTTTTTATTTTTCTTTTTCATATTTTTAGTGTTTTTCAATTCCTGGACTCAATATATATATATATATATATTAATATACCATATATAATTTTTTTGTAATTTTTCAAAAACATTTTATAATTTTTTTGTATTTTTTAATTTAAACAGTACAAAATGGGCTTCTTTTTCATTTTTAGTAATTTGGATAAATGCAAAAAATGTGGAATAAAATATAGGCGTGGAAGAACACTACATGAAGCACTTATCCTCATTTTTCTGAATTTTTAGAAGCACCCTAGGTATTTTTAATAAATAGATAAAGGACACAAAAATCAAACAGCCTAGTAGGGGCATTTTTGCAAATAAAATAAGTGACAGGGGCATCAGTGCAAAATACCTACAGAAATAAACAATTATTTAAACTTTTGGGACTGTTTTACAATTTACAAAACCCTCTAGGGTTAAAGTACAATTTTCACGCACCTCACGTGGGACTGCACGTGAGGAGCGGAAGGACCTAAATGCAATTCTAAGAAACTCGAGGTCCTTTCTGTAAAATTTGCATTTTATTTACAACGTTCTATATAATTTACAATATTAAAAATTAAGTAAAATAAAAGGCGGGGGTACATGTGAAATTTACCCCCAAAGGCGCTTCATCCGACGGCTGGTCTTCATCCACTAATCCACGTGGCACCTCCACGTGGGCCGATGATGGTTCGCGATCCACGACAAGGATTAGATCATCCAAGATGATCTGACGGTCTGAGTGCTAGAGGATCAGACGGCTGATCTTCGACCTGGGGCCTTCGTCTTCATTCAACGGCTGGGAGCTGGCGTGGAAGAACAGGGAAGAAAGCTCGCCAGGGTGAGCTTCTTCCACCTGGATCTCGCTCCTCCGCCATTCATCGCTGCACCTGAGGGTCCCAGAAGCTTCCTGGAGGGTTGCTCTATCTGCTGGAGGTGGTAGATCGGCCGGAGGCACGCTGGAGGGCCGCCACGAGCTCGGAGAAGGATCGGGGCTCCAGGTACCTCCGCCTGCATGTGAATCGGCTCCTGGTGCTATCCAACGCACCTGACCTGCACAGGAAGAAAGCTAGGCTCGAGGCGATGCTCCTCGACCAGAAATTGAAGCTATTAGCGCAAAGGATGAGCGAGATGGCGAAGCCTCCAGCGATGGGAGGAGTCGAGGCCTCGGTTCGCAGATCTGGAGCAGATCTGGTTGGGACGGAGTGGTCTGGAGGTGGAGAACATGGAGGGGATCGAAATGAAGGCGAAATGGTGGCGGAGTACGGTCGGAAACAAGGTGGCGAAGTCGCCGGAGCAGAGCTCCAACGACCTTCGATTTACCAAAATCACACTACACTAGTAATCTAAAAGCGAAATAAACGACGTGAATAAAATGCTGGAACAAAAATCTACCTAAAAATGTAAGTGCGTAGCTCTTATACCTGAAGAAACTCCAGGGAGCAGGGCGGCTGCAGGAGCGCCGCCGTGGGTGCAACCATCGCCATCTCCAGCCGATTCAAGGTGCCGACGGCATCCCCCTGTCACGAGGAGCACATCTGGGACCGAATACAAGGAAGAAAATGGGGCGAGGCTGACCAAATTTTGCGGAGGAGGCGATGGTTCATTATTTATAAACAATGCAGCACCCTTATTTGACCGGCTAAAATCGACGAATCTAAGCTATGTACAAGGGATCCATGATCACGGCGGGAATCTAGGATGATCAGAGAATATCTTTCGTGAAGAGATGGCTGTCGAAGGAGCAACCAATCGAGCGGAAAAAAGGCAAAAATCGGGGGAAAAGACACGTCTGACAGGAGTCAGAGGCGTAGGGGGAGTTGACCGGAGGTCAACTTTCCCTGGCCCCTGATTGGTCCACGTCAGGCTGATCTTGGCCCATTTATTACACATATTAAATGAATTAATTAGAATTTACTTATAAAATAAAAAATGTTTATAAATTAATGTAGTATTTATTTCTGATTTTTATTTATTTTTTGATATACTTTATTACGATTTTATTAAAATAATGTATTTATAAGTATATTTATATATATTTATTTTGTTTATTTTATTTTATTATTTTATTTTCTTATTTTATAAATTTATAACTTATTTTTATGAGTATGAATATATTTTTATTTAATTTTTATGAGTTTATTTACATTTTTAAATAAATAGGTATATGTATATGTAGTTATACTAATAGGTATTTTACCTATATATTATATATATTTTATTTATTTAATGAATTTTATTTGTTTTTATTTTGGATTTGTATTTTTAATAAGTTATATATATTATATACATTATTATAAGAATATAGGTGAACAAAGAATAAAAGAATAAAATCCCTTTTTATTTTTGTACACATTTAGGTAGCATAGGTCTTTTGTCTATGAATTTTATAGATTTATTTTATTTTTCAAATTCTTTTTGGTTTTCTTTTAACTTCAATATGTACATGTATTATATACATTATTTACAAAATTCTAAAAATAGAAATTTATAAAAATAATGAATATTGAATAAAATGAATATTTTAATCAGCCCTATATACAAGGAGGGTCAAAAACCTAACTTCTACAGATGAACTCCAAAAATTAGGAAACCAATTTTATTAAATAGTTCTTGGAATGCTATATACAATTAAAGGTGAGTTTGGGTGATTTGGAGTTTTTATTTGCAAGATATGGGTCTGTGAAGTTGAGATTTTTGCTTTTTATTCTGTGTATAAAATGTACATTGTGGGTCCTTTTTACATAAACTCAATTTTGTATTTTTATTTACATTATTATCTACAACTTTTATGTACAAAGTTTTTTTATTTGATGAATAAATAATTATGTACAAAATAGGTGTCAAAAATGCATAAATGAATAAATAAATAAATGAGGTATTTATTGTATACTGGCCCTTATCTCCCCCTACTTTATTCCTTGTCGACCAATTCCATGCTGGCCCTGGTCTCGGGGTTAGGGTCATAAAATATTTGCAATATTTTATTCCTTTTTCTTTTCTTCTCTTTATTCTATAATTTTAGCATTAAAAACCTTATTTTATGTACAATAAATACAATAAATAATGAATGCTATTATATACAAATTGGTGTTATTTTCATGCATTTGCTAGGGTTTTTAAGGCCAAAATGATAGAATAAAGGTGATGAAATGGAGATTCATCACCCCCCTATACTTGCCTTTGCTAGTCCCTAGCAACTACTTATGCAATAAGTATTAAAAGAATAAAGAATAAGAAGAAAAGAAAAAGCAAAAATAAAGAATTCAAAGATAAAATCGAATTGATCATGATTATTAAACTCTTCTGTACAAAATCAAAGTTTGGAGCTCAGGTTAGACCTTGGTGGGAGAATGTGTGTGGAACCTAGTCGGGAACCAAATTTAAAACACAACAGCCTTCGAGAGTCACAGAACTTGGTTCAAATCACCTCGATAGCCAGGTCAGAACTAACCTACGTCATACGCAAACCCTTATGACTATGAAGCTGACTTGTACAGTGTAAGTGATAGTGGCTCTCCCCAACTGAAATGACAAAGAGACTAGCTTCTCCAGAATGACAACCCAATGATTCCCCAATCCAACAGCTCTTTCCTCGAGGAGCAGGGTATTCCCTTCTAAGTTCAAGTGGCATCCAACTCAAAAGGAGGAGGTAGAGAAAAGAATGGACGGTAGCCAATGTAGCTACCTATCCTGGGATGCAAGACCAGTGTAGTCAAGTCATCCAGCTGCAGGCTCACATGGTATAACTTTGATGCTCAAGCTTGCTTATTTTCTTTACAACATATGTACATACTTTGCATGCATTTTATTTTTGTACATGCCTGTCCACTTCTTTCTTTTTTCTTTTTTTTTCAACATACTATATACAGCAACATTTACATAAGGAGTTTTTCCTCTTGAGCCAGAAGACTATCCCTCTTTTGAAGCTTTATTGCAACCCACACTCTCCTGTCTTTAGACCTCATGGCTACTGGACCAGGTTGGGGTGCACTTCCCTCCCTAGACGAGGACGAATGTTTCCACCCGTGTGCGTCTCAGACTGGCAAATCCAACCCCCTCACCACTCCAACTGAGTCGAGCCAGGTGAAAGGTGCAAGTGTCCAAGTTAGGTCACGGTCGACAGAGTCATACGTGTGTTTCGAAAAGTTCTAGTTAGTCCACTGAGGTGACTTGAACCCAGTCCTGATTCCTCAAAGAATTAAGTCTGAATAGACCTGGAATGCCCTAAACCTAGTTCACATAAGGTTCCAGTGCAATTAGGTGCGGTAAGGTCCAACCAAGCTCCAATCTTTGACTTTATTGGACTAGTTCAATCATCAATACTCAATGAAAGAATATGAATTCTATGCAAATGCTATTTACAAATATGCAAAGAATAATGCATTTTTTCAAAGAATTTGAAACGAAGAAAAAATTTTACACAAAGAATTTTTGCAAATAAAATAATTTTGGCACTCAAAGTATAAAATATGTACAACTATTTACATGGGCGTGCCGCTTTATTTTACAAGAACTAAGATTTTACAATATAGTTTTTATTAGTATATGTGTACACTTATTAAAGAATTTTGTTTATTATTTATTTATTTTTATTTATAATAATTATTATATATATTATTTTAGTTATATGTGACTATTCCTCAAACTTATTTGACACAATTTTTTCAAACAATTTTTGAAAACTATAGTCCAAAATAATTTTTACAAACATTTTTACAACATGTACACACATTTGAAAATTATTTTGCAAAGGTTTTTCAAAACAGTATATATAGATTTTCCAATTATTTTTGCAACCATTTTTCAAACCATTTGCAAATCATTTTTCAAACCTTTTATTTCACACAAAGACAATAAATTTTTACAAACCACACATTTTTACAAAGGTTGAAAACATGTAACAAAATGTTTTCAATAAATGTTCACAAGGATTTTCAAACTATTTTTCAAACATTTTGCAAAAAATATTTTCACCTGATTTATTAATCAGTATATACAAAAAGAATATGAGGAATAATCACATCTTTTTATTAAGATTTTTAATGAATTTTTAGCCATATTATTACAAAAGTACGAGTTATGGCTAAAGTATATACAGAGTATATACGACCCCCCTATACTTAGCTGGAGCTATGTCCTCATAGATCGAAAAAGAGAAAAAATGAAGACATGACTCGTACTGAGTATAGACAAGTCTCAAAAATATGTTCGTTAGGGATGAACGAATGTGAAATTGACCGTCCCCCTACTTAAGATCAAGTAATCCTAAGTATAGCAGGCTGTACACAAAGCAGGGAGGGTTAAGGGTGGGAATAAACAGATGAACAAATCAAGGGTGTACCCCCCTATACTTAGGAAAAAGTATGTCCTAAGTACAGGAAACTGACACAAAGGGGAAACACCTTTTATTTAGATAAAGAAATATGAAAAGGAAAAGAAGAAAAGAAGAAAAGTAGAAAAGAGAGATATATACAGATTGATGAAAAGATTGTGTAGAATATACACATCACTCCCCCTATACTTAGAATGAGATATCCCTAAGTATAGGCAACAACAGGAGTGACTAAACTGAACGACAAAAGAACAACGCGGTGTGTACCCCCCTACACTTAGGACAAGGTATGTCCTAAGTGTTGACACAAAGATGTGGCGATAGATCTGGGGCACACATAAAACATACGTGAGAAAGAATGAGAAAGGCACATATATGTACAAACGGTGAAAAATCGGTGGAGTACAGGACGGTATCTGTCAAGTGAATACCGTACTCTCGTCGTCGTCTCCCTATGAGAACGAGGACGCAGTCAGAAGGTGAAAAGATACCCTGATATGCAGTCATGTGGGTGTCAGCTACTGGGGACAATCAGATCGGAAAGTAAAGCAGGGACCGGTAGCGTGAAGAAGTCAATCGGCTCATATGGTCAACATGAGGGAATATAGTCAATACCGTAAGACCGGGAGGAAGAAAGAGCAGTACAGACTCCTCCTAGTTAATCAGAGTCTCAGATAGATCGGAAATAAAGCCTATGAGACTGTGTGATGCACGGTGGTGATATAATCTGAAAGTCACAAGAATACACCGAACAACACAATACGTGGGTCACTCTTGCGAGGGTCCTCAAGGTGAGCAGAATCAGAGAATAATCAGAAGACTCGGCTCCGTGCTCCAACAAACAGGAGACACAACCAGGGAGGAGACCGAGTACACAAGGCAGAAGACCCATCTTCGTGCTCCTACAAACAGGAGACACCAGAAATGAAGCCGAGTACATAGAAAATGATGTACTCTCCCGCAGTTAACCCTCGGGGAGTAGTACATGCTAGGCAATGAAAAATCAGAACAGAAGCTCACCCCTGCGAGGGTCGTCAAGGTAAGCGGGCTCAAAGGAGCCTGATCCATCAGACGGATCACAGAGATGGTCTCGGTAGGCGACAGATCGACTACCAGCAGAAGAGATCGTCAAATCAAGAAAGTATGGCAGCGTCGCAGATAACCCTCGGGGAACGTGCTGCCAGCTAGGCATGAAAATAACAGAAATCAGAAGCTCAACCTTGCGAGGACCGTCAAGGCGAGCAGATTCAAAGGAGTCTAATCAGCTGGGTCCCATCATCCGCATATCGGATCATGCATATCAGACGACTCGATTCCGTACTCCGCAGATCGGAAACACAATCAACAGTGGAAACCGAGCGTAAAGAGAGTGTTGCATGCTCCCGCAGATAATCCTCTGGGAGTAATGCAATCTAGGCAAAGAATAGTCAGAATGTGTCTCTACCTTGCGAGGGTTGTCAAGGTAAGAGAAGGGCTCAAAGGAGCCGGATCCATCAGACAGATCCACATAAAATGTGGTCTCGATAGACGACAGATCATCTACCAGCAGAAGAGACCAAGAGAGCTATACTGTGTCATAGCCTCTCGTAGATAATCCTCGGAGAGCTATGAACTAGGCATGGAATAATCAGAAAAGTGGAGCTCTGCCTTGCGAGGACCGTCAAGGAGAGCGGACTCAGATGAGTCTAGTACATTGGCCTCGTGTACTGACAGGTCAGGTACACAATCACAGGGGGAGGCCAATCAAGCATATCATCTGACTCGGTTCCAGGTCCCATCACAATGGCGACCCAAGCAGTGAATGAAACCGCAGTCCTAGAAATTATCGCATTCTCCCGCAGATAGTCCTCGGGGAGGAATGCGAGCTAGATCAATGTAGGTCATGGGAATGATGGCAAGTCATCTCAGGTCCTCAAAAGCAATAAATCATTCAATCATTTTGAGGGCATAAGATCATGCAAGGGAGCAAATAATCCTGTCATTCACCAAACACCCCTTGGGTCAATCCAGTCGGCTGAGATGGCACGAAAAAAAATAATCAGGAATCCTCTAAGTGCCAGGGTGGATTAGAGAGTCAGGAGATCAAGGATGGGTCAAATAGGAAGATGAGAGATCATGCAGGATCCGCACACCTCTATCAGGAACTCCATATCAGAATAAGCATTCGATCCTCAAAATCAAGATGGTTGGAACCTCAAGAAAGATAGATCAATCAACACTCATGAAATCATCATCACATCATCGCATCATATCACATCCTCAATCCGGTGTGCGAGAACTAAAATTCCTCAATAATGCATCACACCTCTGCTTTATGCATCAACAAAAATCCTCAAGAAGCCCATATGCTTGTATCAAAGACAACTCCATCACATCAATCTCAACAACCTCAACATCATTGGCCCGACTTACACAAATAATTTGTATAAATAATCCTCAATGCGGGCCTCTTTAATATGCACAGCATTCCCGGGTAAAGGGAGAGGTGATACGGGGTACACG
Source organism: Ottelia alismoides (assembly GCA_037367405.1). Lineage (NCBI taxonomy): Eukaryota > Viridiplantae > Streptophyta > Magnoliopsida > Alismatales > Hydrocharitaceae > Ottelia > Ottelia alismoides. The sequence goes on along the minus strand of JAZKJV010011362.1, from coordinate 101,890 downwards.
AAGAAGATGGATAAGAAGGGTAACACAATGGGGTGGAGAAGCTGATTGAGCGTGCGTGCCAATATCGCGGGTGGTGGAAGAGTGATACAGAGGGTACGAGGAGGGCGGGTGAGAAAATCGGGACATAGACAAAATTGGGTGTTCCACAAAGGCGGGAACACCATCAAAATAGCGGTCCGAAGAGCGTGTTCTCTTTGAACCTAAGAGGATGAGGATGGTACGGAGAATACGAGGAAAGTGATGAAGAAGAGGGAAACAAAGGACATGGCAAAGAATGATTGAGCTCAAGCGCCAATATCATGACTCGATGCAAGAATGAAGAGATATATGCATAAGAGAGGTAGAGAGACTCAAAGATGAAAAATGCATGACTCACACGGGCGGAACCGACTACTCTAGTAATGAATGAAAAGCACAATGGACTCCAAGTCACAATCAATCCACAAGGCAAACCCCCAATTCACCTACTCAACACAGTGAAGACCGTCAGGTGACAGTCATTTATCTTTTCGATTGTAGAGCTAGGTGAGAATCACAAAAGTTGTACAATCACTTAGGCGGCTCTGATGGGATTTGGGCTCTACTCCTTAGTGTGTACGTGAGCAATTTAAAACGCATACAATGAGGGGGTTCCTCTCCCCAAGACAAGGAATCCATTATGTTTTATTTTTAGGTCCAATAAAGTTAGCAGTCCCGATTTTATTTAGGTTATCACTTTTTTTTGGGTATTTTCAATGCACGTTCCTATCAAGGTTCCAGTTTCCATTAAGCATCCTAGGTTGGCAAAAACAGAGGGAGAAGATCGGAAAAGCCATGCAAGCCGGAAAACAATGATGCATGCCAAGTAAGAAGACTTACAGTGCCTCCCAGCTCTCTCCATGCGGGATGCAGAACAGAATTTGAAACCTATGCTATATGCGAATGCAAGCCGAAGAAATCGCCCTAGGTACAGAATGTGCTATTATCATGAAGCACCACAAGTCGCTCATTCATCTTTAGCCTCAAAAAGTCCGGTCTTGGCTCACCCCTCCTCTGCTCAACACACTTGAGTTTAGGAGAAAGCACTTTGCGGGGCTCGCTGTGGCACAAAGGCTAAGAGATAAAGGAACGGCTGTTTAGAGTTTGATCTAGGTCCAAAGCGAACTATAGGTACATGCATATATATATTAAGGTGTTTGGACCTAACTCTACGAGCGAGAAACTCCTATAGCTAAGGCTCATTCACACAAAATAATAAAAATCAAATAAAGAAAAAGAAAAGCATCAAAATCATCGAGGCCCCCAAGGGAACAATCCCTCGGGCACTGGACCTCGGGAGTCGAAGTGTACCTGTGAGAGTCCTGTATTAGTACAATTCAAGAGTCACTCTCTCACATGCATATACATAATAAAATAAAATAAAATGCATAAAAATAGAGTCTGTCTTCAAAAATTCTCCGTCTGCTGTCCTTGATGCTCTCTCCTGTTGGCTTGGCATAGAAGAGCCAACTCCACCTTGCTTGGGTGCATAGTCCTCCTAAGAGGTCCTCCTTCGCTTGGCAGTCCCTCGCATCAAAGACAAAGAAAAGAGATGGTCAGAGCAGTCAATCCAATAATGTCAAATAGAAAAAACCAAACAAATAAATAAATGAATCATGGACATGAGCAAATAATTGAATAAAAGAACAACTAAGCTCACAAAATCATACAAAATCCGTTGCCTCCCCAGCAACGGCGCCATTTGATGACTGGGATTTGGTGAGGGCCTAGAGTAATCCACACAAGGCGGGATCACACTGTCGCTGAGGCGACCGCTCAACAAATCCCAAGATCGATCAACAATTAACCCACAATCAATGTATGCAATGAATATCCAAAATAATTGTGGAGTTAAAATTTATTAATAAATCTACATGCAAATGTGTATAAGTGTAAGAACAGGTAGAGGTCGAACACTGGGAGGCGAAGGGAATGTATGTGATGTATCATTTATTCAAACCATTGTTCATGTCCAATTATTGTTTTTGTGGGTTTTTGGTTTTTACATTTTTTTTATATTTAATTTTTTTATAATTTTTATTTTTATTTTGTTTTTATATTTTATATTTTTTATGTTATTTTTATATTTTTAATTATATAATATATAGATATGTATACATATATATATATATAAAGATATATATATATATATATAAGAAGAGAGAGAGAAGAATACTATCATAAATAAATAAATAAATATATATATATATAAACATAAATACTTAAAATATATATAGATATAATTCTCAGCTTTTTAATATTTTTCTAATTTTTTTGTTATTTTTCTGGAATATTTCTAATTTTTATGTATTTTTAATTTCAAAAATGCCCACAATATAGGACTAATTACATACCTGAATATAATTTGGGTTTTAAAAATATAAAATAATTCCCAAAATTACCTAAATAATTTTCATATATTAATAATAAAATATAGATAATTATAAAAGAGCAAAATGTATTTTTGGTATTTTTTAAGGATTTTTCTATTTTTTGTTGGATTTTGGAGCTTTCTGAATTTTTTATTTTTCTTTTTCATATTTTTAGGGTTTTTCAATTCCTGGACTCAATATATATATTAATATACCATATATAATTTTTTTGTAATTTTTCAAAAACATTTTATAATTTTTTTTGTATTTTTTAATTTAAACAGTACAAAATGGGCTTCTTTTTCATTTTTAATAATTTGGATAAATGCAAAAAATGTGGAATAAAATATAGGCGTGGAAGAACACTACGTGAAGCACTTATCCTCATTTTTCTGAATTTTTAGAAGCACTCAAGTATTTTAATAAATAGATAAAGGACACAAAAATCAAACAGTCTGGCAGGGGCATTTTTGCAAATAAAATAAGTGACAGGGGCATCAGTGCAAAAATACCTATAGAAATAAACAATTATTTAAACTTTTGGGACTGTTTTACAATTTACAAAACCCGCTAGGGTTAAAGTACAATTTTCACGCGCCTCACGTGGGACTGCACATGAGGCGCGGAAGGACCTAAATGCAATTCTAAGAAACTCGGGGTCCTTTCTGTAAAATTTACATTTTATTTACAACGTGCTATATAATTTACAATATTAAAAATTAAGTAAAATAAAAGGCGGGGGTACATGTAAAATTTACCCCCAAAGGCGCTTCATCCGACGGCTGGTCTTCATCCACTAATCCACGTGGCTCCTCCACGTGGGCCGATGACGGTTCGCGATCCACGGCTAGGATTAGGTCATCCAAGATGATCTGACGGTCTGAGTGCTAGAGGATCGGACGGTTGATCTTCTACCTGGGGCCTTCGTCTTCATCCAACGGCTGGGAGCTGGCGTGGAAGAACAGGAAGAAAGCTCGCCGGGGCGAGCTTCTTCCACCTGGATCTCGCTCCTCCGTCGTTCATCGCTGCACCTGAGGGTCCCAGAAGCTTCCTGGAGGGTTGCTCTATCTGCTGGAGGTGGTAGATCGACCGGAGGCACGCTGGAGGGCCGCCACGAGCTCGGAGAAGGATCGGGGCTCCAGGTACCTCCGCCCGCATGTGAATCGGCTCCTGGTGCTATCCAACGTACTTGACCTGCACAAGAAGAAAGCTAGGCTCGAGGCGATGCTCCTCGACCAGAAATTGAAGCTATTGGCGCAAAGGATGAGCGAGATGGCGAAGCCTCCGGCGATGGGTGGAGTCGAGGCCTCGATTCGCAGATCTGGAGCAGATCTGGTTGGGACGGAGTGGTCTGGAGGTGGAGAACACGGAGGGGATCAAAATGAAGGCGAAATGGTGGTGGAGTACGGTCGGAAACAAGGTGGCGAAGTCGCCGGAGCAGAGCTCCGACGAACTTCGATTTACCTAAATTACACTACACTAGTAATCTAAAAGCGAAATAAACGACGGGAATAAAATGCTGGAACAAAAATCTACCTAAAAATGTAAGTGCGCAGCTCTTATACCTGAAGAAACTCCAGGGAGCAAGGCGGCTGCCGGAGCACCGCCGTGGGTGCAACCATCGCCATCTCCAGCCGATTCAAGGTGCCGACGGCATCCCCATGTCACGAGGAGCACATCTGGGACCGAATACAAGGAAGAAAATGGGGCGAGGCTGACCAAATTTTGCGGAGGAGGCGATGGTTCATTATTTATAAACAATGCAGCACCCTTATTTGACCGGCTAAAATTGACGAATCTAAGCTATGTACAAGGGATCCAGGATCACGGCGGGAATTTAGGATGATCAGAGAATATCTTTCGTGAAGAGATGGCTGTCGAAGGAGCAACCAATCGAGTGGAAAAAAAGGCGAAAATCGGGGGAAAAGACACGTCTGACGGGAGTCAGTGGCGCAGGGGAAGTTGACCGGAGGTCAACTTTCCCTGGCCCCTGATTGGTCCACGTCAGGCTGATTTTGACCCATTTATTACACGTATTAAAAGAATTAATTAGAATTTACTTATAAAATAAAAAATGTTTATAAATTAATGTAGCATTTATTTATGATTTTTATTTATATATTTGATATATTTTATTACGGTTTTATTAAAATAATATATTTATAAGTATATTTATATATATTTATTTTTATTTTGTTTATTTTATTTTATTATTTTATTTTCTTATTTTATAAATTTATAACTTATTTTTATGAGTATGAATATATTTTTATTTAATTTTTATGAGTTTAATTACATTTTTAAATAAATAGGTATATGTATATGTAGTTATACTTATAGGTATTTTACCTATATATTATATATATTTTATTTATTTAATGAATTTTTATTTGTTTTTATTTTGGATTTGTATTTTTAATAAGTTATATAAAATATATACATTATTATAAGAATATAGATGAACGAAGAATAAAAGAATAAAATCCCTTTTTATTTTTGTACACATGTAGGTAGCATAGTTCTTTTGTCTATGAATTTTATAGATTTATTTTATTTTTCAAATTCTTTTTGGTTTTCTTTTAACTTCAATATGTACATGTATTATATACATTATTTACAAAATTCTAAAAATAGAAATTTATAAAAATAATGAATATTGAATAAAATGAATATTTTAATCAGCCCTATATACAAGGAGGGTCAAAAACCTAACTTCTACAGATGAACTCCAAAAATTATGAAACCAATTTCATTAAATAGTTCTTGGAATGCTATATACAATTAAAGGTGAGTTTGGGTGATTTGGAGTTTTTATTTGCAAGATATGGGTCTGTGAAGTTGAGATTTTTGCTTTTTATTCTGTGTATAAAATGTACACTGTGGGTCCTTTTTACATAAACTCAATTTTGTATTTTTATTTACATTATTATCTACAACTTTTATGTACAAAGTTTCTTTATTTGATGAATAAATAATTATGTACAAAATAGGTGTCAAAAATGCATAAATGGATAAATAAATGAGGTATTTATTGTATACTGGCCCTTATCTCCCCCTACTTTATTCCTTGTCGACCAATTCCATGCTGGCCTTGGTCTCGGGGTTAGAGTCATAAAATATTTGCAATATTTTATTCCTTTTTCTTTTCTTCTCTTTATTTTATAATTTTGGCATTAAAAACCTTATTTTATGTACAATAAATACAATAAATAATGAACGCTATTATATACAAATTGGTGTTATTTTCATGCATTTGCTGGGGTTTTTAAGGCCAAAATGATAGAATAAAGGTGATGAAATGGAGATTCATCAGGGAGGGAAATAAAACAAAGAAAAACTATACAAGGAAGAGTGAATATACAATGATCAAGAAGGTTTGTGACGAATCTTCTTGCTGGAGAGAGGAGGTGGGTAATACATGAAGGATATGAGAAGATCCTTAAGCGCATCATGGAAGCACGAGGATCGTATCGTATGCGATTGGGAGCGACTAGTCGTACTAGTTTCTCCAGGCAACGAAATTTAAAAAAATTCAAAGATGAAACCCTTGATCCGAGAACACTTCTTGGATCGTTTCATATAAACCACAAACAAGTATTAGGTTTAACTCTTGAAGCATAGTTGCGATCGAGTCTTCAAACGAGAGACCTCATGTCTCAAGTCCGATCCAATAGAGGAGACACTTGCGAGCGCATTGATGAGACACGTGCTCCTCGCAATCCATGTTGATGATCCACGCGACGAATTTCCTGATATCGTCACATGGGATCCGACATCTTCTTCACGAGCAAGGTGCATCGAAGGAGACAACGATCCATGAATAGTCATTCCGATAGCATAACGACGATGCGACGATGATGGAGATCTCTCTCAAGGGCATCAAGGTGGATGGGTACAAGAGAGAGAGGGAGAGAGTCTTGGTGTGTAGAGAGAGAGAGAGAGGGAGAGAACATTAGTTGATGTAATGTTGTTGTAGCTATAAGAGCAAAGGGTGCCTCTTCTTATATAGTATTTTGGGAGTCCATTGGATCCCAATCCATGTGCACACAAATTCAATGGATGAGATTGATTTGTATTCCTTTCAATGGTCATGATGTTGTTATAAAAACACAACAATAATTAATTTAATTTAAATTAACATATATTGATAAATCAATATATAATTTCAAATCAAACTAATTAATTAATCTTGGAGGTAGAGAAATTGACCTTATCCCCTAAAAAAGGTGGGAATGGGTTTATCTCCTCAACATCTCATGAGATCTCATTGTCTCATGATATCTCCAAGATTTACAACAATACTTGTTGTAAAAAAATACACAAAAATAATTGATAGTTATCTTGTGAATATTGCAATCACGCCATTAGAAAAATGTGATCACATTCACATCACAAAAAAAATTAAATTATATTTTCAATTAATTATCCAATGTGATTCCAATTCACATCAATAATTAATTAGCAAATATAAGTTACAATAGGCTCTATCTTATATATTATAAAACACATTTACAATATATGTATGATTAATATGGGTAGTGATACCCATATTCTTCATATCCATGATAATTAAATGTGGGCAAGGAGGAGGCTTTCCTTGATCAGACGTCTGGGTGCGAAGTCGGCGGCACAAGCTACATCAACTCCACCGAGTAGGAAAGAAAGATCGATTACTAAAATTCATTTCAAGAATGACAATTTTCCACACCACAAAGAAATGGCCTCAGGGAGTGGCGAGCAGCACGACACTTTTTTCAGTCAAATGCTTTAAAGCGAACGGGACACATTTACAATATATGTATGATTAATATGGGTAGTGATACCCATATTCTTCATATCCATGATAATTAAATCACATTTAATCATCTTGGATCTCTATACTCTTGTAACCAAATAATATGAATCACATTCACATTATTCACATCTTTGATAATTATATCACATTTAATTATCTTAGATAACTCTCCTTATAATATGAATCAATTCTTATTATTCATGATAATTAAATCACATTTATTATCAATTTTCTCAATGCTCGGATACATATATCAACAATGAAATTATCATGAACTCTTTCAAGGATAATGCGCTTTCTCCACGGATACTTGGAGATAAGGACATGGAGATTGTATTGTTCCATGTATAGTGACTTGGATATTGAGATCACATCTCAAATCCAGATCTTGCGCACCTCTCATAGATGCTTGATTAAATCAAGATCACAAATCTAATCTACTCATTACATCTGAGGCATATTCAGAATATTATCTAACATTTCGATTAAGATCAGATAATTCTCTATGAGAGGAGTCACTAAAATCTAGACCCGTTTCATCACTCCCTCAGAATGGAAGCGTCATAGTTATACAATCGTTTATGATGACATCACCCCCAGGTATTCCTTATACATGTACATCCTACATACTGGAAGACCTATAATAAACTCGAAGTTTTAGATATCTTTTATGTTGTCTCCTTCATGGTTTTATGATTAGGGTTCTCATTCGATCATTGGGAACTGATAGCGATCATATACTTTCTAAAAGCATATAGCATACCAAGGTGTTGATCATATATTTCCAAAAGCATATATCAAACCTTACAAATTCAATCAAGCTTCCAAAGCGAGACGACCGGGTACGAAATTTGATTCATCCCAATATCTAATAAGTGAGATTATGTCTTCTGATTCAGTAAATGAACATGTTTGATCCCTTTGAGAGATCGTATTACTCATATGCCCTTACATGCACACCAACATGTCAGTGTATAGAACTTGGTTAGGTCATCAACCTATTGGTCTGCCAAATATACATACTCAGACATATAATAACCCATATTTCTCCGATCAGAGGATGCGTGCCTATATCGTGACAGCATACGACATAGGTATTTGGTTATCTCGATCGCGTTAAGTCAACTCTTTGACCTAACTTATCTAACACCTCCGAATCTCTATTCCTATGCAGAGGACCTACATCAAGAGGTCAATTAGATATCAACCTTTAGAGAAAGGATTACCATCTCCTTCTCAGGTTGGAGATCCTCTCTTAACAATCATTTGACAGTGCTTGACGAGTCCTCAATCTAACTCTTTAGATATTCATCCAAGCACCAGCCTCTATTATTCAACAATTGAATCAACAACTGTATGATCATTGAGATGGCCATGGTATATAATTCTAATTGTACTAAGGGACCTATTATGAAAATTAATTATTCTTCATTTCAGATCTGGGCCACAATAATATTTATTGCATAATGGCTCACTGTGGGCTCGCACGTCCAACAATCTCCCACTATCCCAAAGATACATTAATGGGCTAATCTTTAACCCCACACTCATGACAATTATAAGCTCTTTAGAAACTATCTAGTTAAGCTGATTAGTCACTCTGTTCTCAAGAGACTACGCCAAGCCCTTTTACGACACTTGCATATCTCCCAGCAATAGTGCTCACATCCAATGCAAAAGAAGCATCTTATGCAACCATTACTCAATATGGTATGTAATAGTGTCCTTTGACACTATAGTTCAATAATTATTATAACCAGTATGTAATTTCTATTATCCTTATCAGAATGCCATTGTTCCCAGAGATCTCTATCTCCTAAGGTATCTGCAGTTAAGACCTTTGAGACCACTATCTATAAAGTCTTATGTTCTTGAAGATAAGACTTTGAGATCATTATCTTAAAAATCTTTTCATCTTTTGAAGGTGTTTTTATTATTGCAATCAAGTATTTTATCTCCATCGTAGGATTAATAACATCTTACTACTCCCACTACATGGAAGACACATGGCTTTTGTACACATCTATCATACACAAAGCTTCCAATAGCTAATGCACTGGGGCATGTAGCTTTGGCATTCACATCCTCAACTCTTTGAGATTCTATCCCTTTTTAGATAGGTCAGTACCATATCTTAAGGGACGAAAGCCTTCCTTGGGGTTTTCCAAGAATGGAATATGTCCAAGGTGTACGACTAATGTGACGGTCCCAATACCCTCTTCTCTTTGCTTCTGAACAACTTCAGAACTAAGATCTAAGAGGTATCCTTGAGATCATATCACAAGGTATGGAATAGCCAGACTATAAAACACTAATTATCATTCTTACACCATTCTAGATGTTTAGGATATTATCTACATTTAGCACAATGAACACAATGACACTCCCACTAAGATTCACACGGTTCATCAAGATTCTATCAGAAATCATAACATTTATGATTTCATCAAATCCAATGTTCCAACTACAAGAAGTTTATTTGAGTCCATAGATGGAATTCCTTAGCTTGCACACCTTGCTTTCCTCAACTATGAAGCCCTGGGGCTACTTCATATGAATAACCTCAGAGAGGTATTCATAGAGGAATGAAATATTGACTTCCATCTTGAAGATGTCAAAGTCAAGTTGTATAGCTATTGTTAGCAGTTTTCTGATGCGTTTAAGCAAGGTCACTGAAGAGCAAGTCTCATTGAAAGCAATGTCTTCTCTTCGGTGTATAGCTCACGGCTACGAGTTGTTCTTTGAAGGTCCCTACATTCTCATCAGATTCCCTCTTTATCTTGAAGATCTATTTACATCTATCAGGTTTTACCCTTATAGGTGGATCATCGATCGTCCATATACAACACTTGTATATGAATTCTACTTGAGAATTTATTACTAACATCCATCTTTCCATGTCATGATCTTTAGAAACTTCATCATATGAAGCCCTATGAATGTCAGACTTAACTAACACATGGAATACATCCTTAAACTCATTTGAAAAGGTATGAGTGTTTCAACTTTAATTGTTCTTTTAGTTTCTGATTTCAGGAGCGTCATTTATCTTCTCAAGATTAAATGAGTTCCTTCACTTCATTTTCATCTTGATTCTAAAGAGAGACATCCTCTAAGAATCATATTCTTAGAGATGAAATCTTTTAAGTATCTCAAAGTCATAAAGTAGGTATCTAATACAATCCTTTATTTTCCTAATAAAGTAGCACTCTTTGGTGCTAGATTCCAGCTTACTTGCATGGAACCTTATTAAGGATATATATTGTAGTCTCTACTACATATATACCTTGGAAACTAAGAGATAATTATGCTAAGACTCATCATTGATCAAATCATGCCACACATTATCCAATTGTATCTCCCTACAATTCTATTGAGTTAAGGTATATTAGGAGGATTGTGATAGGAATGATATTCCTTTCTTCATAAGGTATTCCTTGATTTCATTGCTGCCTAGGTTGGATCAAATTCATTTCACCCTCCTTCAATCTTTGGATCTAAACCAAAATTGTGAAATCTTTAAACATTTCAAAGCTTTCTAGGGTAAATGAAAGAAATCGCATATCACAAATAATCATCGAATGATATCACATATCATCAATGTTTATTATGATACAGATGATCCACATACATTAGTATGTATGAGATCTTCAATACCTCATCATCTAACACCATTCCTAGAGAAGGGTGCATTGGACATTTTTACTTTTGAATACAGTATTCACAAGTATGTAAGATTTGAAACTTCAAACAATCTAAAGTTTCATCTCTTACTAGTCTGTTGATATCATCAATAGACAAATGCTCAAGGCTTGATGCCATATCATTGTCAAATGATCTTCATCTTCCCATTAATCTTTAAAGGTTTAATTTCTAGTATTAAAAATACTAATGAACCATTCACTAATTTTATAATTTAATAGAGTCCACTAGATGTTAGATTACTATATGAAATATATCCATCATAACTCTTTATGATAGGTTTATTCCAAAATTCATGTTTATTTCCAACATTTAGAAATAAACAATAAGTGTATTCTAATATATGTGTCACAAAGACATTCTCTAAGACTAAAGACTCTCCCAATGAAATTATGAAGTCTATATATCTAATATAGATTGTTGCAACAATTGCATCAATATCTATGTGGATGACTAAAACCTTAAGATCTATTTTCTAGTTTTCTAAAAGCATATGCAACCAATTGCAAGTGTCATTAGAAAAATGAGATACAATTATTAACTTTGATATTACCAAATAAGCAAGTCAATTTCAATGATTAAATGTAGATTATTCTGATGTACTATCTGAGTCCTTTTCTAAGAATCCTAGATAGTCTAGATAGTCACACTATCAGTATATTGGCTTATCTATCTAATATAGATTGTTGCAACAATTGCATCAATATCTATGTCGATGACTAAAACCTTAAGATCAAATTTTCTAGTTTTCTAAAAAAAATATGCAACCAATTGCAAGTATCATTAGAAAAATGAGATACAATTATTAATCTTTGTTATTATCAAATAAGCAAGTCAATTTCAGTGATTAAATGTAGATTATTCTGATGCACTATCTGAGTTCTTTTCTAAGAATCCTAGATAGTCTAGATAGTCACACTATCAGTATATTGGCTTATTGCAGTATTGGCAATTATTCAACTCTTTGGATATCATATGTGTGGAAACCATAGAAGTACAATCAACTCTTTAACTCTCCTTCTAACTTGGGTCCAACCCATGCTTCCACTACGCTCCTTTCATCTATAAACAATCATTGCTTAAGACAAAGGATCTCTTATGTCGAATATAAGAGTTATGCATGCTTCATTCAATTCATATAATATGAATATTATGAAGCTTCATGAATGATTTGAGTATAGATAGTAAAATGATGACACTCATCATATCTACATACATCTTAACACTTAAAGACTTTGGTTCAGGTAGGTCTCAAACATCTTGAATACATCATCTCTTACAAAGGCATCATTCTGCATGATGCAGTGAACCATGTCATTCATGATTAAATGCCGAGAGCACATATGTACAGGACATCTTCTTAGTTTTTTTATAAGGATTAATTTTGACAATTGTGATCATCATCGGCATGTCACTTCCAAAGTGCATTCGATGAGAGATCAAGACTATAGGGACATACAAATCATAAGGTTGTAGACCTATTGTCTATTTCATTGCCATTCCTCATTATTATGAGGAAAACTTGCACATTGCAACCACATACATTATGTGTCCAACTGCAAGTACAATATCTTGATCATGGATCCAATCCATGATATTTTACTGGCCATTATTGAGTATAGTATTGAGTGGAGTTAACAAATGAATATCTGAAATAAGAAATTTGCATATATATATATATATAACTTTATTTAGAAATTTTAATATCAAAGTTGTATTGCCTTGTTAACACTGAAAGTTCATTGCCTGAATTACTTTCATTGTAAGAGATATACTGACCATTATATCTCAAGCAATATATGGGATCTCCTTTCCTGTCTTTGTTACATCCCAATAATATGAGAACATGTAACTCGGATAAAAAGAAGCAGGAACACATTCTAATTTGCAAGTCTAACTTGCATTCCTAATTTGATCTTTAACACCCGAACCAACCACCCCTAAAGTGATGTTGACCCGACATTAATTGAACTAACCATTAATGGGCTTAAAACTCGCTATACGCAATCCAATATAACCTCAATAATATGAGGACTCGATATTGGGGTTACCAAGTATATGGCCTTACTCTTTCGAGAAGCAAAGAGATCTATCCAAATGCGCTTGTATGCAGAAGTTGTCACTTCGGACATGTGTCTCCTACATACAATCCCTGGCGATAGAACCCTTTGCCTTGACGAGAGACCACCGATATCACTTATATGATCCTCCATATCATGTTCAAATTTTAATTAAGTATTATGAATTATATTCACATATGTAATTCTTCCAAGGGAAGTACTACTCTATTCATAATAGAGAGTTCAATTTTTATTTGGATCTAATTAATTTAATCATATTAAATCAATTATCAATCCATTCAATAAACCAACAAATAATTTTTAATTGTTATTTGAAGGATGGTATAATCTCAAAAATATGTATTATTCAAATTTTTATAATTAGAAAAATACATCATGACCACTTCAAACATTATCCCTTCCTTACATGTTGTCATGGTCAGTTCCGATGGGAGTAGGACAGACCGCTCACGGAGCAACCTGCTACCCCAACGCTCCCCGACTAGACACCACATCTGCCTCATGTTAGAATAATACCACTTGATCACTTTGTACTTGAGAAGATAATTTATCTTTCAACCGAGATTATACCATATAATAATAATATTTTTTATTAACATTATAAGGAGATTTGCTAAACAAATCCCCAATCCTATTCAAGCATCAATGTTTGTTGGAAGGTTTATTTAGCCAATTGTGATCTAGATCATATCTAATCAAGTTAGTTATGGTCAATGCCATTCAAGGAAATAATCATCATATTTAAATATTTTAAAAATATTCATCAATAATTATATAAGGAAATTAACCATTAATTTTCATAATTTAATTGAATGACAATCACAAGGTTCATGATCAAGTATGTAAATTCCAACAATGACCCCTACTTACTAAAATTAGCATATCTCAATCAATGTAAATCTAAATCAAGCAAAATAAATTACAAAAGTTTGCTAATTTAATTTAAAACATAACCCAAGTGATATTCATGCATTTGTAGGTGTTTCAAAATTGTAATTAACTCTTTAATTACATCAAGATTTGCCATCCTCGATACAATAGATATTTGTTCTTTAAAATGATCATAACATGAGCAATCGGATTCCAAATCATGCAAACTCAAATCTCACGGTTTCCTTCATTAGTGGAGAACATAATCCAAGTGATAATTTTGTGTTTAAACAATTTAAATAGAGCCGTAAAAAACTCACAAAACATGGTTACATGAATAAATATGATAAATTCCACAAGCCCTAATGGGCTCAATTCTCCCTAAGTTTATAGATCGTATCCAAAACTCCAACCTGGCTCTGATTCCAATTGAAGATATGGGAAGATCCTGTAGCGCATCAAGGAAGCGTGAGGACCGCATCATATGCGATCAAGAGAGACTAGTCGTAATATTTGCTCGAGGCAGCGGAATTTTAAAAGAATTCAAAGATGAAACCACATGATCCAAGAACACTTCTTGGATTATTTCATATAAACCACAAATGAGTATTAGGTTTACCTCTTGAAGAGTAGTTGCGATAGAGTCTCTAAATGAAGAGACCTCCTGTCTCAAGTTCGATACAACGGAGGAGTCACTTGCGAGCACGTTAATGAGACGCGTGCTCCTCGCAATCCATGTTGATGATCCAAGCGATGAATCTCCTGATATAATCACATGAGATCCGACATCTTCTTCACAAGCAAGGTGCATCGAAGGAGACGGAGATCCATGAGCCAACGATGCAAGAACAACAACGATCTCTCTCAAGAGCATCAAGGTGGATGACCACAAGAGAGAGAGGGAGAGAGTCTTGGCGTGTAGAGAGAGAGAGAGCATTAATTGATATATTATTGTTGTAACTTGAAGAGAAAGGGGTGTCTCTTCTTATATAGTATTTTGGAAGACCATGGATCACAATCCATGTGCACACAAATCCAATGGATGAGATTGATTTGTGTTTCTTTCAATGGACATGATGTTGTTGTAAAATAATAATAATAATTAGGGATTTTATCACTTGTGCCCCTCCGAGATATCGCAATATCAGTTATGCCCCTATCTTTTTGGTAATATCAGTTGTGCCCCTCACTTCTTTCTCCGTCATCATTTGTGCCCTTCCGTCAGATTGACCGTCAAAAAATTAAAATAACCATGGTTTATTCAAACCATGGTGTGGTTAAGAAGGGTATTATGGTCAGACCAAAATAAGGACGAAGGGCGGACTGCTGGGGTTTCAGGGAGGGGGTGCATCCTCCCTTTGGAAAGCCAAGTTTACGCCGTGAACCTGTCCGTCATTGGATCCTCCTCCTCCTTGTCGGAGAAGCTGCATTTCCAACCCCATCGCTGCCAGATCAGCCAGGACCCCACCCACGTCCGCACCTCCTCCGCCATCCGCACCTTCCAATCCTAGACATCCATTTTGCCGAACAGGCTCCTCCCCTGCGGCCTCCCCTCCCCAGACCTCATCGACCCTCCCATCGACCCCTTCCTATGCCCAGTCGAACCCGTCTCCCAGCTCTCCTCCGCCTTCCAGCGCCTCTCCTCTACCCCCGAGTAGCGCCGCAAGGATGAGCTTGACCGACCCTCCTCCACCACCTCCATCGTCGCCGCCGCCGCGTCAGGCTCCTGCGGAGGGCCTTCCATCGAGTGCCCATGCGCGGCATTGCTTCCTGGCTACAACCCCGAGATCGCATCCTCCCATACCAAAATCAAGGGTGGACGACGGACGGGTTCACAGCTTCTCCGACGACGACGAGGAGGAGGTTTGGGCGACGGAGGAAGGGGCTCCGAGGGGAGAGAGTCGGGTTGGGGTGGAGGTGGAGAAAGGAGGGGCTGGAGGGCTCGAGTTCGAGAGGAGGTGCAGGGGAGGGCTGGAGAGGAGGAGGCGGCATGGGGTGGTGGGGGTGAGGGCGTGGAGCTTGGGGCGGAGCCAGAGGTGCGTGGACAGGGAGAGCTGGGGGCTGAGGGAGGAGCTGGGGGCGAGGGGCGGCCCATGGGATGTGGGGCGGTGCGAGGAGGGGATGGGGAGCAGGGTAGGGGGCGGCGTGGGGGAGGGGAGGGGGCAGCCCCGGGGACGCGGGGTGGTGCAGGGAGGGCAGGGGGCAGCCCAGGGGAGCACGGGGCGCCGCAGGGGAGGGGAGGGGGCGGCCCAAGACGGGGAAGGAGGAAGAGATGGGGGAAGAGGAGGAAGAAGAGGATGAGGAAGATGTGTCAAAATGACCTATGAACCCTTTTTTTAAAATTAATTCCGCTTATATTCTCAAAGTTAACGTCTGTTTGCACTGTGGATGGACGGTCACTAATCCGAGGGGCACAAGTGATAAAATGGCAAGAAGTGAGGGGCACAACTGATATTACCAAAAAGATAGGGGCATAACTGATATTGCGATATCTCGGAGGGGCACAAGTGATAAAATCCCTAATAATTAATTTAATTTAATTTAATATATATTGATAAATCAATATAATTAATTTCAAATCAAATTAATTAATTAATCTTGGTAAAAATGAAAAGATTGACCTTACCCTTAAAAAAGGTGGGGATGGGTCTATCTCCTCAATATCTCATGAGATCTCATTATCTCATAAGATCTCATGATATCTCCAAGATTTACAACAACAAATGGTAAAAAAAATTCACAAAAAAAATCATAATTATCTTGTGAATATTGCAGTCATGTCATTGGAAAAATATGAATCACATTCACATCCTAAAACAAAATG
This sequence comes from Ottelia alismoides, assembly GCA_037367405.1. Taxonomy (NCBI): domain Eukaryota; kingdom Viridiplantae; phylum Streptophyta; class Magnoliopsida; order Alismatales; family Hydrocharitaceae; genus Ottelia; species Ottelia alismoides. Next base: position 85,228 of record JAZKJV010011362.1, on the reverse strand, counting down.
CAAATTATATTTTCAATTAATTATCCAATGCGAATCCAATTCACATCAATAATTAATCAACAAATATAAATTACAATAGGCTCTCTCTTATATATTATAAATCACATTTACAATATATTTATGATTAATATGGATAGTGATATCCATATTATTCACATTCATGATAATTAAATCATCTTGGATCTCTATTCTCTTGCTCCCAAATAATATGAATCACATTCACATTATTCACATCTTTGACAATTAAATCACGTTTATTTATCTTAAATAGCTCTCCTTATAATATGAATCAAATTCATATTATGCATGATAATTAAATCATATTTAATTATCAATTTTCTCAATGCTCGGATACATATATCAATAATGAAATTATCCTGAACTCTTTCAAGGATAATGCACTTTCTGCGCGGATACATGGAGATAAGGACATGGCGATTGTATAGTTCCACGTATATTGACTTGGATATTGAGATCATATCTTAAATCCAGATCTTGCGGACCTCTCTTAGATGCATGATTAAATCAAGACCACAAATCTAATCTTCTCATTGCATCTGAATCACATTCAGATCAATGTCCAACATTTGGACTAAGATCTTCTCTATGAGAGGAGTCACTAAAATCAAGTCTCATTTCATCAGTCCCTCAGAATCGAATCGTCATGGTTATACAATCGTTTATGATCACATCACCCTCATGTATTCCTAATACTTGTACATCTACATACTAAAAGACCTAGAATAAACTCGAAGTTTTAGATCTCTTTTAGACGGTCTCCGTCAGGGTTTTATCATTAAGGTTCTCATTCATCATTGAGGGCTGGTATTGATCATATACTTTCTAAAAGCATATATCATAATTAGGTGTTTATCATATACTTTCCAAAAGCGTATATCATACTTTACAAATTCAGTCAAGCTTCCAAAGCGAGATGACTGTCCACGGAATTTGATTCTTCCTAATATCTCATGAGTGAGCTCATGTCTCCCGATTCAGTAAATGAACCTGTATGATCCCTTTGAGAGATTGTATTACTCATATACCCTTGCATGCACACCAGCGTGCTGGTGTATAGATCTTGATTAGGTCATCAACCTATTGGTCTATCAATTGTACATACTCAGACATATAATAACACATCTGTCTTTGGTCAGAGGATGTGCTTCTATATCATGACAACATACGGTATAGGTCTTTGGTTATCTCGATATCGTTAAGTCAACTCTTTGACCAACTTATCTAACACCTACAAATCTCTATTCCTATGCAGAGGACCTGCATCAATAGGTTAGTTAAATATCTTCCTTTAGAGAAAGGATTGCCATCTTATTCTGGAACTGGAGCTCCTCTCTGAACAATCATTTGACGGTGCTTGACGAGTCCTCAATCTAACTCTTTAAATATTCATCCAAGCACCAGGCTCTATGATTAAACAATTGAATCAATAGTTGTATGATCATTAAGATGGACATGGTAAATAAACCTAATTGTACTAAGGGACCTATTATGGAAATTAATTATTCTTCATTTCAGATCAGGGAATGATATTCATAATAACATTTTTTGCATAATGGCTCGCTGTGGGCTCACATGTCCAACAATATACATATATATCGCTATCATAATTATCCTCAAAGGAATAATAGTGATGGGGCATGGAACGTCCAACGAGGGTTGACACACGGTTGCTTTCTCAAATAGGGCTTAAGAACATATGAACGGATCTCACTCATATAAATCACCTCATACAGACCTGATGAGGACTCCTCAGAAAATTCATTCTCTGGTAAGGAAGCTTTCTTAGTCAGTGTTCTAAGATCTGAAGCATTGAGAGGGAGAGGAGAGTGATGCGCCTTGAGGGGTTCGGGGGAACACCTCGAGGAATCAATTCTCGACTTCCTCTCACTGCATAACAACCTAGAGGAAGGAGCAATCGTGTTTTTCAGTGGGGTCAATTTTGTCCTGGTTGTCTGCTTTATTGAAGGTATGGGATGTGGTGTGGTGCTGACCGTGGGTTCCTCATAGGACAAGTCATCATATAGATTGTAATAGTCCTGAAGGGTCAACATACGTGTCGGATTGGTGCTAGTGATCTCAGTTGGCTTGGCATTAGAAGTGATGCAAACAACATAAGTTGTGGATGCGTGGGGAGACTCTGATCCAATGGTCAACTCGACAGTTGGTATCTCAAGTGTAGCAGAGAGGTGGGAATCATCTACCTCTCGATGGTCACGACTATCAGCAACTTTTTGGTTACCTTATAATATCGTGTGTCAAAGAATGAGTGAGGTCGGAGTGCTCCCAACGCTATAAAATTGATCTCTCAAGTTTCACAATCTATGGTTGCCTTAGCCAAGGCTAAGAACAACTTTCCAAGAATAATCGAATACTAGGTACTCTCCTCAGTGATCAGTGTCAATGATCGTGAAGTCTACCTAAAGTAGAGCACCTTGAAAGTAATGATGACTGAAATAGTTCATCTTTATCATTTTATAGATAAATCAATCAGCCAGCTGAATGATCTATTTAGACTATCTGATTGGCTGAGTTTGAGCTTGTCAAACACGGAGGTCGAGAGGATATTTATCGATGAGTCATCAGAGCTTCTATCATGGGTGAATGTAGTGTCTTTGATTTCACATTCAACCCTAGGAAACCTCTTCACTCTATGGCTCTTAGTCTTACTCCCCATCAATAGGGAGGTGGCCATAGACAATGTCGTGCACGAGCTGGCAGTGGGCAACTGGAAGGAGGTGCTTGATTATTGGACCTGCACATGAGAACGAACTGGGGTGTGTTCTGACGATGATGGTGGGCATGTGCCCCGAGGTGGCGGGTGAATGGGCAGTGTGGCATAGTCCGGTGGCATGGAAAAGGAGGTCGGTGGTGTACTTGATAGAGTAGAGGGGATAAACAGAGAAAGAATGTAGGAAGAAGATGGGGGGAGAGACAGAGGAAGAAGGAAGAAGAAGGAGATGGAGAAAAGAGGGTTGAGGACGTTACCTGAGATGGGTCCTCGCCAGAAGATTGGAGGAGGTTTAGCCTCTAGTTCAGTTTAGGCCTCAAGAAGCTGGCGAGAAGTGGCTTCGAAATCTTGGCAAAACTTGTGGAGCTCTACAACAAAGGGATCTGGATCCCTTTGGATCTCACCAACGAGGATATCTTCGCTCGAGGAAGAAGGTGGTGTTGTCACTGGAGCACCTCTCTGAACTCTCTCTCTCTCTCTCTATCTCTCTCTCTCTCTCGCACATTGGAGCATGAAGCAGCAGATCGAGGTAAGGTGTTGGGCAGAGTTAGTTGAGGTTTTTCTTAGTTTAGGCGGCCGATGGAGGTGGGGAGGAGTAGGGGCTCCAAGGCGGTGTTCCCCGGTAGCGGCGTCATTTGAAAGACTCATGAAACACCATAATTAATAGTATCGAATTGTTGTACTCAAGCAATTAACAGATTAATAAAACCCGTTAATTAGTTAATTTTATCGATTAATGCAAGCGATCAATTTATATTTTTTCTTGGGCAAGCCCAAGGTCGAGCTCAGGGAGACCACTGTCTCCTTAGATCAATTATTAGGCGATCTAGAAGCTAGTTTTCAAATAAGCATTTTTTTTATATTTTTTAATGCAATTAATAAATGTAATGCAATTTTGGCAAAGTTCAGGAGGTAAACTATAATTTTCAATTAAATGAACTCCAAACCCAAAGAATCTTGACCAGAAGGTGTATGAATGTAGAGTTAAGGTACTGTAATTGTTTTTGTAATTTTCGGATGTAATATGAATTATTTATGAATTAAATATGAATGATGGTGATTTTGAGAAAAATAACTTTAATAAATATCAAATGCCGACATTTTTCATAGATTGAATTATCCTAGATAGATATACATGAGAATTATTCAGAACAATTTTTAATTCCTTAAAATATTAAGCGTGGAATTAATTAAAAATCAATTACTCAAATCACAAATTATTTTTTATGATATCGATGCATGCAAAAAAGATGATTTTTGTATACAATAAAAATATCCTAAACTTCCTATTGTGAATTTTTGAGAATTTTTGGAGCAGCAAATGATTTATCACAAATTAAAATTCTCGCAGTGGGCAAAATATGCAATTTGTCACCAGATGAATGAGGTTAAATCACCCACATATCATAAAAATTTAATTAAATATCCATAATATAGAGAATTAGTTGATCTACAATATGCAATTTTTAGAAATGAAAATTGATGCGAAAATGATGCTAAAATTACATAACAAATGCATTGTTCTAAATGCAAATATAGAGAACAAATAATATAAAATTAAAACAAGTGCAAATGCAATTACCAATACGTCGGAGGGCGTTTATGCAATTTTCCAAGGGTGCGCGTGCATCACACGTGCGCTTCAGTAGGCAGGGGCCTTGACACAATATTCGAGAAGTTGGAGGGATCCACGCAATTTATGTTATGGGCACGTGCCACGCACTTGACTTTTGGTGACAGGAATTAGGTGCAAAACGCTGAACATCTAGGGGGCTATGCAATTTATCCTAGATGTCACGTGCTATGCACGTGCCCTCAGACGATGAGGGTGGCTTATTATATGCTGGAAACAAGAGGAGTGTTATGCAAATATCCCCACACTCACGTGCCTTGCACGTGAGGTGAAGATAAAGATGACAGGGGCGATGGAAAGTGGCGGACGACCACACACCACGTGCATCCCGAGGAGGAATGATAGGCCGACGATATGACGGGCGGCCAAGGCAAGCCGACGGGGTGTGCGGTTGGCATGGTTGATGGAGTAGCTCCTCCGTTGCAGGAGATGGCTGGCGACTGGCACGAGCCTCGCACGAGGCTTGAGGCGACGACTGCTGTAGGGGAGACGCAGCACGAGAGGAAGTCAGTGATGCTGGCGATGATCGTTGGCTGGGAGCACGGAGGATGGAGGCGGTCGGTCGAGCTTCTAGGCAGAGGATCTTGCCGTTGTCGAGGGCGAGTGGCTGATGGTGTCGTGCTTGGCCGGTGGCGAGGGTGAAACTACTAGATCATAGGTGGTTGTCGGATATGCGGGCTGAGGGCGGCATGGCTCGACACTGCTGATGTCGAGGCGGAGGCTCAAGGCCTGTGGTGGGTTCTCGTCAGGAAGATGGAGAAGCTCGAAGAGCTACATCCTGATGGTCTAGTCTTTGCCACTCACCTGAAAGGGAGAGATAGACTCGAGACTCTCGTCTCGGTCTAGCGTTAACACCAAGGAAGGGGGGTATGGATCGATCGCTCCTGCTGGGATGTGAAGGAGAGGAGTCGAAACTCCAGCCAAGGAGATGGATGAAGGCAACGAGGTGTGGACGATAGAAAATAAGTGATGAGATTTGAAGGTGATGGTGGTGGTTCTCTGTCAGATTGTGTTTTGATTTGTAGGTATGGGAATAGCAAAGATTGTTCAAGTTGGAAAGAGTTGGTAAATTGGGAATAAGCAGAAGAACAACAGAAAAACACAAAAATAAATGAAGAGGAATCGAAGGATAAGCTACGCTTGACCTCAGATCTTGTAGCCTCGATCAGTGCACAACGACACACCAAGAAGCTGGAACAATTCCTAAAGAGATCCGGAACAAGGAGTGGAGTCTCTCCTTGGATCACACTTGATGCGGTTGTCTTCGTTCGATGTACAAACCCGCAGCTGTCACCCGGGGTTCGCTCTGGGCTGGACCTCTCTCCCGTGGATGCGGCGGATGCTTGCGATGTGAGGCAGAGGTCGAAGCTTTATTGACGGTTTGGTGGGTGTTTACAATGGTCGGGACATGGGTCGCGTGGCGGTTGTTGGAGGAGAGGAGGGCGGGGGGGGGGGGGGTGGGAGGGAGTGAGCAAAGGCCGGGTCCTGCAGGGGCTGTTGCAAGGGCTGGACGCTCTCACTGTGCATGCAGGACATGTGCTTGCGGTGGAGGGTACGAGTATGGGATCATGCATCGAAGAGAGAGAGAGAGAGAGAGAGAGAGAGAGAGGAGGGAGAAGGGGTCATGGTGGCCGACAGTTGCACTGGCGGAGGTTGCGCACCTGCCATGCAGAGGAGATGGAGCGGGAGGCGTGAATGACATGCAAGGGCTGGACGCTCTCACTGTGCATGCAGGACATGTGCTTGCGGTGGAGGGTACGAGTATGGGATCATGCGTCGAAGAGAGAGAGAGAGAGAGAGAGAGAGAGAGAGAGAGAGAGAGAGAGAGAGGAGGGAGAAGGGGTCATGGTGGCCGACAGTTGCACTGGCGGAGGTTGCGCACCTGCCATGCGGAGGAGATGGAGCGGGAGGCGTGAATGACATGGGGTGAGAGGAGAAGTTGGGAGGCCATGTGGCTTGCCTAGGGGCTGCCACATGGCGAGAAAAAAATTTAAATTAAATAAAATTTAAAGCAATAATAATAATTAATTAAAATTAAAATAGAAGTAATAAGTAAATAAATATAAAATAATAATAACAGCGAAAATAATAAATAGGTAAATAATAAAATAAATAGTAAAAAGAAAATAAATAAATAAATAAATAATTAATTAATTAAAATCATAAGAAAATAAGTAAATGAGATAAATAAATAAATAAAAATAATAAATAAATAGAAAATAATAGGAATGATAAATACAAAATAATATAAATAAAAAAATAAAATGAAATTATGAAAGTAAAATATAAAATGGGATCACACGTGGCAGCTCCAAGAGATGCCACGTGTCGCTCCCAGAAAAATCACAAATTACATGTAAAGAAAAATTAAAAAAAACAAAATAGGTCAAATCAAAAAGTGGTCGATAGGAAGTTGTCCATCTCAATGAGATCTACGACTTTCATAAAGGATCCAAAACCAAAATAAATCATCTATGTAAAAAGTATTTTTGGTAGTATCTTATAGATATGAAATACCACATTTTTGTCTTTTGCAGATATTTTATAGTTTTATAATTAGATTAAAAAACAAAATAAAAGTAGAGAAAATAATAAATAAATATTTACAACTTAACCTATTTTTTATTTGTATATTTAAAAAATAAAAAGTAAAATAAAGGGACATATGTACAATATACAATGGAGGTCCAAAACCCAAGTTTCACATATGAACTTTGATTCTTTTTACTTTGGTCTTGTTTTGATGGTAGTTGAACGTACATTAATTCAAAAGTAAGTAGGAGTCCATAGGAGACTGTATGAGAGAGATATTCACATTTTAAGGCTTTTAGTCTGAACCTAGGTTTTGGATTTTATTGGTCAATTTTACAAGTTAGTACCTTTTGATAATTTTTCTTTATTAATGTTAGTAATATAATAGAGTCGATTTTATTCAATTCTGATTAGCAAAAAATAAATTAAAATGGGAGAAACTGGTGAATATATATGTGATGTTTACAAGGGAATTTTGGCTTCCTATATAATGCAAATATGAATGCTAAAATGCAAAGATTAATTTTAAATACATGAATGACAATAATGCAAAATAAATAGAGAAATGTAGAGTGAAGCTCTATTTTTGACTTTTAGAGTGATGAACACATCTTCATCAACATTGGATAGAGATCCCAGTATATAACACCAAGTTAATGAATGATCATCATCATATTTGTAATTATATTTAAGTTATTCTAATGTTAGATGATTCACATGCTTTTTCTTACTGAGCACATAGCCGATGTGCTCCACATAAAGAACAATCTCCGAGTTTCGAATCAAGCTCGAATAATTTGGTCCGGTCAATTCGTTGACCTCCAGAAGCCTGCTAAGCAGGTTCATGGATTTCATATTTGAGATTAAGAATGCACTTATTGGGATATATAAATAATTATATATTTAAATTTAAATTCTTTGATTAAGGATTTTTAAATCAAAGTAGTCTTGCCTTCTAAACTTTGAAAGTCCATTCCCTTATTAAACTTTCAAAGCAAGAGATACACTTACTGTTATCTCTAACATGATATGGGATCTCCCTTCTACCTTTGGTACACCCCAATAATATGAGAAAATATAACTTAGGTAAAGGAAGCGGGAACTCATTCCGCCTTGCAAGTTTGACTTGAATTTTCCAATTCTGTATTTAACACCCAGCTCCACTACACCTAAGGTGATGTTGACTTGTTTTTAATTGAACCAACCGTCAACAAGAATATAACTCGCTATGCGTAATCCAATACCATCTCAATTAAATGAGAACAATATTAGTGTCTCTATGCATACGACCTTAATCTTTCTAGAAGCAAAGAGCTCGATCCATATGCTCTTGTACGTTGGAGTTATGACTTCGCATGTGCCTCTATAGCGTACAATCCATGGCGACGAACCCTTCGCCTTGACATGAGGCCATGGATGTCATAAATATGATCCTCCATATCCCATTCAAATTTTAATTTATCATTATGAATTGTATTCTTATGATTAATTTTTTCAAAGGAATTACAACTCTATTTTTAATAGACTATTTATTATAGTTGGATCTAATTAATTTAGTAATATCAAGTAATTATCAATTCAATGCAGCCAACAATTTACTATTTGCTTGATATTAGTATATAGTAGTAGCTCTCACAAGTACATATTATTCTATTTTTTAATAGATAGAGTATAACTTGATGTACTCATATTACCCTTTCCTCAAGATGGATCCAGCCAGACGCTCAAATTATGTTGGTAGAAAAATTCCTTGACATGCAAGGAACTAATTAAGGAACTAAGCCATCATACCAGATCTAGACACCTTCACCATCTTGATTCAGAACAATACAAATTGAATCAATGTACTTGTGGTTTTATTGATCATTCCTATGATGGCTGGCAAGATACTATATAGTATTCACTCTAAAATCTTTGACATCTTAAAATATTTTTAAAGATCCTAAATTTCTAATCATATCAAGCAAACATGTTCTGGTTTTGAATGTAGAAGTTGACCTACAACTATATCATGTTGAACTAGGATTGTATCATGAAACATTCATTCACAGGAGATTGATGTTTGCAATTCAAATGTTTCCATAAATATGTGAATCATCAATTAATCAGGGTAAATTCATAATTTCCTTGGTTGACATTGAATGACAAACACATTAAGAAAGTTCTTGTGATGATCTAATCATATTGCAACACATCTCCACTATACATGGAATATTTAGGACAAACATAGTAAGAATCATGTGAAATAAATTTGAATGGATTTATGGTTTATTTCTCTATATAATTAATGCATTTCTAACATATTTCATGACTGGTAAACAATAATTAAAAATTAATTTGTTACAGATCTGTGATTACATGCAAAAATAATTTCACTGCAGGAACTTTTCAAATATAAAACAATGAACCTTTTGTGCCAACCTTTGGAAAATATTTTGGGGGATATATTTAGAAATTATAAGTACATTTTTATTTCCAAAAAAAATCTCAAATAATGCAGAAATAGTAGCTTTTTATTTTAACAAAAAATTTCAAACCAAGCATCTTATGCATAGACAATGAGTCCCCCTAGAATAGATATACCAAACCTTGTATACTAAGGTTTGGATCATATCCAATATCTTTAATATGACTCTGATACCACTTGAAGGCTAGGGCCTAAACCTTAGCACATCACAGAAGCAAGAAGATTGCATTACATGCGATCAAGTAGTCATACTAGTTGTAAGGGGCAAGAGAAATAAAAAAAACTTTAAAAGATGAGAACACGTGACATGAAAACCTTTCTCATATCATTTCGTCAAGATCACAAATGAGTAAAAGGATTACCTCTTGAATCGTGTTTGTAATAATGTGTCTCTAAACAAAGAGACCTCCTATCTCAACTCCGGTCCAACGAGGGATGCACTTAAGGGTGCATGGATGAGATATGTGCTTCCCAAATCCAAGTTGACGATCCGAGCGTGGAATCCTTGATTTCATCTCATGAAATCTGTATCTTCCTCAAGAGCATCGAGCAGTGAAGTAGGCGGAGATCCACAAGCAATTGATTTGGTATCATAATGGTAGTGTGGTGACAACAATGCTCTCGAGAATAATAAAGTGGAAGACCACTAGCGTTGAGAGAGAGAACCTCTAGGATGTGTATGAGAAGAAGAGAGAGGGTCATTTATTGCTTTCAACTTATGTAAGAGAAAGAGCTAGGTCTAACCTTTCTTTTAAAACAAATTGCATGGTGGTTATGCACTCCTAACAGAAATCAATGACCATGATTTTATTGCATAAAATTTACAACATAATTTAAAAGAAATAAATATATTGAAGAATGATCAACAATTTAAATTCAATTAAATCAATTCATGTGGAATAATATGGAAAGGAGTGGAGCCTCCTTTCATAACAAGGGTAGACAACCACAATGGAGAGAGACTCCATGTTGTCTTCCACTCCTATTAAGGAATGGAAGCTACTTCTTTCCAATATTGACGAGATCTCATGTCTCATAAATTATTCCACATGTGCAACAACTATTATTGTTAAAAATTTCATACCGTTGATAATTATGGATGATATTCAACCACTCAATATAAAATGAAAATTGCGTTTATAATTAATTGTACAATATGAATCCAATTCACGTTAGCATTTATTTTGTAGATCTTTTACAATATTTCTCTCCACGATACTATGAACCATATTTATAATACTTATTATTATTATGGACAAAGATATCTACATTAATCATATCTTTAATAATTAAATATCATTTAATTATATTAGATGTCTCTCCTTATGTACCCAAATAATATGAATCACATTTACATTATTCATGACAATTAAACAATATTTAATACTCAATTTTCCAATGCTCAGATATATTGTCAACAATAGCGTTATTATTGAACTCTTTTAAGAACAACGTGCACTCTCTGTGGATACTTGGATATAAGAATATGGCGATTGTACACTCCATGTATAGTGACTTAGATTTTTGAGATCTTATGTCATATCCATATCTAGGTGATCTCTCAAAGATATTTTATTGAATCAAATCATAAATTTAAACTTTTCATTGCATCCGAATCATATTTAGATCAATGTCCAATATTTGGACTAAGATCAGATTACTAATCTTCTGAGAGGAGTCACTAAAATCCAAACACATTTCATCACTCGTACGGAATGGAAGTGTCATGGTTAGACACTAATTTATGATCATATCACCCTCGAGTATTCTTAATACCCATACATCCTGTATACTAGAAGACTTAGAATAAACCCAAAGGTTTCAGATCAAATTTGAATTGTCTTCTTAAGGGTTTTATCGTTAAGTTTATCATTCAATCATTGGGAGTTGGTGTAGATCATATGCTTTCCAAAAGCATATATAATACTTACAAATTCCGTCATGCTTCCAAAGCAAAATGTCCAAGCATGGAATTTGGTTTATCCCAATATGTCATGAGTGAGCTCATGTCTTCCATTTCTGTAGTGAATGTGTATGATCCCTTTGAGAGATCGTAATACTCATATGTTTTTGTATGCACACTAGATCAACGGTGTATAGACCTTGATTAGGTCATCAACCTAATGGTCTGCCTAATGTACATACTTATATATTGTAATAGATTTATCTCCAGTCAGAGGATGCATGCCTATATTACGTCAGCATATGACATAGGTCTTGGTTATCTTAATCTCATTAAGTCAAATCTTTGTCCTAACTTATTTGCCACCTTTGAATCTCTATTCCTATGCGGAGGACCTACATCAAGAGGTCAGTCAGATATTAACCTTTAGAGAAGGATTACGATCTCCTTCTTAGCGTGGAGATCCTTCCTTAATAATCATTTGATGGTGCTTATGAGTCCTATATCTAACTCTTCAGATATCATCCAAGCACCAACCTCTATGATTCAACCATTGAATCAACAACTATATGATGATTAAGATGGCCAAGGTACACAACGATAATTGTACTATGGAACCTTATAAGTACATTTATTCTTTTAATCTCGGATAAGGAGTGAAATAAATCAACAACTTTTATGGATATATCAAAAGATTACAATACTATTTATTTTAGAAATGGTTCGCCCGAGGCTCACATGTCTAACATCACAAATTATATTGTGTAAATGAATTGGATTCATATTCCAATGTAGATGCAAATATGATTTATATTTCTATTTGATCAATGAATATGATTGATAATTAATCAATTTCATTTTGTAAATGTTTTAATTTTTTCTAATTAATTAATTAATATTAAAGATAAGTATGTGAATTAAGATTTGGCGATAATAAAGATAACCACCAAATTAAAATAAATGGGATAAAAGGATTATCCCCTCTTTTGAGATGCGCCCATTATGGGATCCACCATGGTGGACGTACAACTAAGAGGAGGATATTTCTCTCTCTCTTGTTTTTGTTCTTTATCATTTGTTTATAATATATTGGAATTATTAATTAAGATAATTAGAGTTGATAATTGTTATCAATTTAGTCCTAAATGAAGTTGGAAAGCATCTTCAATCTAAACCAATGATTGACTCAAAACATCAAATCAATTCAATTGAAGTCTCTACTTTCTTGCCTTGGACGTCTCCTCTCCCTCTCTCCATACTTGTAGCCATCCCATGCCTTGAGTCCCGTGTGGATGGAAGGAGGATTATTTCTCTGGGGTGTGGGAGCAACACGATTCATCCTCACATCTACAAGTATTGTCTCTATCAGATCAAACTTTAGACATGAGGTCTCTTGCTTTAGCAGCTAGAGGATCACAAACATACTTTAAGATGTAATTCTATACTCGTTATAACTTGATGAAATGAATTGGGAAAAAGGTTACCAATTCATGTAGTTTCATCTTTTTCAATTTTTTGAAATTTCACTTCTATCTAAAATTGTATAATGAATCTCTTTATTTGATTGGATGTGATCCAATATCCACCCTTTAATGATGAGTGAGGCCTAACAATCTCCTTCATATGCTACTCTAGGCCAACAATGTAACCATGAAGAAGGACATCTCTTATTTCCCTCACCTCTCTGGAATTCTCCAATCATATCTACTATTATTGTTCTCAATAATATCAATGTTTGCATCATCGAGGTGAGTGTTTTGATTAACCTCGAGGAGATACTCCCTCTCGATTTCCCTCTACCATCCATAATGCGATGATGAAGACCTCTGGAGATGGTACAATACCTTTTGCTTTATGCTTACCAATTTATAAAACAATCTCACAGTAGTTTATGGATTAGACCAAAAACTTATTTACATAGAGGTTATTGTAAATGGGCACAACAAATTCCAGCCACCTATCCAAATGAGTATTTTGACACCATTGTGCTATGGGCCCCCCCTGACTTTTAAGCCAGGAGAGAGTCTGAAATAGAACCAAGAACATGTCTCCGATGTGATTTACGATATGATGTTTAAAACTAGCGATGCTTATTTCTAATTGTTCACCAGCTATGGCGAGATGTTGAAGATAAGGTATCGAGGGAGGAGGTTGTTATCCAAGTATTTATAGGCAATGCGATCTGCCAAGATCTAGAAATGGATAGTTGATTGAGCTACAACTTCCATGCTATAGACTTTGGCAGTTGACCTCCCTCTACATTACTGATGTCATAGTGCCTCATAATTGAAGTTGGATTAATATCAGTGCAACCCTCTTGTTATGTAGAAGGTGTACCACCTCAACATTTGTCATGGCCCAATATGTTGGTCGATTTAAATCATATGCGGTCTATGTCAATGAGTATTTTAATTAGTAAACCTACACTATTGAAATTGTTGGTATTTAAGTCGTGCCATTCTCAGCCATTAGTAAAACTATATCAGTAAACCTACCCGACACAATTGAAAGATGACAGTTTCAAATTGACTAGCAAAGGTACTAACATTGGTTATAAAACCATTGATAAAGAGAATCTCAATGTAAAAGTATTAATGGCAGTGATGGTGACCATCAATAATAATTGGCTCCTATTTCTAGCTCTAAATATTTCACTATCATCCCTAAGCACCCAAAATCTACCCCCACATGACTCGACTCCTCCTCCCTACCTCCTAGGTTCCTCCTTATATTCCTCCTCCTTCACCCTCTTCCTTGCTGCCACTTCCTCCCTGCCTCCACTCCTATAACCACCTCCTCTCTGACCCTTCCTCCTCACTGACTTCGCCACTCCTCATTACAACCTCCTCCTCCCCGCCACCACCTCCTCCCACCTCCACCTCTCCATTTCCTTTACCGCCTCCTTCTCCCCTCCGTACCGTCTGCTCTAACTCCAACTCCCCATCTCTGCCAACTCCTCCCCTTCGATACATCAACCTCCCTAAGGACTGAGGGCTCCTCTCTACCTCCTCTCATGTTGGACATGCGAGCCCACAACGAGCCATTATGCAAAAAATGTTATTGCGAATATGACTCTCTGATCTGAAATGAAGAATACATAATTTGCGTAATAGGTCCCTCAGTACAGTTAGGGTTATGTACCATGGACATCTTGATAATCATACATCTGTTGATTCAAATATTGAATCATAGTGGCTGGTGCTTGGATGAACATCTAAAGAGTTAGATTGAGGACTCATCAAGCACCATCAAATGATTGTTAAGAGAAGATCTCCATCCTGAGTAGGAGATGGCAATACTTTTTCTCATTTATGCTGACATCTGACCGAACTCTTGATGCAGGTCCTCTGCACGGGAACAAAGATTTCGAGGTGTTAGATTAGTTAGGTCAAAGAGCTGACTTAACGAGATCGAGATAACAGAAGTCCTATGTTGTATGCTGTCACAATATAGGCACACATCCTCTGACTGGAGACATATGTGTTACTATATGTCTGAGTGTGTACATTTGGCAGACCAATAGGTTGATGACCTAATCAAGGTCTATACACCGACGTGCTGGTGTGCATATAAGGGCATATGAGTAATACGATATCTTAAAGGGATCATACAGGTTCAATACTGAGCCGGAAGACATGAGCTCACTCATGAGGTATTGGGAAGAATCAAATTATGTGCACAGTCATCTCGCTTTGGAAGCTTGACTGAATTTGTAGGTTTGATTTGGAAAGTATACGATCAACACGTAGGTATGATATATACTTTTGGAAAGTATATGATCGATACCAACTCCCAATAGTCAAATGAGAAACTTAATGTTAAATCCCTGAAGTAGACAGCGTAAAATTGATCTTATACTTCAAGATTATTCTGGGTTTTCCAGTATGCAGGATGTACAGGTATTGAGAATACCTGAAGGTGATGTGATCATAAACGGTTGTATAACCATGACGCTTCCATTCCTAGGGAGTGATAAAATGGGTCTGGATTTTAGTGACTCCTCTCAGTAGAGAAGTAATCTGATCTTAGTCCAAATGTTGGACATTAATCTGAATGTGATTCATATACAATGAGAAGATTAGATTTGCGGTCTTGATTTAATCAAGCATCTATGGGAGGCCTGAGATCTGAATTTGAGATGTGAGCTCAATATCCAAGTCACTATACGTGGAACAATACAATCACCCTTTCCTTATCTCCAAGTATCCACGAAGAAAGCACATTATCCTTGAAACAGTTCAAGATAATTTCGTTGTTGATATATGTATCCAAGCATTGACAAAATGGATAATTAAATGTGATTTAATTACGTGAATAATATGAATTTGATTCATATTATAAGGAGAGTTACCTTAAATAATTAAATGTGATTTAATTATCAAAAATTTAAATAATATGAATTTGATTCACAATATTTGGGCACATGAGAATAGAAATCCAAGATGATTAAATGTGATTTAATTATCATGAATATGAATAATGTGGATAGCACTATACATATTAATCATATATACTATAAATGTGATTTATAATATATAAACAAGAGAAATTTGTAATTTACATTTGTTAATTAAATGTTGATGTGAATTGGATTCACATTAGACAATTAATTGAAAATGTAATTCACTTTTTATTTTGGGTTGTGAATGTGATCCACAATTTTCCAATGGCAAGATTGCAATATTCACAAAATAATTATGAATTATTTTGTTGAATAATTTACAACAAGTATTGTTGTAAATCTTGAAGATTTCCATGGAAATAATGTAATCTCATGAGATATCATGAGATTGCCACCAAATCCCATATTATGGAAGGAGGCAATCTTCATTCCATAATCTCCATGCTTGATTGATTTAATTAGGGATTAAATCATATTGATTTATCAATATACATTTAATCTAAATTAAATTAATTGTTATGAGTTTTTACCAACACAAATCTTGACCATTAAAAGAAAGACAAATCAATGAAAGCCATTGGATTTGTGTTGCCCATGGATTGAGATCCATGGATCCCAAAATATTATAAAAGGAGAGACACCCCTTTGCTCTTCTTTACACAATGAGAACATAAGTCTCTCTCTCTCTACATGCCCTCTCTTCTTCTCTTATGTGGCCGTCCACCATGGATGCCCTAGAGAGGTTCTCCATCACCACAGCGTCGTCGTTATGCTGCCCGATCGTTTGCTCGTGGATCTCCGTCTCCTTCGGTGTTCTTCACTTGTGAAAAAGATGTAGGATCTCATGTTTTGAGATCAGGAGATCCGCCGCTTGGATCATCAACATGGATTGCGAGAAGCACACGTTTCATCAACACGCTCGCAAGCGTCTCCTCCGTCGGATCAGACTTGAGACAGGAGGTCTCTTCGTTTAGAGACTCGATCGCAACCACGCTTCAAGAGTTAATTTTATTAATTGTTTGTGGTTTAGACGAAACGGTTCGAGAAGTGTTCTTGGATCAAGTGGTTTCATCATATGAAAAATTTTTAATTTTCGTTGCATTAAACAACTAGTTCGACTAGTCGTTCCTCGTTGTATTCGATACGACGCTCACGCTTCCGTGATGCACTTGAGGATCTCCCCATATCCTTCAAGTTGTATCAACGCCTTAGATCGGAGGTTTCGGATACGATCCATACCCCTAGGACGACTTGGGTTCGTTAGGGTTTGTGAAATTTTTATCGCATTTCATTTTCTTATCTCTGTTTAGTGATTATTTTCAGCTCTGTTTAAATTTGTTAAACACGAAAATAATAATTGGATTTTATTCCTCATTAAATAAGGAAACCATAGGATCTGAGTTTACCTAATTTGGATTCTGTTTTCTCGAGATATGGTCATTTTAATGAACATGTATTCACTGTTGTGGGAACTGCGAATCTTGACATGATTAATGAATTAATTACTGTTTCGATCCGCAAAGGAATGCGTGAAATATCACTTAGATTCTGTCATAAATCAAATTAGCAATCTTTGAAAACTTATTTTGTCTATTTTGGATTTAAATTGATTGAGATATATTAATTTTAGTAAGTAGGGGTCACTGCTGAAATTACATTCCTAATCAAGAACCATGAGATTGTCAATTAGTGAAATTAATAGTTAATTTAATGAAAAAATTATGGAAATTATTTGATAAATATTTAATGATTATTTTTCCTTAATTGACTTGGCCTCAACCAACAAATTGATTAGATTTGATCTAGAACATAATTGGGAACACAATCAACAAACTACTTACTTGAATATGATTGGGAATTTATCTAGCAAATTTCCGTATAATCAAAATTATTTTGATTATTACTATATGGTATAATTTCTGTTGAAGAACCGATGATCATCTCAAGTACACATTGATCTATTTGGCATTATCCTTTTCTGAGGTGGATATGGTGTCTAATCAGTGAGCATTGGGGTAGTAGGTCGCACCAGTTGCGGTCTGTCCCACTCCCGCCGGTACTGGCCATGACATCGAGTAGGGACTCGATAATGCCAGAGAAATACATGTGTATTTTTCTAATTATTAAAATTCAAATTAGTATGTACTTTGAGATAATACCATATATATATTCAAGTAAAACCAATCAAGTTTTTTGATAGAATTGGATTGATAATTGGTTTAATGAGATTGAATTAGATATATCCAATTAAAACACTCTATTATGAATAGATGTATATTTCCCTTGGAAGAATTAATCATATGAATATGATTCATGATAATTAATTAAAATTTGAATATGAGGTGGAGGATCACATAAGTGACATCCATGGTCTCCCGTCAAGGCGAAGGGTTTCCGTCGTCAGGGATTGCATATAGGAGACGCCTGTCCGAAGTGACAGCTCCTGTATGCAAGCGCATCTGGATCGAGCTCTTTGCTTCTCGAAAGAGTAAGGCAGTATGCGTAGTGAGCCCAATATCGAATCCTCATATTATTGGGGTGATATTGGATTGCGCATAGCGAGTACTATTCCTGTTGCCGGTTTGTTCAATTAATGATGGGTCAACATCACCTTAGGGGTGGTGGGCCCGGGTGTTAAAGACCGAATTGGGAGATGCAAGTTGGATTTGCAAGGCGGAATGTGTTCCCGCTTCTTTTTATCGGAGTTACAGGTTCTCATATTATTGAGATGTAATAAAGATAAGGAAGGAGATCGCAGATCTTGCTTGAGATATAATGGTAAGTATATCTCTTACATTGAAAGTAATTAAGGGAATGAACTTTCAATGTTGAAAAGGCAAGATAACTTTGATATAAAAATTCCTAAATCAAATTAAAATGTGTATATATATTTATATATATTTATGTAAATTTCTTATTTAAGATAATCCTTCATTAAACCCACTCAATATTATACTCAATAATAACCGGTAAATTATCATGGATTGGATCCATGATCGAGATATTGTACTTGCATTTGGATACATAATGTATATGGTTGCAATGTGCAGGTCTTCCTCATAATAACGAGGAATGACAATTAAATAGACAATAGAACTACAACCCTAGGGTTTGTATGTCTCTATAGTCCTGACCTCTCATCGAATGTACTTTGGAAGTGGCATGTCGATGATGATCGTAATTGTCAAATAAATCTTATAAAAGTCTAAGAAGATGTTCTGGCATACATATGTGCTCTTGACATTTAATCATGAATGACATGGTTCTCTACATCATGCAGAATGGTGACTCTATAAGAGATGATGTATTCAAATTGTTTGAGTACGTACCTGAACAAATGCTTTAAGAGTTTAGATAGATGTAGATACGATGAGTGTCATCATTCTACTGTCTATACTCTGGTCATTCATGATGCTTCATATTATTCATATTATATGAATCAAATAAAGCATGTATAAATGTTGAAATACTCTTATATTGAAATTTTTGATTTCGACATAAGAGATCCTTTGTCTTGAGCAATGTTTGCTTATAGATAAAGGGAGCGCAGTGGAAGCATGGGTTGGACCCAAGTAAGAAGGTAGGTCAAGGAGTTGACTGTAGTTTTGTGACTTCCATATGACACCCAAATAGTTGGATGAACGCCAATACTGCAATAAGCTGATGTATTGACTATCTTGTCTATCTAGGATCCTTAGAGAAGGATGCCGATGATGCATCAGAATAATCTACATCTACATATAATCATTGAAATTGACTTTCTTATTTGATAAGATCAAAGTCTAATAATTGTATCTCATTCTTCTAATAATACTTGCAATTGGTTGCATATGTATTAGAAGACTATAAAATTTGATTTTAAGGTTTAATAGTCATCTACATGGATATTGATGCAATTGCTGCAACAATATCTATTGGACAGATGGACTTGTTATTTTTAATGGGAGAGCCCTTATCTTAGAGAATGTCTCTTTGAACAAGATATTAGAATACACTCGTTGTTTATTTTTAAATGTTGGAAATAAACATGAATTCTACAATAGACCTATCATAAAGAGTCATGATGGAGATATTTCAGATAGTAATCTAAAATCTTGTGGACTCTACTAAATTAGAAAATTAATGAATGGTTCATTAACATTTCTAATACTGAAATTAAACCTTAAAAGATCAATAGGAGAACGAAGATCATTTGATAATGATCTGGCATCAAGACTTGGACATTTGTCTGTTAATGTGATCAATAAACTAGTGAGAGATGAAACTTTAGATTGTCTAAATGTTCAAATCTTACATACTTGTGAATATTGTATTCAAAAGTAAAAATGTCCAATACACCCTTCCCTGGAATGGTGCAAGATGTCAAGGTATTCAAGATCTCATGCATATTCATGTATGTGAATCGTCTATATCAAAATAAACATTATGGACATGTGATATCTATTGATGATTACTTGTGATATGAAATTTCTTCTCTTCACTTAGAAACCTTTGAAATGTTCAAAGATTTCACAAGTTTGATTTAGAACCAAAGTTTGAAGGAAGATTAAAAGAATTTGATCTAATCTAGGTAGTCAGTACATATTAGATGAATTCATAGAATACCTTATAGAGATATGAATATCATTTCTATCTCACTCCTCCTAATAAACCTAAATTCAATAAGAGTTGTAGGAAGATACAATTGAATCATGTGTGACATAATATGATCAATGATGAATATTAGCATAATTATTTATTAGTTTCCAAGGTATTCCGTGCAAGTAATCTGGAATCTGGCACTGGAGAGTGCTACTTCATTAGGAAAATAAAGGATGGTATTGGATACCTACTTTTTGACCTTGAGATTCTTAAAAGATCTCATCTATGAGAATGTGATTCTTAGAAGATGACTCTCTTTAGAACCAAGATGAAAATGAAGTAAAGAAACTCATTTAATCTTGAAAAGATAATGAGGCTCCTGAAATCGGAAACTAAAAGGACAATTAAAGATGAAACACTAATACCTCTTCAAATAAGTTTGAAGATGGATTCCATGTGTCAGTCGAATCTGAAAATGACCTGACTTGATGTGATGAAGCTTTTAAAGATCATAGCATGGAAAGATGGATGTTAGCAATAAAGTCTAAAGTAGACTTCATATACAAATGTTGTATATGGACTCTCGAGGATCCACCTATATGGGTAAGACCCATTAAGGTGTAAATAGATCTTCAAGAAAATGATGGAACCTGATGAGAAGGTAGAGATCTTCAAAGCACGTTTCGTAGCCATAAGCTACACATCGAAGAGAAGACATCGCTTGCGATGAGACATGCTCTTCAGTGATCATGCTTGTACCCATCAGAATATTGCTAACTATAGCTACACAACTTGACTTTGACATCTTTAAGATGAAAGTCAATATTGCATTTCTCCATGAATACATCTCTGAGGACATTCACATGAAGCAGCCCTAGGGCTTCATGGTTGAGGAAAGCAAAGAGTGCAAGCTAAGGAATTCCATCTGTGGACTCAAATAAGCTTCTTGTAGTTGGATTATTGGATTTGATGAAATCATAAATGTTATGGTTTCAGATAAAATCTCGATAAACCATGTGAATCTTAGTGGGAGTGTCATTGTGTTCATCGTGCTAAATGTAGATATCCTAATCATTTGGAATGATATAAGGATGATAATAATAAGTGTTTTATAATCTGGTTGTCCCATACCTCGAGATATGATGTCAACGATACCTCTTAGATCTTAGTTCTAAAGTTTGTTCAAAAGCAAAGAGAAGAGGGTAATGGGACCGTCACATTAATGGTACACCTTGGACATTTCTATTTTCTGGAAAATTCCAAGAAAGGATTCTTTCCCTTAAGATATGGTACTGACCTATCTAAAGGGATAGCACCTCAAGGAGTTGAGGAAGTGAATGCTAGAACTGCTTGCCCTTTGTGCATCAGTTTCGAGAAGCCGAGTGTATGCTACATGTGTACACATGCCAGATATCTGCCATGCAATGGGAGTAGTAAACTGTTACTAATCCTACTATGGAGATAAAACACTTGATTATAGTAATATCAATATCTTCAAAGATGACCAGACTTTAGGGATAGTAATCTCTAAGTCTTATCTTCAAGATCTTAAGACTTTATAGACGGTGATTTAAAAGGTCACTATGAATACATTAGGAGATAGATATCTCCAAGAATAAGGGTATTCTAATAAGGATAATAGAAATTACATACTGGTTAAATAATTATTGAACTATAATGTCAAGGATACTATGACTGATATGATTGAGTATTGGTTGCATAAGATGCAACATTCGCATTGGATGCGAACACTGTTACTAGGAGATAAGCAAGTGCTGTAAAAGGACTTGGCATAGTCTTTCGGGAACAGAGTGACTGATCAGCTTACCTAGATATTTTTCTAAATAGCCTATGATTGTCACATGAGTGTGGGTTTAAATGATTAGCCCATTAATGGCTCTTTGGACTAGTGGGAGATAGTTGGACATGCGAGCCCACGGCGAGCCATTATGCAATAAATGTTATTGCGAATATCATTCCCTGATATGAAATGAGGAATATAAAATTTGCATAATAGGTCCCTCAGTACAATTAAGGTTATGTACCATGTCCATCTTGATGATCATACAGCTGTTGATTCAAATATTGAATCATAGAGGCTGGTGCTTGGATGAACATCTAAAGAGTTAGATTGAGGACTCATCAAGCACCATCAAATGATTATTAAGAGAAGATCTCCAGCCTGAGTAGGAGATGGCAATCCTTTTTCTCATTTAGGCTGATATCTGACCGACCTCTTGATGCAGGTCCTCTGCATGGGAATAGAGATTCAGAGGTGTCAGATTAGTTAGGTCAAAGAGTTGACTTAACAAGATCGAGATAACCAAAGTCCTATGTTGTATGCTGTCACAATATAGGCACGCATCCTCTGACCGGAGACAGATATGTTACTATATGTCTGAGTGTGTACATTTGGCAGACCAATAGGTTGATGACCTAATCATGGTCTATACACCAGCGCACTGGTGTGCATATAAGGGCAAATGAGTAATGCGATCTCTCAAAGGGATCATACATGTTCATTACTGAATCGGAAGACATGAGCTCACTCATGAGATATTGGGAAGAATCAAATTCCATGCACAGTCATCTCGCTTTGGAAGCTTGACTGAATTTGTAGGTTTGATATATACTTTTGGAAAGTATATGATCAACACATGGGTATGATATATGCTTTTGGAAAGTATATGATCGATACCATCTCCCAATAGTCAAATGAGAAACTTAATGATAAATCCCTGAAGTAGACAGTGTAAAATTGATCTTATACTTCGAGATTATTCTGGGTCTTCCAGTATGCAGGATGTACATGTATTGGGAATACCTGAGGATGATGTGATCATAAACGTTTGTATAACCATGACGCTTCCATTCCTAGGGAGTGATGAAATGGGTCTAGATTTTAGTGACTCCTCTCAGTAGAGAAGTAATCTGTTCTTAGTCCAAATGTTGGACATTGATCTGAATGTGATTTCGATACAATGAGAAGATTAGATTTACGATCTTGATTTAATCAAGCATCTATGGGATGACCGAGATCTGGATTTGAGATGTGATCTCAATATCCAAGTCACTATATGTGGAACAATACAATCGTCCTGTCCTTATCTCCAAGTATCTGTGGAGAAAGCGCATTATCCTTGAAAGAGTTCATGATAATTTCATTGTTGATATATGTATCCAAGCATTGACAAAATGGATAATTAAATGTGATTTAATTATGTGAATAATATGAATTTGATTCATATTATAAGGAGAGTTACCTTAGATAATTAAATGTGATTTAATTATCAAAAATTTAAATAATATGAATTTGATTCACAATATTTGGGCACATGAGAATAGAGATCCAAGATGATTAAATGTGATTTAATTATCATGAATATGAATAATGTGGATAGAACTATCCATATTAATCATATATATTATAAATGTGATTTATAATATATAAGAGAGAGAGAAATTTGTAATTTACATTTGTTAATTGAATATTGATGTGAATTGGATTCACAATAGACAATTAATTGAAAATGTAATTCACTTTTTATTTTGGGTTGTGGATGTGATTCATAATTTTCCAATGGCAAGATTGCAATATTCACAAAATAATTATGAAATATTTTGTTGAATAATTTACAACAAGTGTTGTTGTAAATCTTGGAGATTTCCTTGGAATAATGTAATCTCATGAGATATCATGAGATTGCCACCAAATCCCATATTATGGAAGGAGGCAATCTTCATTCCATATTCTCCATGCTTGATTGATTTAATTTGGGATTAAATCATATGATTTATAAATATACATTTAATCTGAATTAAATTAATTGTTGTTGGTTTTTACCAACACAAATCTTGACCATTAAAAAAAAGACAAATCAATGAGAGCCATTGGATTTGTGTTGCCCATGGATTGAGATCCATGGATCCCAAAATATTATAAAAGGAGAGGCACCCCTTTGCTCTTCTTTACACAATGAGAACATAAGTCTCTCTCTCTTTCTTTCTCTACACGCCCTCTCTTCTTCTCTCATGTGGCCGTCCACCATGGATGCCCTAGAGAGGTTCTCCATCGCCGCAGCGTCATCGTTATGTTGCCCGATCGTTTGCTCGTGGATCTCCGTCTCCTTCGGTGCTCCTCACTCATGAGGAAGACGTCGGATCTCATGTGTCGAGATCAGGAAATCCACCGCTTGGATCATCAACATGGACTACGAGAAGCACGCGTTTCACCAACACGCTCGTAAGCGTCTCCTCCATCGGATCTGACTTGAGACAGGAGGTCTCTTCATTTAGAGACTCGATCACAACCACGCTTCAAGAGGTAATCCTATTACTTGTTTGTGGTTTAGACGAAACGATCCGATAAGTGTTCTTGGATCATGTGGTTTCGTCACATGAAACATTTTTAATTTCCGCTGCATCGAGCAACTAGTGTGACTAGTCGCTCTCGATCACATTCGATGCGATCTCACGCTTCTGTGATGTGCTTAAGGATCTAACCATATCCTTCATCCCCTCCACCACCTCCGCCCCACCTCCACCTCCCCTCCTTTGTCAGCTCCATCTCCTCTTCCCCGTTGTTGTTCCTGGCCACTTCCTCCACAAGCAACAACCACCTTTGTCTCCTCCTTCACAAATATTATAGAGAAGGTATAATTTTGTAGTGGTTAATCAGTGACTGATGCAACTGATATTTGCACTGAAACCTTTCTCAGCGCATCATTCTCGGTGCATGTACATTAGCGGTTATTAACCGTCGAGTATACTGTACATTCTAGTAGTGCCACCATAAGAAAGAGTACATTATGTTATGAGATATCAATGATGTACGTGAATGCCTAAATGGAATCACACATGGAATCTTTGGGAAGAAAATTTGGATAATCGAGTAACAAATGTGTTCTTATAACCCACGTTCATTGTAGAAATTCCTATTAGTGTTGATTTGTGTGTGCTAACCTTTATATCTTAGTTAAAATCAATCACATGGAGAGTTTTATCAGATAAATGGAAGAAAAATTGCAAACATGTGATACTAGGATTAAAAGATGAGATCAACCATGACATGGGTGTATGGAATTAGAATTAAAATAAGTGTGTGCATGAAACTAAATTAAAATAAGTCTTGAGATATCATATCTTGATTTATCGAAGTAGAAATTTAATCGTAGTTGGTAGTGTCAAGGAATTTTTTTATAATGATCTGCTTTAAGGTAGAATGGCATGCTCTCATTCTTGTATGAAAATCAGAAGATAGACACATAGAGATAGAGATAGAGATAGAGAGAGAGAGTATTTTGGGGATATAACAAAGGGTAAAGAGAGGAGAGAAGAGAAGACAAATTTTATACAAAGGTAAAAAGAGAAATGGGATTTAGGGATAGGGAATGTCCATTGAGTAGAGAAGGGAGTTATGCGGTATTGTTAGAAAAAAGTACCCTTCAGTTGTTGACAGTGAGAAGGTTTAGAGAACGTGTGCAGAGAGTGGGATAGATAGGAGAGAAAAGATCAGGGAGATAACCACATGTCTGATGTAGGAGAGAGAGGACGTGGGAGAGAGGAGAAGAGAATGAGAGATGGGAAGAGGAAGACTTGGCAACAGTCCACGAGTCCTAAAGATGGGTGATAGCCCGCCTTTAATATATGTAATATATGTATTTATAATAATAGATTTCCTTTTTATTCATTTCTCTCTGGTTTATTTCTCATTTGATTCCTCTCTCCCTTGGGGGACATAAAAATGATACATCCTCTATTCAGAGATGGAGGGGATAGTCGTAACCATCCCTTCCATTCATCTGGAAGAGACAGTCAACGAACGTCCATGTTAGTCACTCGTAGGGACGGTCGTACACTGTCACCTCTTGTTCTTATAGGGGATGGTTATTGACTGTCCCCTCTAGTTCTCCCCAAGTATCAAGATGCAGGGATGGGAACTGAAGTTCTATGGGACGATTAAGACCATACCCTCCTATACGTACCCCTAACAAATTAAACTAGTAAGACCACATCGTCCAGAGGGGACAACCGCGACCGTACCCTATAAGAACTTAAGGGGATGGTTAGTGACAGTCCCCTCTAGTTCTCCCCAGGTATTGGGGTTGTAGGGACATGCATAGACGTGCTACGGGGACGGTTACAACCATCCCCTCCTATCCATGCCCCGTAAAAATTGGACTAGTAAGCCCACCTCGTCCGAAAGTGGCAATCACGA
The DNA here is from genome assembly GCA_037367405.1 of Ottelia alismoides. Lineage (NCBI taxonomy): Eukaryota > Viridiplantae > Streptophyta > Magnoliopsida > Alismatales > Hydrocharitaceae > Ottelia > Ottelia alismoides. The sequence continues at coordinate 58,744 of JAZKJV010011362.1, read as the reverse complement.
TCATCCCCTCTTATTCTTATAGGGGATGGTTGGTGGTCGTCCCCTCTAAACTTCATAAAGAAAAAAAAAGATCTACTACAATGGATTCACTGCCTTGTCGCTGCAATGAATTCACAATAAAAACAATGCACAACAAAAACTATCTCATCTCAACTATATATCAAAGCACTTCATGCATAACTTTAAATATGTTCTACAAAAATTCTAACCAACAAACATTAGATTAAAGTGTTCAAGTTAAGAATAAAACCAAACAAACAATCTAAAACCTAATCTACTCCTCCTCAATATCCTCTCTCCTAATGCTCTCCTCCTCGATGTCCTCCACATCATTATCGATTTGTACATGTGTTATCGGTCTGTCGGCCTCGCTCTGGAGACGATTAATATAAGCCAAGACATTCGTCTTATCAGAATGCATCTTTGCCAATTCCTCATCCTGTGCATACATCTTCGTCTTAATGTCTCGTAGCTCTCTCTCCATCTATCTCTCTCTTCCTGTGACTTTCTTACGACGATGATTGAGACTCACTAGCACCGGTTCTCTACCATGTACAAATCTTTGCTCATCATCCCTAATGAATCTCCATTTCATCACCTTTATTCTTTCAATTTGGCCTTAAATATCAAGCTAAATGAATCTATATAGCTTTAATTTGTACAAAATAACACTCAATGAATGACATATAAATACTGCATAGATATTGATATTTAATTTCAAAATGAAAGAATAATGGAAAGAAAATAAAAATAATGAAGTGTCAAAGACACTGAGTGACCCTAGACCCGAGACCCAGTCATTAGGATGCATTAGTCGATAAGGAATAAAGTTGGGGGAGATAGGACATACCAATTATACAGAGAACAACTCAAAATCTTGATTTTATTTACTCAATAAGTAGGCTTTTAGGTCTTATTTTATTATTTATTATTTAAAATTTAAATAATAAAATCATCTAAATGAGAAGTGTACATAAAAATACAAAGAAAAATACAAAATTGATTTCACTAAAAAATAATATATAGTGCACCCAAGACACTCAGAATAAAAAGCCACACACAGAACTTCCCATACATATATCTCCTTCATATAGATTAAAAATTGAGAAAACTCACCTTTATTGTTCATAAAATTTAATTATTTATTTAATGAAATGGTTTCATTTAAAATGGAGTTGAGATGCAAAAGTTGGCTTTTGGGTCCCTATTGTATTGTATACATGCATATAATAATCATCATATTTATTCACTATATATTTAACTCTTATATTTTTATATCCTTGTAAATATTATTCAAAATCTATTACAATAATAAAATTAGAATAAAACCATAAAAACTCATTAAAATAACAATATGTTACAATATACAGGGTAAACTATGCATAAATAAAACATGTACATATTTATTTAAGTAAATAAATAAAATCATAAAATAAACTCAAAATATGAAAAATTTTAATTAAATAAGTTATATAAAATATATGTATATAATAAGATAATATTAAATACAAAATAAAACTAAAATGTACTAAATACATGCATATATATCTATGAATATATAGGTAGATATTAACAAATAATAAATAACCTTGTAAAAAAATAAAAATACCCTAAAATACTACACAAAATAGTTAACATTTTACATGTTTTAACTAAAAAATAATAAAATCATTTATTATTTATTTTCAATTTAATAAAGAATTTTCCACCATTCTTTTTCTGGTTGGTCACATGGACCAACCTGGGTGCAAGGATTGTTGACCTGCGGGTCAACTATACTTGCACCCGCATGCAGCCTTTGTCAGAACCTCACCTACCATCTGATTTCTCCCATTTTTTGTGCCTAATACATGGTCGAGGGAGCTTGCTTCCTTGACCAATTTGGTGCAGGCCACTCCCCTTAATCACACCATATTTCTAGCATGCCCTATTGAGCACGCCGTCAGTTGCAATCTCGTGATCAAACCTTGGCCTCACCTCTATTTATAAATCAAACCAAGTTGACTATTTTTTATTTTTGGTCCCAAGTTTTCACCCTTAACCCCAATTGGACCCACTAGGTCAAAGCTTCTGGTGACAGCATTAGCCTCCCAGCCTTGTTGGTAAGGAAAAAGGGAGGAGATCAGAGATTCAAGCTTCACCGGCCAGCTCCAGTGAGCTTCTTCTGCTCTGGGTATTAGCACATGTCTGAGCTGTTAGGAGTAGTTAACTTAGTTGCATTTTCATTTAATAGCATAGATTTGACCTTAGTTGTCTTTAATTTCCATTAGTTCATTGTAATTTTAGGATTTCAATTGGCTGGAGCCTTAACATCCAGCTCGAATTCACAGTCAACCCTTTGTCCTCGATCTGCCATTTCGCTTCATTTTCGTTCTCCATTCGCTTGTTTATAGAACCCCCTTATTTTTCCCCTCAATTCTACAAGAATCAAGGTCCACTGAGCTCACTCTGCCATCATCTAAACTTCACCATCTCACTCACCCTCTGCTCTTCCAGCTTCACCAAAAGGCTGGGGATCATGGGCTCGAGACTGTGATACTTTTTGTGCAGGTCTTGGGCTTCATCAAGCCTCCTGAAGAAGATTTAGACCCAATTCAGAGCTCTAGGTCCTCCCGATCATCATGCCCTACCAATAGTGCTCGAACCACTTTGAGCCATCCTGTAGAAGCGAAGTACGTCGAGGAAGCTGTTGAGCTTGTTAGCGCGACATTTGGCTATCGGAGCATCAAGAACTTGCCTGTCGAAGGTCGGGGAAGAAGTCCTTCATCGTTCTTCCATCTACCTTCCCTGTAGTCGGATCAACGAGGCATGCCATGTGTTATCATAGCCATTAATTCTTTGGCGAAACAAAGCCCTCACCCACTGCCCGATCGTCCATGTGGTGCAAATAGCACCACCCGATGAAGCGCCTTGGAGGGTAATTTAATTAGTAACCCCTCCCCTTCATGTACTTACAAAGTAGTCCTATAAATATTAATTTTAGGTTAAATGTTTGTGTAAAATTTGCATTGGACATCCTCACTTATCGTATATTACATTTAGGTCCATGCCAACTTACCCCATGTGGACCCCTACATGAGGTGGGACTTTTTGCAGGAAGGCCTCTTTAAATTCTCTTATTTTGATTTAGCATTGGAATTTGTACAAATAGTGTAAAACTTTTTGGATATTTGCACAATGACCCATGTGGAATATTTTTACTTCAAAAATACCAATCCTTGTAGTTTATTTATTTCTTTACTTATCTATTTTTATTAAATAGCTCCTCTACCTTACAAATATTTGGAAAAATGTTATAGATGCTTAACGTGATGTTTGTCATGCCATAATTTTCATTTAGCATTTTATTGCATTTACCTTTTATTTAAAATAGAATAAGATCTATTTATAACCTGTCTAAATATAAAAATACAAAAATAGAAAGCCTATTTTAAAAATTCCAAAAAAACTACATAGTATATATTACTATATAATACAACTCCAGACCAAAAATCATAAAAAATATAAAAGAAAAATGCTAAAAAATGAAAACCCCTAAAACTCTATAAATATCAGTAAAAATTCTACAAAAAATTGTTTTTTTATTTCTTATTTTTTATATTGTATAGTATATATTAAAAAAAGTTCTTAGAAATTGTGCACTATTTATCTTTTTTTAAACACAAAATAATTTAGCATATATATTATAGTCACTTTTTTTGTATATTTTAATACATTAAAAATACCTAAAAATATGCAACAAATTATATAAAAATCTTGAAAATAGAGAAAAATATGAAAAATGCAAAAATATTTTATTTTTAATCTTTCTACAATATATGGCTATATTTAAAATTATAGAACCTATATATTCTTAATTTATTACTAATAGGTCTGTTATTATTATTTATTATAAATACTTAATATATTTTTAAAACCCTAAAAAATAAAAAGAAATGATCTTGTATATATTTCCATAGATTTTTGTACTTTTATTTATTATACACATTATATATTATTTATTATGTCCATTATATCATTACTACTATATATATTCATAATATATCTTTAAAAAAGAAATAAAAAATTTCAAAATTTGAAAAAAAATTAAAAATTAAAAAAATAATTATTTGAAAAGTATAAACATAAAAAATCCATAAAAATTTACATATAATTAAAAACCACAAAAAATAAAAAATCTGAAAAAGTACAAAAATAATTAGTATTTACTTTATTAAAAGATGATAATTATGCTTGTCCAGTTTGCTCTCAGTGGTTCAACATCTATACTTGATGTTTATACACATCTTTATGTAGGGTATAATAAATTTCTCGCATTCCTTTATTGTTTTATAATTATTATGGGTTGATTGTTGATTGATTGATGTATCGAGTGCTGAGAGAGGGCTGATATAGCGATTGTCGGATCCGACTAATCGGACATCGCATGCTCCTCCAAGACTGGATGTTAGACACCTCTCATTGATCCTCATCTATCAAATGCCATCATTGCCGGGGAGCAACGCTTAGGATAGGATTTTTGCACATACATCTCTGTTTATTTTTCTTATCTTTCATTTCTTTTTATAAAATAATTGTTTATCTACTTCTGACCATCTCTTTTGTTGACTTTTCTACGAGGGAATGCTATGCGGGGACGATCTTCTAGGAGGCTGAGGTAGCCAAGGTGAGTGGAGGCCGGTGCCTTCTTTGTATAAGAGCATGAGAGAGCATGAGGGAATACCAAGGAGAAGAGAAGAGCAGACTAGCTTTAGTGTATAATTTTTATTTTATTTTGTGAGAGAGGCTCTTTGTCTTTGTAAAATACTTGTTATAATACAAGGAAACTAGGACATTTAGACACTCACAATCCTATTTTACCAAGTGTCTGTTAACCTAAGGGTTTTCTCGATTTTTCACGACTTTTCTTGCATTCTTCTTTTTGTGCTCCCTACTTTCCACTTATTTTCTTTTGTTTCCCGTGTTTTGAGTTTTTCGCTTTCTTTTATTTTGTTTTATGTGCATAAAGCACCTAGTTCTAGGATTTTATTTGGTGAGCGAGGTAGACTTAGAACACCATAGTTAGTAGAAATTTATACATGTAGATAGTTGGACTTTGTCAAATAATAAATCCGTGCATCTCGAATAGAACTTTTTGCTAGGATGGTTTTTACCTACGCACATATATGTTAGGTTTATTTTATGTGTAGATCACCTTGCATGTAGAATGCTGGGGTCAGGTATGCATTTTTATCTCAAGCATCCACATTCATTATATTTTTCATGCATCAGCTTTTCCAAACTCCTTCCCCTGTGTTTTGTTCATAAGCAATACAAGGAATCCAAAAACTTGATAGATGTTCTATTTTCAAAAATACCCAAAAAAGTGATAACAAATAAAATTTGGGAATGCTAATTATATTCAATCCTAAAACCAAAGTAAAGGACAAAAACAATTATTTTGGGGAGAGTAACCCCCTTATTGTCGTAGGTACATTTCAAACCGAGTGAGGCATGTACACAAGGATTGGAGCCCCCATCCCCAGACTTGTGCCCTAAGGACTTCATCGACTCTTGGACGTTATTGTTGCTACAAGCACTTGCCTATGACTTTAAACAAAGTGGTCTGATGTTTTGGTATGTGTGCTACGTCGACTGGAACACAACCACTCTAGGCGACTGTACTTGTGAGCTTGTGAATATTTGATTTCACACCTAACTCTAATATTGAAAAGATTAAAAGATCGACCTTTCATAGCCTTCATAGTATTGAGTAGGTGAATTGTGGAGTTTTTATTTGTGTTTGTTTTGTGTGTGTTAAATAACTTTGCGTATTTGCGCCTTTTTCATTCATATTTTGACTTGGCTATTGTGTTATTCCCTATCATCACCTCTTGAATACTGAGACGGCTGACTGGAGTTACTTTTATCCTGACTTCGTAGATTCTTCTCACTCTGCTCTAGTCGGTGCACCTCCATTTTGTTCGGAGGAGTTTTACCCAGATTTTTCTTTTTGTACATTTACCTATACGGGTAGCCTTCACACTTTGATTTTCCACAACCCTTAGGGCATCCCATTCACCTACAGTTTTAGTCATTGGATTATCCACCACCATAGTTTTGTCACCGACCTCCACCTAATACTGAGATGCTGGATTCATCTCTCATGGATACCTCTCTTCATTACATGACCTGGGTAGTGAAGCAAATGCAACAAATGATTAATGATCTATCTGATTAAAATAAGATTCACAATGTCTCTTCACCGTATGATGTCATGGATTCATGAGATGCCACCTATGGGAGACCACAATCACCAAAAATACAAAAAATGAGTAAAATATAAAATTCCAAAAATACAGTAATGGGAGACACCTAGCAGGGTATATTGTGAAGAGAGGGCACATGTGCCACCTACCTTGCCTACACATACACACACCGTAGTTCCCAACCATCCACCCTTCAAGGATGGCACTGTATAAACTACTCTTAGTCATCTTATTTATATGATGATTCTGATCTCTTCCCTACTATGGAAAAGATAGAAAAATTTAAAAATGCTGACCAACCCTAAAGTGGTGGTGGCTATTCAGGACATTTTTGATGCCCCGCTTTGAAAGGCCATGAACCTTTTGCCTACATCAGCATCAAAGAAAAGAAAGGGACACCGTAGGATTGAGTGCCACATTCTTACCATGACCACTGCCCATGCCATCACAGATCGCCTGTCCAATAGAAAATGGGACACTGGTACACCCTTGGTTAGATGTGCCATTTCTGACCATCACTTTTATCACACTCTCCTTTACAACGATGCGTTGATTAATATACTACCCTTCTCACTTGTCCACTTACTGAATATGGGGCCATGGTAAGAATTGGTAAGGAAAATCATGATGAGTTGTCAATTTATTGACCGATCAATAAAGAGATCGAAGGGTATTCTTGAAAATGTTGTCATTCAGATCTAGGGCATGCGCTACACTATAGATTTTGTTGTATTGCCGATGGAGACCTCCACCTCTGTAGAATGCATTCCAATCATCCTGGGTTGACCTTTTCTCACTATGGTGAATGTCGTTATTGGTTAACTATCTATAGATATATGCTTTCGTTCCCAAAATGAGAGTGTTCTGATAGAGATGATCACTGCACCCAATGCTAGTCTGAAACCCACACCTGATGATAGTGTACCTGTGTTAGCTGACTCAAAGGATTATGACTTTGTTGTTGAGATCATAGAAGTTTTCTATAACATGGGAGATACCGAGACCCGAGAATTTCTCTTCAAGGGAGAAGAGTCAGAAAGCATAGACCTTTGTGTTCCTTCTTCCTGTGAGTGGTGATGTGTTGATGAAATCCGTAACATTTACACCATAGAAACCTTACTGCGGAAGGTAATTTTTGAAAAGACTTCCCAGGTCAGACCTGATCGTACTACTTCCATTAATGAGCTCATGCCTTTTCATTTTGAGACCACTAAGAATCTACACAATGTCGATCATGATAGGGTTGTGTCAGTTGATGTCCCCGATATCGACTTGCACCTCCTCAGTTCCATTCCTCACGGTCATGCAAGAAGGTATGATTTCTACCTTCTTGATCATTGTACATTCATCACCTAGTATATTCGCTTTCTTTCCTTTCCTTCCATCTACTGTTTATCTTGTCCACCTCGATTCGTGTGTTTGTATTCCTTAAAATGTGCTTTATCCTAGGTATAGGGGATGTGGAAGAGTCGAGTGTTCATTCTTCATTCTATTTCAGTACTCATGTTGTTGCATATACTTAAGGATATCTTACCCTAAGTAGGGTTGTCTATCGAGACTAACGAGCCGTTCCAGCCCGTGGCTCGGGCTCGAGCTTAAGCTCGATGAGCTCGAGCCCCTTATCGAGCTGGCTCAGGCTCGATAAGGCTCGAGTCGAGCCCCTTATCGAGCCCGAGCTCCTATTCGAGCTTGGTCTGGGCTCGAGCTAAAATCATGCTTGTTAAGGAAAATGAGGTCTTTTGGGTGGAAAAGTGTTTTGCATATGTTCGAACCCATGACCTACTCTATCAAGAGAGTGTTCCTAACCAGTAGGCCACTATCCAAGTTGTGTAAATAATCTTAATTATAATATATATTGTAACATTCTATTTTCTTATAAAAAAGGAAAAATTTACTAATTTTTTAAGCTGTGGGCGGGGGGCAATATGTGGACAGAGTGGGATTTTGAGAAATGGGTTGTAACTCGTAACTCGTGGGCGGGGCAAAGTTTGTGGAGGGAAATTTGCAAATGGCTACTTTTATTTTGTTTGTATAATATATAAATATATAAATATTGTAAATATTTATTCCTTATCGAGCCCCTTATTGAGTTCTCGAGCCGAGCGAGGCTCAGCTCGGGCTCGACTCAATATCCTAATGAGCCAGGCTCACGAGCCCTTATCAAGCTGAGCCCGAGCCTCGCTCATCGAGCTGTGACTCAATAACCAACAATATCCCGAAGTATAGGAGGAGTGTTGTGTTCATACTCTTTAAGTTAGTGTTCTTCCTTTGCTTTCATTCTTTGATCCCTCACATGTTGCCTTACTTGTCTATACTTAGGGATATTTTACCCTAAGTATCGGACATGTTGAGGCGATGATTTTTTCATTCCCACCCTTGACCCTCCTTGCTTTTTGTATATAATTCACGATGCTTAGGATTAATTGATCCTAAGTATAGGGGGACAGTCAAATTCGTATTCTTTATTTAGTCATTGTAGTATAGACTTTCCTATACTGAGCATGATTTATGCCTTCCTTTTTCTCCTTTATCACTATAAGTACATAACTCAAGCTAAGTATGGGAGGCCGTATATACATTGTATATACTTTAGCAATAACTCATACTTTTGTATTTTTGAATAGTATGGATAATATACTATACAAGTAAGGGTATACGATGAATCAACTATAAAGAATACACTTTAATTTTCTATAAAACTTTTCAAGAATTCTTTGAAATTATGATAAATAAACTAGTTTGAATATGTTTTACAAAATGATTTGAAAAATGGTTCGAAAATATCTTGAAAAATCATTTGAAAATTATTTGGAAAACTTATCAAAATGTTCTTAGATTTTTGATAAAATATTTTTTAAAATGTTTGGAAAATTTTGTTTCATTTGTATAGAACATTTGAAAATTTATTTGTAATGATTTTTCAAATTGTTATAAACATATTTTTGAAAAATTGATATATATTATCGAAAAAATCTATTCAAAATGATTTTCAAATTTTGTAAATATTTGTAAAAAGTTTGAAAATTTTATTTGCAAAATAATGTTTATATTTGTAAAAATATTTTCAAATTAGTTTAAAAAACTTGTATATAATTACAAAATAAAATTGTTTATAAATATAGGATTTCCTTCCAATAGGATGTGGTCCTTCCTGAGTTCCGGAAGACCGCCCCTTTTTTTGTAAAAATTACAACGACTTTAGTAGAATTTGTATATTATTTTTATTATAATGTGCAATTTTAATGTTTGTATTATAGTGTGATGTTTTGTGTGTGGTTCTATATTTATAATATGCAGTTATAATACAAACTGTAAACATATTCTACTAAAGTGCACGTGTTTTCTAAAAAAGAGGGTGGTCATACTAAACTCAGGAAGGACCGTGTCCTACTGGAAGGGTCCCCTATAAGTGTGTGTGTCTAACACTTGTATAAAATAACCTGTAAACAACAACTAACACTTAACCTGCATAAATCCCTATGTAAATCCACTCCCAACTCTTGTAAATAAACACCTAAAAGTTTCAAAAAAATTTAAAAACCCATAAAAATTTGCAAAATGGTTAAAAATTCCATAAAAATTTGCAAAACATTTTCAAAAATATTGTAAAAATATTAAAAATAGAAAATACTTCACAAAAATGTTTTTCTTGCATTGCATAGCATTGCATTTTTCAGATTGATAAAGACAATTGAACTAGTCTATATAAAATCTGAAGCTTGGAGCAGTTTGGTTCTTAATCCACTTAATCACGTGAACCTTATATGAACTAGAGTTGAGGTGCTTCAGGTCTGCTCAACTTAATTCTTTGAGATCACAAGATTTAGTGAATATGTCATTTTGACTGCCTAAGTAGAATATTTCGAAACCCATGCATGACTCTTCTCAATAGTGACCTAACTTAGACACATCCAACTTACACTTAACTCAACTCAGTTGAAGTGGTAGAGGGCTGGATTTGACAGCATGAGAAGCAAGTTTATGAAAACATATGAAGTCACAATCTGTGGCTATTGTATCCCAACCCGATCCAGTAGCGACCACGTCTAAGGACAGGATGTCGTGGGTTGCAGCAGTGCTTCAAAAGAGGGATAGTCTACTGGATCAAGAGGAAAAATTATTCATTCAAAATCAAAAATTCCAAAAAGAATAGACAGTCAAAAATCAAAGAAAAAGCAATTCTCGTCGGAGTATGTATATATATTCAATAAGCAAGCTTGTACTTCAAAGTCAAAGATTGATGTGAGCATGCAGCTGGATGACTTGGCTACACTGGTCAAGCGTCCTAGGATAGGTAGATACACTGGCTACCATCCATTCTCTTGTCCACCTCCTCTTCTTGAGCCAGTTGTAGTTGAACTTAGAAGGGAATACCAAGCTCCTCGAGGAAAGAGTTCCTAGATTGGGGAATTAGGGTCACCATGTTGGAGAAGGCTGTCTGTTTACAACTTCAACCGAGAAGAGCTACATATCACTTGCACTGTACATGATAGACTCATAGTCATAAGGAACTGCGTATGATGTAGACTAGTTCCGACTTGGCTTTTGAGGAGACTTGGACATAGTTTATTGGTTCTTAGAGGTTTTTAAGTTTCTAGTATGATTCCCAATAAGGTTCCAACAAAACCTATAATCCGAAGGTCTAACTAAGCACCAAACTTTAATGTTATGAAGACAAGTTAAAGTTAAAATCAATCCAATGTACTTTTTATTTTCTTTATTTTCTTTTTCTGTACTTATTAGCATAAGTGTTTGCTAGGGACTGGCAAAGACAAGTATAGTGGTGTGATGAATCTCCATTTCATGACATTTATTCTTTCATTTTGGCATTAAATCCCTAGCTAAATGCATGCACATAACTTTAATTTGAACAAAATAACACTAAATAAATAACATATAAATAATGTATAGATATTGATATTTATTCTAAAATAAAAGAAAAAGAAAAGAAAAGAAAACGAATGAAGTGTTAAAGACACTGAGTGACCCTCGACACCGAGACCAGTCATCTTGATGACTTGGCCGACAAGGAATAAAGTAGAGGGAGACAGGACAGACCAGTTGTACAGAGAACAACTCAAAACCCTAATTTTGTTTACTCAGTATATAAGCTTTTGGGACCTATTTTATTCTTTATTATTTACACCTCATATAATAAAACCATCTACACGAAAAGTGTACATAAAAATACATAAAAAATACAAAATTGATTTTTCTCAAAAATAATACCGAGTGCACCCGGGACACTCAAAACAAAAGGCCGTAAACAAAACTTACCAACCCTGTATCTCCTCCATATATACTCAAAATTGAATAAAATAACGTTTATTGTTCATAAATTTAATTATATATTTAAGAATGGAGTTGACCTGCAAAAGTTGTCTTTTGGGTACCTATTGTATTGTATACTTGTATATAATAATAAATATATTTATTCTTAATATTTGTAACTCTCTTATATTTTTCTATACTGGTAAATATTATTCAAAATACATTGCAATAATGAAACTAGAATAACCTATTAAAAACGCGTTAAAATAAATAATATGTTACAATATAGGTAAACTATACATATATAAAACATGTACATATTTATCTAAGTAAAAAAATAAAATAAGAAAAAACAACTTAAACATATGAAAATGTGAAATTAAATAAGTTATAAATATATAAAATGTTTGTTTATAATAATAAAATATGAAATACAAAGTAAAAAATAAAATGCACTAAATATAAATATACATTTAAATGTTAGCATGCAGTCAATAACTTTGTAAAAGTAAATAAAAATACCCTAAAAATACTACATAAAATAATAAAATTTTTCATGTTTCAATTAAAAATTAATAAAATCATTTCTTATCTAATTTAATAAATATTTTCCACCATTCTTTTTCTTATTGGTCCACGTGGACTAATTAGGGCACAAGGATTCTTGACATGTGGGTCAACTGTCCTTGCACCCCCTGCAGCCTTTATCAGAACCTCGCCCATCCTCTGATTTCTCCCATATTTTGGGCCTAATCCATATCTCGAGGAAGCTTGCTTCCTTGACCATTTTTTTTGCAGAGCACTCCCCTCAATCACGCCATACCTCTGGCATGCCCTATCGATCATTCCATCAGTAACACACATGTGATAAAACCATGCCCTCACCTCTTTTTATAAATCAAATAAGGCACGCTATTTTTTAGCATGAATTTTCACCTGTAACCCCAATAGGACCTACTGGGTCGAAGCTTCAGATGAGAGCATCTGCCTCCCCTCCCTTGTCAACGAGGAAAAGGGTGGAGGTGGAGATCAGAGATCCAAACTTCATCAGCCAGCTCTGTTGAGCTTCTTCTACTCTAGGTATTAACACTTATCTTAGTTGTTAGGAGTAGTTAACTTAGTCACATTTTCATTTAGTAGCATAGATTTTACTTTAGTTGCCTTTAATTTCCATTAGTTCAATGTAATTTTAGGATTTTAATTAGATGTAGCCTTAAGCTCCAACTCGAATTCCCATTCAACTCTTCGTCCCCAACCCACCATTTCTCTTCATTTTCATTCTCCATTCGCTTCTTCATAGAACTCCCTTGTTTTCCCCATTTATGCAAGAATCGAGGTCCACTGAGTTCAGTAATCCGCCATCATCGAGCTCTGACATCTTGCTCACCCTCTGCTCTTCTAGCTTCATCAGAAGGTCGAGGATCTTCACCTCGATCCTGTGATACTTTCTGTTCAGGTATTGGGCTTCATCAAACCTTCTAAAGGAGATTCAAAGCCCAAGTTAAATCTCCAGGCCCTCCCAATCTCCAAGCCTTTTCCAACAGGGCACAAACTTCTTCGAGCCATCCGTAGATGCCTAGTATGCCCATGAAGCCGCTGAGCTTATTGCCGAGGTGTTTGGCAACCGAGGTAGCAAGAACTTGCTGATAGAAAGTTGGAGAAGAAGACCATCTTCTCCGATCTTCCATATACCTTCCCTACCGTAAGATCGAAGAGACAACCAGGTGTTATCGTAGCCATTGGATCTGTGGTGAAACGATACCCTCACCCATCACACGATCATCCACGTGGCACAAGCAGTGCCACCAGATAAAGCGCCTTATAGGGTAATTTATTAGTATTCCCTCCCCTTCTTGTATTTTCAAAGTAGTCTTGTAAATATAAATTTTAGTGTAAATATTTGTGTAAAATTTACATCAAATCTCCACACCTATTGTATATTACTCTTAGGTCCATGCCAGCTCACCTCACATGGACCCCCGCATGAGGCGAGGCATTTTATATTAAGGCCCCTCTAGGTTCTCTTTTATTAGTTTAGCCCGGGAATTTGTATGAAATGTAAAACATTTTGGATATTTGCACGCTAACCATTGTAGAATATTTTTATTGCAAAAATACCCCTTCCAAGAAGTTTATTTATTTCTTTTCTTGTCTATTTTTATTAAATAACTCATATTCCTTATAAATGTTTGAAAAAATGATATATGTGCTTAACATGATGCTTGTTCACACCATAATTTTTATTTAGTTGCTTTTGCCTATTTATTAAAGATATAATAGGAGCTATTTATAACTTGTCTACATATAAAAATACAAAAATAGAAAACCTATTTTAAAAATTCCAAAAAAATACACAATATATATTACTATATAATACAACTCTAGGGCAAAAGGCACAAAAAATATAAAATTAAAACACTAAAAATTAGAAAACCCTAAAAACTCTATACAAAATCAATAAAAATTATACAAAAATACAAAAAATAGTTATCTATTTCTTATTTTTATTTATATTATATAGTATATATTAAAAATCATTTTGGGAAATTTTGCACTTTTTATCTATTTTTAAAACAAAAATAATTCAGAATATATATTATGTCATTGTTTTGTATATTTTAATACATTAAAAATACCAAAAAAAGCAAAAAATATGTAAAAAATCATAAAATATAGAAAAACATGAAAAACACAAAAACATTTTTTTGTATCTTTTGGCTATATATAGTTATATATAAAATTATAGAACCTATACACACACACACACTATATTACTTATATGCTTGTTTTTTTATTATTAATTACAAATACATAATGTATATTTAAAACCTTTAAAAAATAAAAGTATTTTTTAATATATTTCCATATTTCTATAGTTTTTTTATTGCGCACCTTATATTTTATATATATATATCCATTATATGATTGTTACTATATGTGAAAAGGGAAGTTGTTATGTAGCAACCAACGTGGCTGCTACATGTGGCAGTTTCCCCAAATTTTTTATTTTTTTCAAAATTAAATCATGTATATTCATCTATATATCCCTCCTAATTTCTATTAAAATTTTGTAAGAAATGAAGACTCCTATGCCCTCCATCTAGAACATGTAATTTTAAAGGTATGAAATTTGCTATAATCGATTGTTCTAGATGGAGGGCATAAGAGTCTCTGTTTCTTACGAAATTTTAATAGAATGAAGGAGGGATGAATAGATGAATATACATGATTTAGTTTTGAAAAAAAATAAAAAAATTAGGGAAACTGCTACATGTAGTAGCCACGTTGGGTGCTATATGTAGAAGCCTCCCAACCTCTTACAATATAAAGATATATACTATATCTTTAAAAAAAGAAATGAAAATTGCAAAATTAAAAATAAAATAGAAAATTTTAAAATATAAAAAATATAAATAATAAAAACCATAAACATCAAATATAATCGAAAACCCGCAAAAAATGGAAAAAACTGAAAAAGTATAAAAAATTATTATTTATTTTATTAATAGATAATAGTTATACCTATCTAGTTTGCTCTCAGTGGTTCGACCCCTACGCTTGTTATCTATACACATCTTTATGTAGGGTATAATACATTTCACTCTGCATTTCATTATTGTTATATCATTATTGTGGGTTGATTGTTGATTGATTGACGAGTCGAGAGACGAGAGAGGGCCGATACAAAGACTGTCGGTTCCGATTTGTCGGACACCACATGCTCCTCCAAGACTGGATGTTAGAAACCTCTCATCGATCCTCAACTATGAAATGGCACCATTTCCAGGGAGCAATGATTATGATAGGATTACTTCACATACGACTCTTTTATTTTTCTTGTATTTTATTTCTTTTTATAAATAATCATTTATCTACTTCTGAGTTGTTGACTTTTCTACGAGGGCCTGCTACACGAGGACGATTTTCTAGGAGGCTGGTGTAGCCAAGTAGAGCGGAGGCGATTCCTTCTTTGTAGACCGACATGAGAGAGCAGGAGAGAAGACCAAGGAGAAGAGAAGAGCAAACTAGTCGAAGTATAAATTTTTTTTGTGAGAGCGACTCTTTTATTTTTGTAAAATACTTGTAACAATACATGGATACTTGTACATTCAGCACTCACAAGCCTATTTTACAAGGTATATTCACATGAGGGCTTTCTCGATTTTCACGACTTTTCTCGCATTCTTTTTTTGTTATCCCAATTTTCCGCATATTTTATTTTATTTCTCGCATTTTGAGTTTTTCTCTCTTTTATTTTGTTTTGTGTGCTTAAAGCCCTAGTTCTAGGATTTTATTTAGTGAGCTAAGTAGACTTAGGTCCACACACTTAATATAATTCTAAACCTATAGATCATTAGACTTAGTCAAATAATAAATCCATGCTTCCTGAATAGTAGTTCTTGCAAGGATGGTTTTCACCTGCACATATATATAATAGATTTTATTTTATGCATGGATCATCTTACAGTTAGATGAATGATATGGGAAAATCCTCAAGTGCATCACAGAAGCGTGATGATCGCATTGAATGCGATCGTGAGCGATTAGTCGCACTAGTGCTCGATGCAGCGGAAATTAAAAATTTTCTATGTTATGAAACCACATGATCCAAGAACACTTCTCGGATCGTTTCGTCTAAACCACAAACAAGTAATAGGATTACCTCTTGAAGCGTGGTTGTGATCAAGTCTCTAAACAAAGAGGCCTCCTATCTCAAGTCCGACCTTCAGAGGAGACGCTTGCGAACGCAGGGATGAGTCGCGGTGATCTCACAATCCAAGTAGTTGTCCAAGCAAAGGAACTCCTGATCTCGTCGCACGAGATCGTGTATCTTTTTCACGAGCGAGTAGCACTGAAGAAGATGGAGCACCAAGAATCGTCGAAGCAATGCGAGCCGATGATGGAGCTTTCTTCCTTCTAGAGGATGGTGGACGGCCACCGAAGAGAGAAGGGAAGATGGCACGTGAGAATGAGAGAGATAAAGCAGAGAGACTCTGTCGAGTCGGTGTAAGTCGAAGAGCAAAGCATGCCTCTTCTTATATAGGGTTTTGGGAGACCATGGAACCCAATCCATGGACAACACACAATCAACGGATGATATTGATTGTATCCCTTTGAACGGCTAGGATTGTTGTTGGTAAAACACAACAACAAGTGATTTAATTCAAATTAATTATCATTGATAAATCAATATAATTAATCTCAAATTAAATCACTTTTGACTAGAGATGGGATAATGAGAAGACCATTGTCCTCTCCTAAGAAGGGGGGCGACTACTTTACTCCTCAAGAGGAGTTGTAGCCGTCCTCTCTTATTAGAGGGGACTTGGTCAATCTCATTAATATATCATGAGATCTCATTATCTCATGATATCTCCTATAACTCTTGTTGAAATAATTTTCACAAAAAATTATTCCAAATTATCTTTTGAAAAATATCAATCAAGCCATTAAAAAAAATGTGAATCTCATTCACAACCCAAAACTAAATGTAATTATATTTTCAATTAATCATTCAATGTGAATCCCATTCACATTAACAATTAATCAAAAAATAAAAAACACAATACTGCTCTCTCTTATATATTATAAATCACATTTATAATATATATGACTAATATGGATAGTGCTATCCATATTATTCATATCCATGATAATAAATCACATTTAGTCATCTTGGATTTCTTTTCTCATGTGCCCAAATAATATGAATCATATTCACATTATTCATATCTTTGATAATTAAATCACATTTAATTATCTTAGATATCTCTTCTTATAATATGAATCAAATTCATATTATCCATGATAATTAAATCACATTTAATTATTAATTTTCTCGATGCTAGGATATAATTCAACTTTGGAATCATTCTTGAACTCTTTCAAGAATAATGCGTATTCTTCACAGGTACTTGGAGATAAGGACAGGGCGATTGTATTGTTCCATGTATAGTGACTTGGATATTGAGATCACATCTCAAATCTAGATCTCGGGCCTCCCATAGATGCTTAATTAAATCAAAACCGCAAATCTAATCTTCTCATTGCATCCAAATCACATTCATAGCAATGTCCAACATTTAGACCAAGTTCAGATTACTTCTCTACTGAGAGGAGTCACTAAAATCCAGACCCGTTTCCTCACTCCCTTAGAATGGAAGCGTCATGGTTATACAATCGTTTATGATCACATCACCCTCAGGTATTACCAATACCTGTACATCTTGCATACTGGAAGACTCAGAATAAACCCGAAGTATTAGATCAACTTTATACTGTCTACTTCAGGGTTTTATCAGTAAGTTTCTCATTTGATCATTGGGAGTTGGTATCGATCATATACTTTCCAAAAGCATATATCGCGCCCAGGTCTTGATCATATACTTTCCAAAAGTATATATCAAACCTATAAATTCAGTCAAGCTTCCAAAGCGAGACGACCGTGCACGCAATTTGATTCTTCCCAATATCTCATGAGTGAGCTCATTTCTTCCGGTTCAGTAATGATATGCCCTTATATGCACACCAGCGTGCCGGTGTATAGACCGTGGTTAGGTCATCAACCTATTGGTCTGCCAAATGTACATACTCAGACATATAGTAACACATCTATTTCTTGTCAGAGGATGCGTGCCTATATCGTGACAGAATACGATATAGGACTTTGGTTATCTCGATCTCGTGAAGTCAACTCTTTGACCTAACTAATTTGACACCTCTGAATCTCCATTCCTATGCAGAGGACCTGCATCAAGAAGTCGATCAGATATCAACCTATATGAGAAAGGATTGACATCTCCTACTCAGGCTGGAGATCATCTCTTAATCATCATTTGACAGTGCTTGATGAGTCCTCAATCTAACTCTTTAGATATTCATCCAAGCACCAGCCTCTATAATTCAATTATTGAATCAACATATGTATGATTATTAAGATGGCCATGGTACATAACCCTAATTCTACTAAGGAACCTATTATGCAAATTAGTTATTCTTCATTTCAGATCAGGAAATGATATTCGCAATAACATTTATTGCATAATGGCTCGCCATGGGCTAGCATGTCCAACAATCTCCCACTAGCCCAAAAAGCCATTAATGGGCAATCATTTAAACCCACACTCATGTGACAATCATATGCTATTTAGAAAATAGCTAGGTAAGTTGATCAGTCACTCTGTTCCCACGAGACTATGCCAAGTCCTTTTACGACACATGCATATCCCCAGTAACAGTGCTCGCATCTAATGCGAATGTTGCATCTTATGCAACCAATACTCAATCTTATTAAGGCAGTTATAGTGTCCTTGACACCATTGCTCAATAATTATTATAACCAGTATTTCCATAATCCTTATTAGAATACCTTTATTCCTTAAGATCTCTATCTCCTAAGGCATCTACATTAAGACCTTTTAGATCTCTATCTATAAAGTCTTAAGTTTTTGAAGATAAGACTTTGAGATCACTATCTCAAAAAATCTTGTCATTTATGAAGATTTTGTTATTACTGCAATCAAGTGTTTTCTCTCCATAGTAGGATTAGCAACACTTTACTACTCCCACTGCAAGGCAGATATCTGGCTTTTGTACATATCTAACATACTTTCAGCTTCTCGTAACTGATGCACAAAGGGCAACCAGTTTTAGCATTCACTTCCTCAACTCTTTGAGGGGCTATCCCTTTAGATAGGTCAGTACCAAATCTTAAGGGAAGGAAGCCTTTCTTGGAATTTCCAAGAATGGAATATGTCCAAGGTGTACTACAAATGTGACGGTCCTAATACCCTCTTCTCTTTTCTTATGAACAACTTCAGAACTAATATCTAAGAGGTATCATTAATATCATATTTCAAGATATGGAATAACCAGTCTATAAAACACTTATTATCATCCTTTTATCATTCCAAATGATTAGGATATTATCTACATTTAGCATGATGAACACATTGGTACTCCTACTAAGCTTCACATGGTTCATCAAGATTCTATTTGAAATCATAACATTTATAATTTCATCAAATCTTATGTTCCAACTACAAGAAGCTTATTTGAGTCCATAGATGGAGTTTCTTTAGATTGCACACCTTGCATTCCTCAATCATGAAACCCTGGGGCTACTTCATGTGTATATCCTCAAAGAGGTATTCATGGAGGAATGCAATATTGACTTCCATATCAAAGATGTCAAAGTCAAGTTGTGCACCTTATAATTAGCAATATTCTGATGGGTCAAAGCATGGTCACCGAAGAGCAAGTCTTATCGCAAGCAATGTCTTCTCTTCTGGTGTGTAGCTCATGGCTACGAACCGAGCTTTGAAGGTCTCTACCTTATCATTAGGTTCCCATTCTCTTGAAGATCCATTTACACCTTTATGGGTCTTACCCTTATAGGTGGATCCTCGAGGGTCCATATACAACACTTGTATATGAAGTGTACCTTAGACTTTTATTGCTAACATCCACTTTCCATGTCATGATCCTCAAGAGCTTCATCACATGAAGTCCGATCATTGTCAGACTTAACTGACACATGGAATACATCCTCAAACTCATTTGAAGAGGTATTAATGTTTCATCTTTAATTATCCTTTTAGTTTTAAATTTCAGGAGCCTCATTATCATCTCAAGATTAAATGAGTTCCTTTACTTCATTTTCATCTTGATTCTCAAGAGAGTCATCCTCTAAGAATCACATTCTCAGAAATGAGATCTTTTAAGAATCTCAAGGTTATAAAGTAGGTATCCAATAGCATCCTTTATTTTCCTAATGAAGCAGCACTCTCTAGTGCTCAATTCCAGCTTACTTGCATGGAATCTTATTAAGGATATATAATGTAGTCTCTACTACATATATACCGGGAAACTAAGACGAAATTATGTTAAAATTTATCATTGATCAAATCATGTCACACATGATCCAATTGTATCTCTTTACAACTCTATTGAGTTTAGGTTTAACAAGAAGAGTGAGATAGAAATGATATTCATATCTCCATAAGGTATTCTTTGGGTTTATCTAACATGTACAAGCTACCTAGGTTAGATCAAATTCATTTCACATTTCTTCAAACTTTGGTTCTAAACAAAAATTGTGAAATCTTTGAACACTTCAAAGGTTTCTTAGGTGAAGAGAAGAAATCTCATATCAATCATAATCATCAATAGATATTACATATCCATAATGTTTACTATGATATATATGATTCACACACATTAATATGTATGAGATCCTGAATACCTCGACATCTAACATCATTCCCAAATAAGGGTGTATTGGACATTTTTACTTTGAATACAATATTCACAAGTATGTAAGATTTGAAATTTTAGACATTCTAAAGTTTCATATCTTACTGGTCCATTGATCTCATCAACAAACATATGTCCGAAACTTGATGCCAGATCATTGTCAAATGATCTTCATCCTCCTATTGATCTTTTAAGGTTCAATTTCAATATTAGAAATCTTAATGAACCATTCGTTAATTTTCTAATTTAGTAGAGTCCACTAGATTCCAGATTACTATCTGAAATATATACATCATAACTCTTTATGATAGGTTTATTCCAGAATTCATGTTTATTTCCAACATTTAGAAATAAACTATGAGTGTATTCTTATATTTAGTTCATAGAGACATTCTCTACGACAAAGGGATCTCCCACTGAAAATGTGAAGTCCATCTATCCAATAGAGATTGTTGAAACAATTGCATCAAAATCCATGTAGATGACTATTAAACCTGAAGATCAAATTTTCCATTCTTCTAAAACATATGCAACGCATTGTAAGTGTTAGAAGATTGAGATACAATTATAAGACTTTATCTTGTTCAATAAGCAAGTCAATATCAATGATTTATGTAGATTATTCTGATGCTCCATCCGAGTCCTTCACTAAGGATTTTAGATAGACTTGATAGTCATACTATCAACACATCAACTTATTGCAGTATTGGCATTCATCCAACTCTTTGGATGTCATATGGAAGTCATAGAAGTACGGTCAACTCTTTGACTATCCTTCTCATCTTGGGTCTGACCCATGCTTCCACTGTGCTCCCTTTATCTATAAACAACCATTGCTTAAGACTAAGGATCTCTTATGTTAAATTCAAAAGAATTCAATGTAAGAGCATTTCAACTTTTATACATGCTTCATTAAATTCATACAAAATGAATATTATGAAGCTTCTTGAATTACTAGAGTATAGACAGTAGAATGATAACACTCATCATGTCTACATCCATCTAGACTCTCAAAACATTGGTTCAGGTAGGTATTCAAACATTTTGAATACATCATCTCTTATAGAGCTACCATTCTACATGATGCAGTGAACCATATAATTCATGATTAAATGTCTAGAGCACATATCTATGCCAAAATATCTTCTTAGGGTTTTATAAGGATTAATTTGACAATTACGATCATCGTCAACATGTCACTTCTAAAGTACATTCGATGAGATCAAGACTACAGAGACATACAGACCCTAAGGTTGTAGATCTATTGTCTATTTAATTGTCATTCCTCATTATTATGAGGAAACTTGCACATTGCAACCACATACAATATGTCTCCAACTGCAAGTACAATATCTGGATCATGAGTCCAATCCATGATATTTTACTGGTTATTATTGAGTATAACATTTAGTGAATTTTATGAAGGATTATCTGAAATAAGAAATTTGCATAAGCATATATATATTATATATACATATTTTACTTTGATTTAAGAATTTTTATATCAAAGTTGTCTTGCCTTGTCAACAATGAAACTTCATTCCCTTAATCACTTTCAATGTAAGAGATATTCTTACCATTATATCTCTAGCAAGATCTGGGATCTCTTTTCCTATCTTCACATCCCAATAATATGAGAACTTGTGACTCCGATAAAAAGAAGCGGGAACACATTCCACCTTGCAAGTCCAACTTGCATCTCCCAATTCGGTCTTTAACACCCGAGCCCACCACCCTAAGGTGATGTTGAACCATCATTAATTGAATCAATCGTAAACTGGCTTAATACTCGCTATACACAATCCAATATCACCCCAATAATATGAGGACTCGATATTGGGGTCACTACGTATACGGCCTTACTCTTTTGGGAAGCGAAGAGCCCGATCCAAATGGATTGTATGTAGGAGCTGTCACTTCGGACAGACGTCTCCTACATACAATATCTGGCGACGGAACCCTTCGCCTTAACGGGAGACCATGGATGTTACTTATGTGATCCTCCATATCATATTCAAATACTAATTAATCATTATGAATGATATTCATTGTGATTAATTCTTCCAAGGGAAATAACACATCTATTCATAACAGAGTGCTTTTAATAGGATATAATTAATTTAATCACATTAAATTAATTATCAATCCAATTTTTAATCAATAAACTTGATTATTACTTGAATAGTAGGTATAATCTCAAAGTACATATTATTCGAATTTTAATAATTAGAAAAATACACTTTGATTTCTTCGGCATTATCGAGTCCCTACCCGCTATCATGGTCAGTACTGACGGGAGTGGGACGGACCACAACCGGTGCAATCCGCTACCCTAATGCTCTCCGACTAGACATTATATCCACCTCAGAAAAGGATAATGCCAGATAGATCATTGTGTACTTTGAGATGCTCATCTGTTTTTCAACCGAAATTATGCCATATAATATTCATCAAAACCATTTTGATAATATTATAAGGAGATTTGATAAACAAATCCCCAATCCTATTCAAGCAACAAGGTTTTGTATGTAAAAGTTGTCCTACAACTATTGTAGAATAAACTCGAGTTTTTCATGAAAACAATGTTTGTTGGAAATTTCATATTAACCAATTGTGATCAATATCAACTACCTTATCAATTTTGGTTAATGAAATGTCATTCAAGGAAATAATTATCATCTTTAAATATTTCACATATATTTATCAATAATCATTTCAGAAAATTAACAATTAATTTCCATTAATTCATTTGAATGACAATCACAAGGTTTACGATAATCATGCGATTTCCAGCAATGTCCCTCACTAACTAAAAATAGCATATCTCATTCATTTTAAATCCAAATTAAGGAAAATCAATTTCAGAGATTGGTAACTTGATTTAAAAATTAAACCATGTGATAAACACGGATTTCCAGGCATTTTAAAATCATAATTAACATCTTAATTACGTCTCTAATCGCGACCATATCTTGAGAAAACAGAATCCAAATTACGCAAACTCAAATTCCACATTTTCCTTATTTAATGGGAAACATTATATATGTGATAAATTCATGTTTAAACATTTTAAACAGGGGCAAAAAATTATCACAAGACAGGGCTGAGAAATTTGAAATGTTTAAATCTTCACGAACCCAATCGAGCCCAAATCATCATAGGTTCATGGATCTCATCCAAAACCATCGACAGCCAGGCTCTGATACCACTTGAAGGATATGGAAAAATCCTCAAGTGCATCACGGAAGTTTGATGATCGCATCGAATGCGATCGGGAGCGACTAGTCGCACTAGTTGCTCGATGCAGCGGAAATTAAAATTTTTCTATGTGACGAAACCACATATCCAAGAATACTTCTCAGATCATTTCATCTAAACCACAAACAAGTAATAGGATTACCTCTTGAAGCGTGGTTGTGATCAAGTCTCTAAATAAAGAGACCTCCTGTCTCAAGTCCGACCTTCGGGGGAGACGCTTGCGAGCGCGGGGATGAGTCGCGGTGATCTCGCAATCCAAGTAGTTGTCCAAGAAAAGGAACTTCTGATCTCGTCGCATGAGATCGTGTATCTTCTTCACGAGCGAGTAGCACTGAAGAAGATGGAGCGCCAAGAGTCGTCGAAGCAACGCGAGCCGACGATGGAGCCTTCTTCCTTCTGGAGGAGGGTGGACAGCCACCCAAGAGAGAAGGGAAGTGGGCACGTGAGAATGAGAGAGAGAAAGCAGAGAGACTCTGTCGAGTCGGTGTAAGTTGAAGAGCAAGGCATGCCTCTTCTTATATAGGGTTTTGGGAGTCCATGGACCCCAATCCATGGACAACAAACAATCAACGGATGAGATTGATTGTGTCCCTTTCAACGGCTAGGATTGTTGTTGGTAAAACACAACAACAAGTGATTTAATTCAAATTAATTATCATTGATAAATCAATATAATAATCTCAAATTAAATCACTTTTGACTAGAGATAGGATAATGAGAAGACCATGGTCCTGTCCTAAAAAGGGGGGGCTACTCTACTCCTCTAAAGGAGTTGTAGCCGTCCTCTCTTATTAGAGGGGACTTGGTCAATCTCATTGATATATCATGAGATATCATTATCTCATGATATCTCCTATAACTCTTGTCGAAATAATTTTCACAAAAAAATAATTCCAAATTATCTTTTGAAAAATATCAATCAAGCCATTGAAAAAATGTGAATCTCATTCACAAATCAAAACTAAATGTAATTATATTTTCAATTAATCACTCAATGTGAATCCCATTCACATTAACAATTAATCAACAAATATAAAGCACAATATTGCTCTCTTTTATATATTATAAATCACATTTATAATATATATGATTAATATGGATAGTGCTATCCATATTATTCATATCCATGATAATTAAATCACATTTAATCATCTTGGATTTCTTTTCTCATGTGCACAAATAATATGAATCACATTCACATTATTCATATCTTTGATAATTAAATCACATTTGATTATCTTAGACATCTCTTCTTATAATATGAATCAAATTCATATTATCCGTGATAGTTAAATCATATTTAATTATCAATTTTCTCGATGCTTGGATATAATTCAACTTGGGAATCGTTCTTGAACTCTTTCAAGAATAATGCGTATTCTCCGCAGGTACTTGGAGATAAGGACAGGGCGATTGTATTGTTCCACGCATAGTGACTTGGATATTGAGATCACATCTCAAATACAGATCTCGGGCCTCCCATAGATGCTTGATTAAATCAAGACTGCAAATCTAATCTTCTCATTGCATCCGAATCACATTCAGATCAATGTCCAACATTTGGACCAAGATCAGATTACTTCTCTACTGAGAGGAGTCACTAAAATCCAGACCCGTTTCATCACTGCCTAGGAAAGGAAGCGTCGTGGTTATACAATCGTTTATGATCACATCATCCTCAGGTATTCCCAATACCTGTACATCCTGCATACTGGAAGACTCAGAATAAACCCGAAGTATTAGATCAACTTTATACTGTCTACTTTAGGGTTTTATCAGTAAGTTTCTCATTTGATCATTGGGAGTTGATATCGATCATATACTTTTTAAAATCATATATCACACCCAGGTCTTGATCATATACTTTCCAAAAGTATATATCAAACCTACAAATTCAGCCAAGCTTCCAAAGCGAGATGACCGTGCACGGATTTGATTCTTACCAATATCTCATGAGTGAGCTCATGTCTTCCGGTTCAGTAGTGAACCTGTATGATCCCTTTGAGAGATCGTATTACTCATATGCCCTTATATGCACACCAGCGCACCGGTGTATAGACCTTGGTTAGGTCATCAACCTATTGGTCAGCCAAATGTACATACTCAGACATATAATAACACATTTGTCTCCGGTCAGAGGATGCGCGCCAATATCGTGACAGCATACGACATAGGACTTTGGTTATCTCGACCTCGTTAAGTCAACTCTTTGACCTAACTAATTTGACACCTCCGAATCTCTATTCCTATGCAGAGGACCTGCATCAAGAGGTCGGTCAGATATCAGCCTATATGAGAAAGGATTGCCATCTCTTACTTAGGATGGAGATCATCTCTTAATAATCATTTGACGGTGCGTGATGAGTCCTCAATCTAACTCTTTAGATATCCATCCGAGCACCAGCCTTTATGATTCAATTATTGAATAAACAGCTGTATGATTATTAAGATGGCCATGGTACATAACCCTAATTGTATTAAGGGACCTATTATGCGAATTAGTTATCTTCATTTCAGATCAGGGAATGATATTCACAATAACATTTATTGCATAATGGCTCGCCATGGGCTTGCATGTCCAATAGTAGACTGCTAGAGTCAGGTATGCATCCTCATCTCTAGCATCCACATTCATTTCATTTTTCATGCATCAGAATTTCCAAACTCTTTCCCCTGTGTTTTTGGACCTAGCCAATAAAAGGAATCAGAAAACTCGATAGGCATTTTATTTTTCAAAAATACCAAAAACGTGATAACAATTTAAAATTGGGATTGGTAATTATATTTGACCCTAAAACCAAAAGTAAAGGACAAAAGTCATTGTTTTGGGGAGAGTTAACCCCCACATTGTCGTAGGGTACATTCCAATCTGAGTGAGGCACATACACATAAGTAATAGAGCCCCCATCCCCGAACTTGTGCCCTAAGTGCTTGGGTTGGCTCTTGGATCCTGTTATTGCTACAAGCACTTTCCTCTAACTTTAGACGAAGTGATGCGATGTTATGGTAGGTGTGCTACGTCGAATGGAACACAACAACTCTAGGCGACTATTCATGACATTTTTGATGCCCTACTTCGAAAGGCCATGAACCTTTTGCCTGCATTGCACCCAAGAAAAGAAAGAGATGTAGTAGGATTGAACACCACATTATTACCATGACCACTTCCCATGCCATCACACACATCATCTTCAAATAGGAAAAGGGACATCAGTACACCCTTTGTTATATGTGTCATTCCTAACAATCACTTTGATCACACTTCCTTAACAGTGGTGCATCGATTAATTTAATACCAATATCACCTATCTAGTCACTCAATCTAGAGCACTTCAAGAAAAATAGTACGAATTATCAATTTGCTAATCGATCAATAAAGAGGCTAAAAGGTATTCTTGAAAACGTTGCATTCAGATCTAAGGTATGAGATACACTGTCTATTTTATTGTATTGCCCATGGAAACCCTCATCTCTATGGAGTGCACTCTATCATCCTGGATCGGCCTTTCCTCGCTATGACGAAGATTGTTATTGATTACAAATCTAGAGAGATATGCTTTTTTCCCACAATGAGAGCATTCTGATTGAGACAATCATTGAACCCAATGCTAGTCTGAAACCCACACTTGATTAAAGCGTACATGGGTAAGCCGAATCAGAGCACTACGTACTTGTTGCTGAGATCACAGATGTTTTCTATACCATGGATGATACTGATACGCTAGACGTCCTCTTCAAGGGGGAAGATTCATAAAGCATAGACAGACCTTTGTGTTCCTTCTTCTTGTGAGTGGCAACTTGTTGATGAAATCTGCAACATTTACACCATAGACACCTTACCGCATAAGGCAGCTTTAGGAGAGACTTCCCAGGCCAGACCTGACCGTACTACTCCCATTAATGAGTTCATGCTTTTTTTGTTTTGAGACCACTAGGGATCTACACCATGTCCATTCGAATCGGGTTGTGTCAGCTAATGACCCCAATATCGATTTGCACCTCCTCAGATCCATTCTTTAGTGGTTGTGAAAGAAGGTACAATTTGTACCTTCTTGATCATTGTAAATTCATCACCTTGTATATTCACTTTCATTTCTTTCCTTCCATCTACCGTTTCTCTCATCCACCATGATATGTATGTTTTCCTTGCTTACAATGTGTTTTATCGTAAGTATAGGGGAGGTGGATGAGACGAGTGTCCATTCTTTGTTCTGTTTATACTCCTATTATTTCCTATACTTAGGGATCTCTTACACTAATGACGAGCGCAGAATCTACCCTTTCTATGTGGTCGGATTGACTTGTGCGTTGCAGTCGGATAGATTCGCGTCGATCAAAAATAACCGCACAAAATGGATGATTCGTCGAATGAGTTTAATGCGGTTTTATGTTTATTTAGCCTGGGCAAGCCCCAGGGTCGACTCAAGGAGGCAAAGGAACAACTCGTGATCAAGTTAGAGGGATTAGATTACGGTTTTCCAAGTGGTTTTTTTTGGTATTTTTTTTATGTGATAAAATGCCAAATGCAAGCTATGAATTGGATTAAGTTAATACGAAAAGAACCAACTTAGCCAAATTTAATTTTAATGTGAAATAGAACCAAATTAGCCAAGTGATATTTTTCCTTATAACCTAATCCAACAGTGAGTGCGAAATGTATTTTTTTTGGAATTTTTGTGTTTAAAATGCGCAAATGAAAAATACAAACTTTTTTAGGGTTTTTATGCAATTTTTCGTGAAAATGAAATGCAAAAATTATGAAAAATTTATTGAAAGTTAAATATGATGCAATGAAGCTACACTAATATTTTTGGAATTTTCTGACATTTTTTGATTCTTTTATGTATATTTTACTGAAAATATAGCGACTGCGGGTATTTAATTTCTAATAAATCCACAAAGCTAAATTTTCCAGAGAATGAATTATCTCGAATAGATATTTTAATGTGGAAACCAGGAGAGTTGAAATTTCTCAAAAATAATTTTCGTGGATCTAATTAAAAATCAATTACACAAATCGCTCTAGAATTTATATTATGCAAACGACAACTCCAAATTGGACGAAACTTGGACATTAATTAAAGTACAGTAAAAGGCATCATTCACAATTTTTTCGCAATTTTTGGAGCAATAAATGACTATATGCAAATTTCAGAGTGTAAAAGGGAAAAATATCTTTGATTTTTGATCTATGATTTTTAATAAAATGTCAGATGCTCACAAAAATACACTTAAATAATAAGAAGATAAAGAATGAATTTCTCTACAACATGCTATTTTTCATTAAATAAAAAGATGCTAAATGACTGTCCAAATTACCATGCAAAGTCAGGGTTATAAGTGCAATACTGAAATGCAACTAACAAGCTCAAAATGTGCACGGGGGCACTTTTGGAAATACAAACACTGTACGGACTAAATATGCAATTTTTCGAAAATATAACTAAAAAATAAATGGACCTTTCTTTTCTCCTCCCCACGATAGGGCACGCAAGGGGAGGGGGGCTCTTTGGAGGCGGCAGCCGCACGAGGAACCGAGGCGGCGCGAGGTGCGGGCGCGCGGGTGCGCTGCTTGGAGGGGACGAACGGCGGGGGTCCAGTGGGCGTTGGAGCGCCGCTCAGCGGGTAGCGCGACTGCGACCGGAGCTACTGGGCGGCGTCGACACGACAGAGGGAAGGCGCGCGGAGGCGCGTGGTCGGCTGGAGCGGACTGCTTGTTGCTGGAGGAAGAGGCGACGCGAGGTGGCGGCAGCGAGCGCCACGTGGAGACGGCGGAGGCGCGCGCTGAGGTCACGTTCTTGGAGGCGCGCGCTGAGGCGCGGCTATGGCGGTTGGATCTGGGCCGCGGCGTCGATGTGTGGTGGCGCACAGCGGCTGGAGGAGCACGCTGGAAGCTGGCCGCGCGGAGGTGGGCCGCGGCCAGGGGCGGACAACCGCGGGTGGTGGCGCGGGATCTGGAGGCAGGAGCGGGCGTGGTCGGCGGCCTGAGTGCGGAGGGGGCTCGCGGGGACGGCCGCGGAGGTCGGCCGCCGGGCGGCCAACAGCGGGGATGTGCAGACCTGTTCTGCAATTTTTTGTTTTTTTTTTGTTTTGATTTTTTTTGTTTTTATATTTTGTAAACAGGAAATAAGATATGCAAATGGTAATGATTGTGGATGTATGCAAGGGTGATAATGAAAAAAATGCAATGATAGCGACGAATGATGGAGGTGAATGAAAATATTTTGGTGGTGATAAAAAATGAGGTGATTGTGATGATGGTGACTGATGTGGTTTTTTTTTGTTTTGTGATGAACAAGATAAACTAATAATGTTAGATAAAGAATTGACAAGGAAAAGTTGAGGGATACTTACCTGTGATTGCCGAAGGTGGAGCCGCGTTGTGCGGCTTCCGTCGTGGCCTCGAGAAGGGTGGCTGGATCCTTCGAAGCTGAGCGAGTCTAATTGGATCTCGCAACGCGGCAATGGTGAAGCCGCGGATCTCGCCTTGAGGTTGTCGTCGCTCGACTCGTCTCCTGCAGCTGTCACCTGAAGGTTAAAGGGGCTCGACCTCACTTATCTCGAAAACGGCGGATGGAAAACAATGGAGGAGAAGATGGGAATATAAAGAGGAAGAGGGAGTTGGAAAAGAGATGGAGAGAGTGGAGAGAATGGTGGAAGAAGTGGGGAAGATGGTGGCTTGGAGTGGGGAGTAAGAAAAGAAGAGGTAAAAGGGAGATTAAATAAATAAGATAATAAAATAAAATAATAGGCTACTTAAAATAATTAAAATAGTAATAATAAAATAATAATAATAAATCCGAAAATAATAAAATAAATTCGAAAATAATAAAATAAAGGGGTGACATGTGGCGGCTCCAGGAGCAGCCACATGTCGCTCCTAGAAAAATCAAAAATTAAATGTAAACAAAAATCAAAAAGAAATAATAAAAGAGATTAAATCAAAAAGTGGTCAACACGAAAGTTGCTCGTCTCGACAAGATCTACAACTTTCGTGAAGGGCCGAAAATCAAAGAAAATCATCTGTACAAAGTGTATTTTTGGGTGGTACCTTATAGATATAAAATACCGTATTTTTCCTTTTATAATTTTTTTTGTCATTTTTAATTAAGAGAAAAATCAAAATAAAAATAGAGAAAATATGAGAAGAATATTTACAACTTAATCTAATTTTTTTGGATTTTTAATAATTAAGAAAATAAAATGGTAAAATACAGGGGCAAAATGGTCATTATGTATAATGTACAAAAGGGGCCCAAAACCCAAGTTTTGCATACGAGCTCCGATTTGGATGAAATTAGTCTTGTTTCGAAGGTCTCTGAATGTATATTACTTTGAAAGTGAGTAGACCTAATTCGGAGGTCGTATGAGAGAGATATGTGTGTTTTAAGGTCTAAGGTCTCCAATTGGGTTTGGGGTTTTATTGAGTAATTTTACAGGTTAGTATTTTTTTGATATTTTTCTTTAATTAGTGTTAGTAATATATACACAATAGAGTTGGTTTTATTGGTTTTGGAGTTAGTATAAAATACATACAAATAAGGTATTTTATCTAATATACAGGTGGATATTTACAAGTGAATTCGGCTTCTTATTTAATGCAAGTATGAATGCTAAAATGCAGATATTATGCTTGCGTGCATGAATGTTATTTATGCAATATAAGTGGAAATATGCTGCTATTTACTCGGGAACAAAGCTCTATTTTCAACTTTTAGAGTGATGAATCACAGATTCATCAACCCCCTATACTTAACCCTTGCTCGTCCCCGAGCTACTAAATGAAATGCAAAAGTGAAATGATTTTGGGTTCCATACCAAGGTCATGAACAAAAGTTGAAAATGGAGCTTGACTCTACCTTTGGATTAATTGTGTGGCGGAACCTTATTGGGATCTGAATTTAAGACCTAACAGACTTCAAGTTCCACAAGTCTTCTATTCAAGACGCCTCAATAGTCAGGTCAGAACAAATCCTCAGACGCAAATTTCTGATGACTATGATTCTTACTTGTACTGTGTAAGTGAAATATAGCTCTCCACATCAGAAATGACTCGGAACCAGCCTCCTCTAACAAGGTAACTCAATAACCCGGTCCAGTAACTCTTTCCTCGAGGAGCGGGGTATTCCCTTCTAAGTTCAAGTGCGACCAACTCAAGAGGAGGGGGTAGAGAAGATAATGGACGGTAGCCAGTGTAGCTACTTATCCCGGGATGCCTGACCAGTGTAGCCAAGTCATCCAGCTGCATTTCTTTACTAGTTTACATACTCCGACAGGTATTATTTTTTTCTTGGACCTGTCTGATTTTTTTGGAGTTCTTTCATGCATTTTTTTTTTCAAA
Source organism: Ottelia alismoides (assembly GCA_037367405.1). Taxonomy (NCBI): domain Eukaryota; kingdom Viridiplantae; phylum Streptophyta; class Magnoliopsida; order Alismatales; family Hydrocharitaceae; genus Ottelia; species Ottelia alismoides. The sequence goes on along the minus strand of JAZKJV010011362.1, from coordinate 26,371 downwards.
AAGAGCAGCATGTACATCAGGAGTTTTTCCTCTTGAGTCAGTAGACTATCCCTCTTTTGAAGCATTATTGCAACCCACAGCATCCTGTCCTTAGATGTCAACACCACTAGACTAGGTTGAGACGCACTTCCCTCCCTAGAGGAGGATGGATGTTTCCACCCGTGTGCTACTCCAAGCTAAAGGATTCTACCTCCTCACCACCTCATCAATGAAGAGCTACGTGCATAGTGCTTGTCCAAGTTAGGTCACTGTCTATAAGAATCATGCATGTGCACGAGATATTCTACTTAGACTAATCAAGATGACATGTGAACATAGACTTGCGGACTCAAAGAATTAAGTCACTTGACCTGAGAAATCTTAACTCCAGTTCCTATAAGGTTCCTCTGAAATTAGGTGGATTAAGGTCAAATCAAGTCCATCCTCAATATCCACTCATAACTTGGTCCAGAACCCACTAGCTTTCCACCTTGCATATGCAAGATATGCAGATGAGATGCAGATGACATGCTATGAATGAAATGCAAGACTTTTTTTTTTGAAAATTCAAGATAATATGCAAGAGTAAATAAGAAGCCTTTTGTTTTATTTTTCTGGAATACACAACTTTTTTTATTATTTACAACAATTTTTAGTTGATACAATTTGTACGTAGTATACACGATTTTTTTTGGTATATAACAAATTTTACAACAGATTTTACAAAAGTATGTTTTACAAGAATTTTACAACTTTTTATACAAGTAATATACATATAGTACATCTTATACAAGTATACAAGATTTTAATTTTTTTTTACAAAAGGTTTGCAAGTATTATACAAAAATTTTTTTTTCAATTTTTACCCACCCATAATTATTGCAAAATATATACAAAAATACGCGAAAATACGTGAAAGTACGAGCTATGGGTAAAGTATATATGTAATATATACACGCCCCCCTATACTTAGCGTGTGCTATGTCCTCAGAGCACGAAAGCGACTAAAAAGACATAGCTCGGGCTAAGCGTAGGAGAGCTAAAATTACAAAAGTATAGAAGTCGTCTCGCCCCCCTATACTTAGGCTCTGGCAGCCTAAGTGTAGAAGAAGATCAGAAATGGGGCGGACGGGGGAAAGATGGGAAATGGATGAATATATACACGGCGGGCATCGGTCCCCCCTATACTTAGGCTCTGCTCAGCCTAAGTATAGGACATGAGTGAGTATGAGAACCGATGTGATCTGGAGGATGTACAATGAATAGATGCGGGTCACTCTCCCCCCTATACTTAGGATCTGATTATCCTAAGTATAGTCATGAGATGATATGGAATCGGGGCGAGTGATTCAAATCACTGGGTAGGGAGGGAGAGAAAATATATACAAGAAAAGAGTGAGAATATACCAGGATTAAGAAGGTTTGTGATGTACCTTCTTGCGGACGCAAGGAGGTGGATAATATACATAAGTGTCGCTGTCGGAATCGTCCTCAGATGAATAATAGTGAGGTGTAGGGATCATCCAACGCGGGTCGACACATGGCTGCTTGCTTAGATAAGGCTTGAGAACAGCCGAACTGAGCTCACTCATATAAATCACCTTATCCGGACCAGATGAGGATTCCTCTGAAGCTTACTTCTCCGGAGTGGTGAAGGAGACTTTCTTAGTCGATTTTCTAGAACCTGAATCATTGACAGGGAGATGAGAGCGACGCGCCTTGAGAGGTTCGGGGGAACATCCCCGGCAACGGCGCCATTTGACGAGCCGCAAAATCAGCCCTTTAATAATGCTAAATTAGCACTTGGAAGTGTCGGTGCAGTCGGGCCGATTTCGGTCGTCAAAGAGATCACCTCATTTAAAGATATGCGATGATAAGTCAAAATGAGGCGATCGTTATTTATTTTACTTGGCAAGAAACCAAGGTCGAACTCAGGGACACGAGCCTCTCTCGTATTAATCAGATTTGAGTCTATTTAATCAAGTGTTGAGTTAAAACATATAGGTCAAATTCATGAAGAGACAACAACACAAAGCCATGCATTACAATTAAACATGCATTTTTTTTATCCATTTTTATAATGCAAATAAATGAACATGCAAAGCGAATGTTATGCCCAAAAATAATAATCACTTGAGTCATAGAAAAAAATGCAAGTTAAACTGAGTTAACATTAAGAAGCATTCTACCCTCATTAAGCAAGTGGGCATGATAAACATCACGGTCCATAGTGTCAAATCTTGACTTAAAGCATGCCATAATAAAGAGGACGAGAAGAGCTTCAAAACGAAACTGAAATCAACTCGATTGGAGCTATGTAGCTCAAGATATGCAAGTTCAAAGATAAGGGCATAAATGAAAGAAAACATGAAATGATAACTACAAAAAGGTCCCTGGGGAGGACTAAAAGGTAAATAAAATAAGTTCGGAGGCCTTCCCTGTAAATATACCAAACGCGCGGGGATCTTTTTGCAAATTGAAGAAATTCGGAGGGCTTCTCTGCAAATTGCCCAGGAGGCACGTGCCAAGCACGCGCCTTCCAGGCTCGGATGTCGGCTCGGCAGAGGCTCGGCGTAGCTTCGGCTTGGCTTGGACGTAGGCTCGGGCTGATGCAGGTTCGGAATAGGCCCGGGTGTAGGCTTGGAACTCCCAAGCCTGGAGGGTCGGAGACGGAGGCTCGGGCAAGTTCTGGTAACGCCACGTGGTTCATTGTGAACCACTGGATCATGGGAATCGGGCGGTTGCTGTGCGTAAGTGTAGAGTTGATGTGGCAGCGTTGAGTCCGTCGGATCGAGATGATCCGACAGACCATTGGCATTGATGGCGTGGCTTCATCGAGTCCGTTGGATGGTCGCTGAGATGGGACCATCCAACGGTCACTATGCTTCGTCCTCGAGCCTTGGCTGGCGGCGACTTTGGAGCTCCGGCGAGGGAGCTCCAGCTCCGCCGTTCCTTCCTGGGTACGGTGGAACTCGCCAGATGCTACTGAAAGATCGTCGATGAAGCTCCGAGCTCGGTCGAGGCGATGGTCCCTCTGGCGAAGACCACCAGATCGCTGGAGTCGAGGACGGCCGAGGAGAAGTGCCCTCCGGTGACGCTCTGATCATTGAGAAGACGACCTGCAAGGTTAGTCCTATAGTCGAAGCACGAGAAGTGGTTGCGTGAGTGAGTGAAATGGAAAGCTCATATGGGGCGGAGAAGGTGAGAGCTCGGGGCTCCTCCACCGTGAGGGCGGAGGAGATGGTCGGAGGGTGACTAGGGTCTGGAAGAAGGGAAGAGGTGATCGGAGCTATGCGCGGCGAAGGGGGGTTGAAGGCGGAGCTTTTGGGAGGAACGATGGAGCGGGAAAGGGGGTGAAGAAGCTACGAAAATTGGGCAAAAATAAGAAGAAAAACAACGAAAGATCAGAGAGCTTACCTGGGCAATGGCGGTCGAAGGGCCTGGGCTTGAGCTCCGAGAGGAACTCGGGGTCTTCGCAATGTACTGGGCGGCCTCCCCAGCGAGCTCGGGCGGCTATAGGTCGCCGCAGCTCCGCCGTAGAAGGCGGAGGGTCTCACCAGGGGGCATCGTCGTCTTCGCTCGATCCGGCCACCTCCCCCTGTCACTGGGAGGTGGCGGAGGGCTGAGCGAGCCCCCGTGTAAAGGCGGACCGGTTGGACTGACGGGAGGAGCGGAGTATTTGAAGGGAGAAGTGGCGGTGGAATGTGGTGAGAACGTGGATTTCGAGGGGGAACTGGGTCAACTGGGGAGACGAAGGTAGTTAATGGAGGTGTGCGCGAGGGAGATGGATGATGGGGGAAGACCCGGCGGTGGTTGGCGAGGTGTGAGGGGCTCTGGTGTCGTGGAGAAAATTAAAAGGGGAAGAGGTGCGCGAGTGGAGATCGTGTGCGAGAGGGAGAGGGTCGAGAGGTAGACGATGGTGGTCGGCAGTTGGATCTGATGATCCAACGGCGGGTATTTGGGCGCGAAATGACGGGCAAGATCAAATCGGGGGATGGAGTGATCGATGGCAGATGAAGCTGCCACGTGGCGAATCGAGAGCGAGGCGCCATCGGAGGGTGGTGATGAGAGATGGAAGTTTATCGAACGGCGGAGGGAAATAAGTGGGAGCAGCGGCCAAGATCAAATCTGGGGCGGTGCAATCGAAGGGATCAGGCGCTGCCACGTGGCGGGCTGTAAGAGAGGCGGTAGCGAATGGCTTGGATGGGACCAAGGGGTCGATCGGATGGATGAGATTGGCCCAAGAGATAACGGTCAAGATGGAGGATCTGAATTGCGATCAGAGGGCAATGGTGATGACACGTGGCACGCTCTGGTGAGAGCGCTCACGTGCGGTTTAGATTAGGTGCGGGTCTGATCGAAGGGCTGAAGGCTAGCGGCTGGCGTGGAGAGATGGGGGCCGTTGGATCTCAGGGGAAGATCCGACGGCCCAGATCGTAGGCGGGTATGCCAAGGTGAGCGGGCCACGTGGCTCACCCAGATTGGGCCACGTGGCCCAATCAGATTATTGCAGAAGTATTTTTGATTTTTGGAGGCCAAAATGGCCGAATTTGAGAAAACTCAAAACATGAAAGTTGTAGATCTTGACGAGATCTACAAGTTTCATGTTGACCAAAACTGGAAAAGAAATCAAACAAGGACCCGAAATATTTTTGAGGGTATTTTTAAGTCTAAAAATACCACGAATTTTATTTTGTCATTTTTTTGTGATTTTTAATTTATTAAGGACTCTGTTAATTATTAGACAATAACAGGGATTTATTGACAAACTTTTAAGCAAGGGGGTTAATTATGGGAAATAAAGATGATGAAACTGAGGTTCATCACCCCCCTATACTTAAACTATGCTCGTCCTCGAGCATCAAAAAGAATGACTAAGTTGGATTAACCCCCTTGTGCATGTGAATACAGGATCCAAGCTGATCAAATCGACTCGACTTTAAAGATCCAAAATTCTAGAGTTCAACCCAGCCTTAATCAAGAGGCTTCCAATTCCTCTATTTTTCTAGACTCTCTCTGATGTACATATAAACTAAAGGATATGAAGTTTAGTGTTGACTGCAATTCTGAGAGTAGAGTCAATTCGTCACCCAATATCTTGGTCCGAGAAAATCTCCTAAGGACCCAATCCTCAACACTAGGGAATAAATCAAATCTTGCATTCAGTCCACCGTCTCTTTAGTTGTCAGACTTAGAAAATGTAGATGGCAGGCCAGAAATGGAGGGCATGGGATTGTGTCAATTCTTCTCTCCCTCTCATTGGAACAAGGATTCTCTCTAGTGCCTTTTTACGCAACACATTTTTTTGGTGTTGATCAGTGCGTCCGTCATGAGAAGTTGGAGCCGTCTGCACTTGTTTTCCTGGGAGTACACCGGGGTGTGTCTCTTTTGAGTACCTATCGTACCTTCGACACCCAGACTTGTAGCATTTACGATGCAGAGCCCTTTTTTGGTGCAAGCCCGACTCCTGGTCCTAATAGCGGTGGTCCAAGTGGACACTTTGAAAGTTTGGGAGCGCTCGCCTTTGGTGGAAGCTCTTTGATTTGTAACTTTGTGGAATGAGAGATTTTCTTTGAATTTCATTGACTTGTATAATTGGTGGCTAGCTCCACTGCTTTTACCAAGAGTTGGCGCACACTGATCAACATTTTTATTTATTTTTCACACCCAGGCACTTAGGTTAATGTCAAGAAATTAGTATAAGAATCAAGTTCTCATACTGGCTAATATTGCTGACACTCAGGTTTCATGAAGCCTCCAAAGATTTTATCCCATCCTCGAGCATCATTAGATCAAATCCAAACTCGACTTCCTCATCCCAATCCCTTAGGTGAAAAATCAACTCATCTCATCAAAAACCGCAGTCGTGTATGTGATGTGCTGATCATATTCTTTTGTCTGAGACTAAGCATGGAATATAGCATGCAAATCTAGAAACTTAGGGGAATGTGGATGATTAAGTCTAAGACCCTGATGGCTAAGGCTGGTTAACCTAAAATCTCAAAGACCTCAAAAAGCTGAGTCTCCTTGACCAATTCAGATCCTGGGTGAAAGTGAAAGTGTAGAGGACTAATCCAACTTCTTCAAAAAACGAGACACTTTTTTTTTAACTTCAAGAGATATTAGAACTTCCTAAGCTCAATTGAGCATCCGCAATTCAGCTAGTATGGATGTAAGTACAGGTCGAAGCCCGTTGCTTGAGGATGGGGCCTTGCGCGATGTCCTCTAAACCATCCAATATGCTAAGGGCGAACCCTCACTGAATGCGGCTGACTTAATTGGGTTTAGTAGTGACTAATGACTCTTAAAGGATTTTTAGGAGTTTTCTGATTTTTATGGATTTTAATAAGAGAGTTAAAACACAAGTTAGACTCAACTTTCCTTGAAAAGAGAAGGCAATTTTTTCAAAATCATGTCACACAAATAAAAAATTTTCAAAACATTTTCAAAAATCATTTTCGAAAATATTTCTATAAAATAGTGTATCATAATATCGAAAAACCGCAAAATCCTTTGAGTTCTCTTAGTCCAATGAATTTTTTACCTTAGCCAAAAAGTTTTAAATTTTTCAAAATTTTCAGATTATAGCTAAAGTAAATATACGGTATATGCGGTATACCCCCCTATACTTAAACTTTTCTATGTCCTCATAGCACTAGATGTTACAAGTACATAGGTCCATTTAAATATAGAAGAATATACGGGAGCTAAGAGGGGCTCCCCCTATACTTAGGTTAGAAATAACCTAAGTATAAAGGCCAGAAAGAAAGAGTAGAGAAAATCATGGGGACTCGGGTCCCCCCTATACTTAGGCTGAGATTAGCCTAAGTATAAAGATGAGGATTGATGATTGAAGGAACCCAAGGTTAACGAAGAATAGGAATGAATTTACAAGTGAGCGGTTGAATCTTTGGAGATGAAATGGAGTGACTAAGGTTTTAGGGTTGTGTAGCAAACATGGCTCAATTCAAGCAAGCAAACCCTTAGTTTCACCAACTCACACATGAAACCAACCAAGGTTGGTTAATTATCTTGTCTGTTTTATTGGTGATAAAACGTTAAATAATTACGCGAAGAAAATGTGAATCAAGGCGTATGCGCGGGTGTTGCTCTCCCAAAACCGAATTTTTACTCCAATTTAGGTTGACTTGCAATTAACAGTCCCAATTTTATTTTAAATTATCACTGAATTAAGGTTAGCACATCAATCAGAAAATCATCGTCTACTGTTCATTCCATTTTCCATTAAGCCTAAGTGATCAATCTAGGAAATGAAAGCCGTGAAAAACATGTATTCGATGAAGAAAAACGCGATCTAGGCTAAGCGAGAAATCATGCAGTGATTTGACGATAAAAGCCGCGAAAAAACTGGGGCCGTTTTGAAAATCAAATCCAACATGTATGCAAGTCGAAAAAGCCGCACCTAATCATGCATCTATTAGCGGTGATTGATCTTCATTAATTTTATCTAAGTGATGCGAGATTAAGTGCGTTTATATTTAAAGTGTGTCCTACCTACGATCAAGCACAAGAGAATATGAAAAATGAGCTCGGAGAGCCGCGTGCCTAGTCCTAGGTCGACACTCAAGTGGGGACGATCCCCACACAACCACAATCGTTCGATTACAATCGCGAGTCTTCGATCGAAGACCGCTGTAAAAGACGAATTATTAAAAATATAATGCAACAAAAAAATGCGAGACATTTTTTTTCTTCTTTTCTTCCTCCTTTTCTCCAAGCATGCTCCTGCGGCTCCTCGCAGCGGGGAACGTCCTGCTCCTCGCCTCCTTGATCCATCAAGGGCCCTGCCACAAAAGCAATGATTAGATATCAAAAAAGGAAAGAGAAATTTTATATGCAAAATTTGCGGTTAATTGACCTATAAAAAGTAACACTAAATTAAACACACAAAAATCCAAAAAAATAAAAGAAAAGAGTCGTGTCCCCGGCAACGGCGCCATTTGACGAGCTGCAAAATCTACCCTTTCTATGTGGTCGGATTGACTTGTGCGTTGCAGTCGGATAGATTCGCGTCGATCAAAAATAACCGCACAAAATGGATGATTCGTCGAATGAGTTTAATGCGGTTTTATGTTTATTTAGCCTGGGCAAGCCCCAGGGTCGACTCAAGGAGGCAAAGGAACAACTCGTGATCAAGTTAGAGGGATTAGATTACGGTTTTCCAAGTGGTTTTTTTGGTATTTTTTTTTTGTGATAAAATGCCAAATGCAAGCTATGAATTGGATTAAGTTAATACGAAAAGAACCAACTTAGCCAAATTTAATTTTAATGTGAAATAGAACCAAATTAGCCAAGTGATATTTTTCCTTATAACCTAATCCAACAGTGAGTGCGAAATGTATTTTTTTTTGGAATTTTTGGCTTTAAAATGCGCAAATGAAAAATACAAACTTTTTTAGGGTTTTTATGCAATTTTTCGTGAAAATGAAATGCAAAAATTATGAAAAATTTACTGAAAGTTAAATATGATGCAATGAAGCTACACTAATATTTTTGGAATTTTCTGACATTTTTTGATTTTTTTATGTATATTTTACTGAAAATATAGCGACTGCGGGTATTTAATTTCTAATAAATTCACAAAGTTAAATTTTCCAGAGAATGAATTATCTCGAATAGATATTTTAATGTGGAAACCAGGAGAGTTGAAATTTCTCAAAAATAATTTTCGTGGATCTAATTAAAAATCAATTACACAAATCGCTCTAGAATTTATTTTATGCAAACAACAACTCCAAATTGGACGAAACTTGGACAGTAATTAAAGTACAGTAAAAGGCATCATTCACAATTTTTTCGCAATTTTTGGAGCAATAAATGACTATATGCAAATTTCAGAGTGTAAAAGGGAAAAATATCTTTGATTTTTGATCTCTGATTTTTAATAAAATGTCAGATGCTCACAAAAATACACTTAAATAATCAGAAGATAAAGAATGAATTTCTCTACAACATGTTATTTTTCATTAAATAAAAAGATGCTAAATGACTGTCCAAATTACCATGCAAAGTCAGGGTTATAAGTGCAATACTGAAATGCAACTAACAAGCTCAAAATGTGCACGGGGGCACTTTTGGAAATACAAACACTGTACGGACTAAATATGCAATTTTTCGAAAATATAACTAAAAAATAAATGGACCTTTCTTTTCTCCTCCCCCACGCTAGGGCACGCAAGGGGAGGGGGGCTCTTTGGAGGCGGTGGTCGCACGAGGAACCGAGGCGGCGCGAGGTGCGGGCGCGCGGGTGCGCTGCTTGGAGGGGACGAACGGCGGGGGTCCAGTGGGCGTTGGAGCGCCGCTCAGCGGGTAGCGCGACTGCGACCGGAGCTACTAGGCGGCGTCGACACGACAGAGGGAAGGCGCGCGGAGGCGCGTGGTCGGCTGGAGCGGACTGCTTGTTGCTGGAGGAAGCGGCGACGCGAAGTGGCAGCAGCGAGCGCCGCGTGGAGACGGCGGAGGCACGCGCTGAGGTCACGTGCTTGGAGGCGCGTGCTGAGGCGCGGCTATGGCGGATGGATCTGGGCCGCGGCGTCGATGTGTGGTGGCGCACAGCGGCTGGAGGAGCACGCTGGAAGCTGGCCGCGCGGAGGTGGGCCGCGGCCAGGGGCGGACAACCGCGGGTGGTGGCGCGGGATCTGGAGGCAGGAGCGGGCGTGGTCGGCGGCCTGAGTGCGGAGGGGGCTCGCGGGGATGGCCGCGGAGGTCGGCCGCCGGGCGGCCAACAGCGGGGATGTGCGGACCTGTTCTGCAATTTTTTGTTTTTTTTTTGTTTTGATTTTTTTTTGTTTTTATATTTTGTAAACAGGAAATAATATATGCAAATGGTAATGATTGTGGATGTATGCAAGGGTGATAATGAAAAAAATGCAATGATAGCGACGAATGATGGAGGTGAATGAAAATATTTTGGTGGTGATAAAAAATGAGGTGATTGTGATGATGGTGATTGATGTGGTTTTTTTTTGTTTTGTGATGAACAAGATAAACTAATAATGTTAGATAAAGAATTGACAAGGAAAAGTTGAGGGATACTTACCTGTGATTGCCGAAGGTGGAGCCGCGTTGTGCGGCTTCCGTCGTGGCCTCGAGAAGGGTGGCTGGATCCTTCGAAGCTGAGCGAGTCTAATTGGATCTCGCAACGCGGCAATGGTGAAGCCGCGGATCTCGCCTTGAGGTTGTCGTCGCTCGACTCGTCTCCTGCAGCTGTCACCTGAAGGTTAAAGGGGCTCGACCTCACTTCTCTCGAAAACGGCGGATGGAAAACAATGGAGGAGAAGATGGGAATATAAAGAGGAAGAGGGAGTTGGAAAAGAGATGGAGAGAGTGGAGAGAATGGTGGAAGAAGTGGGGAAGATGGTGGCTTGGAGTGGGGAGTAAGAAAAGAAGAGGTAAAAGGGAGATTAAATAAATAAGATAATAAAATAAAATAATAGGCTACTTAAAATAATTAAAATAGTAATAATAAAATAATAATAATAAATCCGAAAATAATAAAATAAATTCGAAAATAATAAAATAAAGGGGTGACATGTGGCGGCTCCAGGAGCAGCCACATGTCGCTCCTAGAAAAATCAAAAATTAAATGTAAACAAAAATCAAAAAGAAATAATAAAAGAGATTAAATCAAAAAGTGGTCAACACGAAAGTTGCTCGTCTCGACAAGATCTACAACTTTCGTGAAGGGCCGAAAATCAAAGAAAATCATCTGTACAAAGTGTATTTTTGGGTGGTACCTTATAGATATAAAATACCGTATTTTTCCTTTTATAATTTTTTTTGTCATTTTTAATTAAGAGAAAAATCAAAATAAAAATAGAGAAAATATGAGAAGAATATTTACAACTTAATCTAATTTTTTTGGATTTTAATAATTAAGAAAATAAAATGGTAAAATACAGGGGCAAAATGGTCATTATGTACAATGTACAAAAGGGGCCCAAAACCCAAGTTTTGCATACGAGCTCCGATTTGGATGAAATTAGTCTTGTTTCGAAGGTCTCTGAATGTATATTACTTTAAAAGTGAGTAGACCTAATTCGGACATCGTATGAGAGAGATATGTGTGTTTTAAGGTCTAAGGTCTCCAATTGGGTTTGGGGTTTTATTGAGTAATTTTACATGTTAGTATTTTTTTTGATATTTTTCTTTAATTAGTGTTAGTAATATATACACAATAGAGTTGGTTTTATTGGTTTTGGAGTTAGTATAAAATACATACAAATAAGGTATTTTATCTAATATACAGGTGGATATTTACAAGTGAATTCGGCTTCTTATTTAATGCAAGTATGAATGCTAAAATGCAGATATTATGCTTGCATGCATGAATGTTATTTATGCAATATAAGTGGAAATATGCTGCTATTTACTCGGGAACAAAGCTCTATTTTCAACTTTTAGAGTGATGAATTACAGATTCATCAACTAAGTATAAGAGGAGTGTTGTGTTCATTCTATTTTAGTAGTTGTTCTTCCTTTCTTTTCATTGTTTGGTCCCTCACCTATCTCCTTACTTGTTTATACATAGCCATATTTTACCGTAGGTATAAAAGGAGACATGCAGAGCCGATGCTTTATTAATTCCCACCCTCGACCCTCCCCGCTTTTTGTATCAATCCGCTATGCTTAGGATTAGTTGATCCCAAGTATAGTGAGGACGGTCGACCTCTTATTCTTTATTTAGTCATTTTAGTATAGACTTTCCTATAGTCAACACAAGTTATATCTTACTTTTTCTCCCTGATCACTATGAGGACATACCTCAATCTAAGTATATGGGGGTGGTATATATGTTGTATATGCTTTAGCCTCGTACTTTTGTATTGTTGAATAATATGACTAGTATACTATATGGGTAAGGGTATATGATTAATCAATTGTAAAGAATAAACTTTAATTATGTATAAAATTTATCAAAAATTCTTTGAAATTATGATAAATAAATCGATTTAAAAATGTTTTGCAAAAATGATTTGAAAAATGATTGGAAAATATCTTGAAAAATCTTTTGAAAACCATTTGGAAAACTTTTTGTAAAATATTTTCAGTCTATTGTAAAATGTTTGCAAAATTTTGTTTCATTTGTTTAAAACTTTTTGAAAATTTGGTTTGCAAATGATTTGGAAAGTGGTTGTAAAAATATTTTGGAAACATCCACATATACTATTTGAAAAATCTTTCTAAAATTATTTTCGAATTTTGTAAATATTTGTTAAAAGTTTGAAAATTTTATTTGCAAAATAAAGTTTCCAAATGATTGTAAAAATCTTTTCAAACTATTTTTAAAACCTTGTTTATAATTACTAAATAAAATTCTTCATACACACATACACACATATGCAACCCTTGTATAAAAAACATGTAAATAAAAACTAACATTTAACTTATACAAATCCCAATGTAAATCCACACCCAACTCTTGTAAACAAACTCACACTCTCATGCAAATATCTGTACATATATCCTTCACTAACCTTTATTGCAGAACCCTTAAAAATTTCAAAACCGATAAAAATTTGCAAAATGTTTTCAAAAATTGCATAAACATTTGCAAAACCATTTTAAAATCCCATAAAAAGTTCATAAACAGAAATACATCACAAAAAGATTTTTCATGCATTACTAGCATTTGCATTTTTCGGATTTATAATGACAATTGAACTAGTCTAAAGTAAATCCGAAGTTTGGAGCTTGGTTAGACCTTTATCCACTTAATCACAGGAATCTTATAGGAATTGGTATTTCAGGTCTTCTAGACTTAATTCTTTGATACCACCAGACTTGGTTCTTATGTCATCTTGACTGCCTCAGAAGAATATTTCAAAATACATGCATGATTCTTGTCGACAGTGACCTAACGTGGACACCTGCACCTTACACTTAGCTCAACTCAATTGAAGTAGTAGAGGGATGGATTTGATGGTATGAGACTCAAGTGAATCGAAACATACGAAGTCACAACCAGTGGCCATTGTACCCCAACTTGATCTAGTAGCGATGAGTTCTAAGGACATGATGTCATGGGTTGTAATAATACGTCAAAAGAGGGGTAGTCTACTTGCTCAAGAGGAAAAAGTCCATATGTAAATGATGCTATAAATAGTATTGAAAAAATATGCAAAATCAAAAACTCCAAAAAAATAGGTGGGTAAAAATCAAATAAAAAAATAACTCATGTCAAAGTATGTATATATATATATTCAATAATCAAGCTTGCACTTCAAAGTCAAATATTCATGTGAGCATGCATTTGGATGGCTTGGCTACACTGTTCAAACATCCTAGGATAGGTGGCTACATTGGCTACCATCCATTCTCTTCTTCACCTACACTTCTTGAGCCGGTTGCACTCGAACTTAGAAGGGAATACCCCAGTCCTCGAGGAAAGAGTTGCTGGATTGGGGAATTAGGGGCATCATGTTGGAGAAGACTGTATCTTTTCTGCTTCAATCGAAAGGAGCTACATATCAATTGCATTGTACAAGATAGACTCATAATTATAAGGGACCGCGTATGATGTAGACTTGTTCTGACCTGTCTTTTGAGGAGACTTGGATATAGTTTTGTGGTTCTAAGAGGCTATTGAGTTTCAAGTCTAATTCCCAATAAGGTTTTGACCAAACATAAAATCTAAAAGGTCTGACAAAGCTTCAAACTTTGATGTTATTAAGACAAGTTTAAAAGTTAAAATAAATCCAATTTATTTCTTTTTCTTTTCATTATTTTCTTTTTCTACACTTATTAGCGTAAGTGTTTACTAGGGACTAGCACAAGCAAGTATTGGGTGTGATGAATTTCCATTTCATCACATTTATCCTTCCATTGTATCCTTAAATCCCTAGCTAAATGAATGTATATAACTTTAATTTGTACAAAATAATACTCAATATATGACATATAAATACTGTATAGATATTGATATTTAAGTCCAAAATAAAAGAATAAAGGAAAGAAAAGAAAATGAATGAAGTTTCAAAGAAACTGAGTGACCCTAGACCCCGAGACTCAATCATCATGATGACTTGGTCGACAAGGAATAAAGTAGAGGAAAAAAGGCAGACCTGTTGTACATAGAACAACTCAAAACCCTTATTCTATTTACTCAATAAATAAGCTTTTGGGACCTATTTTATTCTTTATTATTTACACCTCAAATAATGAAACCCTCTACCTGAAAATTTTACATACATCTAAAAAGAAAAATACAAAATTAATTTCACTCAAAAATAATATATAGTGCACCCGAGACACTCAGAACAAAAAGCCATAAACAAAACATCCAAGACCTGTATCTCCTCTGTATAGACTCAAAATTGACCAAACTCACCTTTATTTTTTCATAAAATTTAATTATCTATTTAATGAAGGTGGTTTCATTAAAAATAGAGTTGAGATGCAAAACTTGGCTTTTGGATCCCTATTGTAGTGTATACTGATGAATCTCCATTTCGTTACCTTTATTCTTTCTTTTTAGCCTTTTAACCCTAGCTAAATGTATGTAAATATCATTATTTTGCATTAATTAACATTCATTATTTATTAAACAAATACTATATAAAATACATGATTTGAAGTCAAAATAAAATAATAAAGAAAATAAAAAAAGAAAAAGAATGCCAAAGGTATATCACCCTAAACCCCGAGACCTTGGCATCTTGATGACTGGGTCGACAAGGAATAAAGTAGGGGAAGATAACGGTCAAGTCTACAATAAAACCCTAATTTATATTCTCTAATATTGGATTTTTGGGATATTTTTTATTCTTTATAATTTATACCTCAAATAAAGAAACTTTGTACATGAAAGTTGTAGATAAATGTATAGAAAAATACAAAAATGATTTCACACAAAAATAATATACAGTGTACTTTTTATACTCAAAATAAAAAGCAAAAATCCAAACTTCCCAGACCCATATCTTCTCCATATGAACTCAAAATGCACCAAAATCACCTTTAATCGTATATAACTTTTAATAGCTATTTAAAGAAGGTTTAATTTAATTTGGAGTTAAAATGCAAAAGTTAGGTTGTGGACCCTTATCGTATGATATACCTGAATAAAATATTCATTTTATTTATCTTTATTATTTTTATAATATTGTAAATAGTGCTCATAATATATGCACATATTTAGAATATAATAAAACCATGAAGAAAATACTAAAATAAAATAGTATATAAAAATACATAGATGAATATACTATACTTATATCTATATAATAAAAACCCTTATTTGAAATTACAAAATACATCTGAAAAATACAATAAAAATATATTTATGTATCTTTAAACAAGTCATAAATTTATAAAATATGTATATAAAATAATAAAATAAGAATACAACTAAAAATAAAAAATCTAATATATATATCTAATAGGGGTGCACATGGATCGGATAAAATCCGTAATCCGATCCAATACGTTATCATTGGATTGGATCGGTTTGGATTTATAAGTTTAATGGATCGGATCAGATTGGAATTTTACAAATCTGTTCATTTATGGATTGGATCGGATTATTGTCAAAATCCAATCCGATCCAATCCGTTAATCTGTTAATAAATAATAATATATACTACTTTATTTATTCTCAATAAAGCATATTATATATTACATTTTATTTGAAAGCTATATGTAAATATCCAAGCTATTCTCTTTATAAGTTAAACCTATTCCAATTCAAGTTTTACTACACGCAACTTGCTGAAAAAACCCTTATCTCACCCTACTAGTTGGTTTAGAAAAAAGTAATACCTACCCGCAATGTCCTTTAGACCCTTCCAATTATTCAAACGAAACAAACTTCTAAAAATAATAATACATAAACCTAAACCCACTCAGGACCCATTACATACAAAACACTCACCTGCGCCACACACAACTCCACCCTCAGATGCACACATATCTCCGCCGGATGTTGTCCTTATCCTAGTTGTACACATGCGCAGCTAGGTCTTCTTTACGCATGCGCAGTTATCTAGTTGTAGTTCCTATTTGATATATACAAACTTGTAATTTTATTCAAAGTCAATATGATTCTTTTATGATTTCTACGGATCACAAGTATGTTATTTTTATTTAGTTATACAATGATCGGTTGTAATAAATTCATAACAAGAATGTATATTTTTACTTTTCAAAAAAATAAAGTCAAAATGCTTTCCAAAAATTAACTATTCTTTTCTTTACATTTATCCATGATCTCAAATTTAGAACCATGATTCGAACGTCGAGTTCGACTATGCTACAAACTTAATCATAGATTAGGTGAGCATTAAAAATCCGAACCAATTCGATCCAATCCGTAATCCGGTGGATTGGATTGGATTTGCATGTTTAATGGATTGGATTGGACTGGAAAAATCAAAAATCCGTTATGTGTGGATTGGACACGGATTAAGCCAAAATCTGATCCAATACGATCCATGTGCACCCCTAATATCTAATTATACCTATAAATAAAAACCTAAAAAGTAATATATAATAAATATATTCATAAAAATAAAAAAAATCATGATAAAATAATTTATAAAATTATGAACATGTTTTATTTTACAATTTTTATTCAATTCTCTCACAAATATTTTTAATTTATTTTTGGTGATTTGTGAGCTGATGTGGGCCAATCAGGGCTCAACCCTGGTTGACCCAAGTTAGCATCCCATCTCCCGATGCCTGACGCTGCTGCCCGTCTGGCGCCTTGATTTCTTTGCCTCGCAGTGCCCAATCCTTGCACCTTTTTGGTTTGATCCCTCTGTGACTTTTGTTCCTTGATTGAAGTGCTTTCACGAGGGCTTGATTATTGGGACTGAGTCGCATCGAGGCATGAGGAATCAAGGGTCAAAGGTCGGCGTGTTGTTGGTATCGTCTCCCTCCATTCGTTTTCATCTTCTTCCTCTCTAGAAATCATTAACCCTAACTTGAATCAAGGTTCCTTGTGACAACAACTACCCTCTTCATGGTTTGGCGAGCTTCTTGGTGTGTAATATCAAGAGATCTAGCTCTGCCGATTCCTCCACCCGAAGCTTGCTCTAAGCATGAAGCTCTGGTGAGCTTCTCCCTTTTTCTTTGTTTTTCTTATCCCTTAGCATGATAGTAGGTTAGATACACATTTTATTTCTTTTGATTCCATCCGTATTAGTGTAACTTCCAATCCTTGCATATGATGGAGCTCTAGCTCCGCCATTGAGTTTCGCTCACCCCAACCAACCTCTGCCCTCGTAGTCACGCTGATCATCTTCCCCTTCATCTCTGCTACGATTCACCCCACTTCATCTACCTTGATCATCCTGAGATCGGGAGACCAACTCTTGCTTCTTTGCCTCTCATGTGAGAGCTTTGTCACGATTCATCCTCTACCATTTCACACCAAAAAGAGCTTCGGACCTATCATTTTTGTTCACCTAAGTTAACCCTGCAGGTCTAGAGCTTGAACACCTCGTCTAGAGGCGATTTTTATGGAGTTGCAGGCTTCCAGGTCCCCCTTATTTTCGAGAGATGCCAGGACCCCATCAATGGGTCCTGGAGATTTCTAAAGGGTCTTGTAGGAGCGGAGGAGCTTAAGCTCCATTTTGAGCCCCTTGCGAGCATCCTAGGTGGCCGGAGACACGAGATCCGCTCGATCAAAGTGGCCCAAGCCTTCAGTTCTTCCCAGTTCCTCCAACTTCCATGCTAGCCGTTGGATCAAGAGCCATTGCTAGATAGAGCAACTACCGTCAGATCAGAGGAGCTTTGACAGTTGGATCCCCATCTAGGATCTAATCCATACCATAGCCACAGAGCATCATCACGCAAGGAGAGCGTGACACGCGGATAAGTGGGCGCCTACTAGCCGTCGATCCACGCCTTAGTGGGGGTAAATTTCACCTTTACCCCCATTTTTGTTTTATTTTGATATTAATACTGTAATTATTTTAATTAGTTTAAAATTTTGTGTAAAAATTATATGTGAACCATTGGCTTTTCTTTTATTTATTATTGGGTCTGTGCCACGTCAGCTCATGTGCGATCCCATGTAAGGTGGAGATTTTGCATTAAACCCCTCACAGGTTATGTAATTTTGTTTTAGCCCAGAAAGTTTTAATTTCAGTAATTAAGGTATTTTGCAGAAGCATCCTTGATCTTAATTTTAATGGCAAAAATGCCCTACCAGTTCAATATTTTTTGTGATTGTTTTCTATTTACTACAAACATCATTTGCGCTCTAAAAATTATGAAAGATTAAGGTTAATGCTGTAGAAAGAGAAGTCAGTACGTGAAGCTGCTTAGAGAGTCAAGAGAGAGGTAGTAGTAGGTCATGCTAATAAGAAAGAAAGACGTCAACACATTCATGTTATATATTTTTTTGCATTCTAGGCATTTTAACTATTTTTTAAAAATCAAAAGAGCACATTTTTGTCATTGTTTGAATTAAAAATTATCAAAGAACATGAAACCTTTATGAAAAATTCCAAAAAAAAATATATTTTATTTATATTAGTATTTTGTATCTCCAAACCAAAAATCCTTAAAAATAGAAAAAGAAAATGACTAAAAATTTAGAACCTCCAAGAATCAGTAAAAATAGGAAAAATCTCCAAAAAAATCCAAAAATATCTATTTTTATTTCTGATTTTCTTTATATTATTATCCATCTTATAAAATTGATTTGGAGAAATTTTGACACTTTTTGCTATTTTTACTCTCCAACTCAATCCGACCTATTTGTTTAATCCATGTTTTGGGATATTTTAGACTTTAATCCATAAAAATGGAAAATATATCTTAAAAATCGCAAAAATAGTAGAAAAATATTTAAAATACAAAAATTTCATTTTGCATTTTTTTTATTTTAGTTTATTTGTAAATCTATTATCTTATATTGCGTATATAGTTTTGTATATTCCTATATTAGATATTTAAAAAGAAAAAAAACTAAAAATCAAAAAATAATAAAAAAGTAAATAAAATATTATAAATTTAAAACAATTACATATATTTATATAATAAAAAACCATAAAAAATTAAAATTAAAAACCCACAAAATGTCAAAATCTCGGAAAAGACCCAAAATCATTTATTGCTTTCTTGTAGACATCTTTGATTGTCTGTCTTCTGTTGTTTCCTCTGTTCGACCCCTAATGTACTTGTCTACTATACTACTATTTGTATGGATCAATAAATTTTGGTTCACACTTGCTTGAATTGTTTGATCTATACATTGTGTGGGTTAGTTGTTGATTAGACACGATTGTTAAGAGCTCATCACTGATGAACCGCGAATTCGTCTCTTTAAAAGTGTGGAATTAACACTTATATATTCATTGTAGTCGGTCTATATGGGATCCATTAAAAACTGCTAAATAATCTATCAATTAAATCAAAGTGGTCGGATTTGGTTTACTTGGGCAAGCCCAAGGTCGAACTAAGGGATAAGAGCCTTTACGTATATTATTCAGACTCTTATTACTCAGATTAAGCGATGAATTAAGAACTCATAGGTCACCATGCAAAGAAACATAAAGTAGACGAGGTAGACACAACCAAAACTTTTTATTTGATTTTAATGCAGTGATATGCAAGTGAAGATAAATGCAAGTATGCTCTATCTGGATAAAAATAATTGGGCCAAGAAAATGTAGTCAACTTTAGGACCCAATAATGAATCAAATTCCATTGATAAATTAATACAAGGTATGAGAAATCTTTGCATAAAAGACACTGCATTGCTTAAAATAATCGTCAATATTTAAAGTGTCAAATCTGAAACCAATACCATTAGAAAGATAATGAAATAAGCATCGCAACACAACTGAAATCAACCAAAACGGAGCTCGGATGCTCAAGATATTCACAAAAGAGTTCAGGGGCATAAATGTAAGAAAATTTCAAAATAAATAGAGAAAACTTTGCAAATAGGTCCCAAGGAGGACTAAAATGCAATTAAAATAAGTCATGAGGTCTTCCCTGTAATTTACCCACATGCGCTGGGACTAATTTACAATTTTCAAAACCCGGGAGGGGGCGGTTGCAATTTACCCCAGTGTGCATGCTCTTCATGTGATATAAAGACATGTTTGTAATTTGAAGAAGTTGGCAGGGCTCCTCTGAAAATTTCCCAACCTTCACGTGACCGAGCACGTGGGGCTAGGCTCGGTGGTCGACGGAGGCTTGGATCGAGGCTTGGAGATGGCTCGGGAATGTGGCTCGGGCCGTGTTTCGACTATTGAGGCTCTACTTTGGCTCGGGTGCTCCGAGCCTAGAGGGTCGACGGAGAGGCTCATGTCGATGACGTGGCTCTGCTTGAACCATCTGATCATGGAGATCGGATGGTGCCTGTGCGAGCTCGGAGGAGCAAACAAGGCCCAATGTGGACCACTGGATGAGCACCAGGAAGGTGCCCTCAACCAACAACTATACACTCTTTCTCCTTTGCAGCTGGCGGTGACATCAGGTCTCCGACGAAGCTACTAGAACTCCGCCACCGTCTCTCAAGCTTGGTGAAGATATATGACAGCTCCTGGACGGTTGGAGGCTGATGTCGAAGCTCAAGGAAGCTGTTGGACCACATGGAAGGGGTCTAGCGTTGAACCATTGCTAGAGACGAAGCTCGAGAAATGAGCTCCGGCCCAAGTCCGGCTATTGAAGGACAAGCACCTGCGAAAAGGGTTAGTGGCGATAGCCGAGGTTTGCATGGGCAGTGCGTGGGCGTAGTAAGGTGAAATGGAAGGCCGTACAGGTGAAGAAGGTAGCGGCCTGATGTTCTTCTCCAGCGAGTTTGGAGAAGAAATGAGGTGAGGAGGCAGGAGGTTATGGAGGACCAAGAGATTAGATGGAGGTGTACGCGAGGACAATGGAAGCGAGGCAAAGCTTATACGATGGTGAGTTGAGGGTGAAGGTGCGAGAAGGAGCCTAATAAATTACGAGAAATTCATAGAAAAAGCAAAAAGGGATCGAGAGAATTACCTGGAGAAATGGGTGGATGGAGCGGCCCCGTCGGAGCTCCACGGGGGGGGGGGGGGATTGAGGGGAGGGAGGGGGGGTGGGCTCGGGTCATCGTTGGATTCCGGCGGCCCTAGGAGCAGCTTGTCGGGGGCGACACCTACCATGGCGAAGGCACTCGCCGGAGATTGGGTCGTCTTTGCGACCTTGATCCGGCCTCCCCTTATCATGGGGCGGCGGAGAGGAGCTGGTCTCAATACTACGTGCAAGTAGACAAGCGTGAAGGTGGGCGGAGATGGGTGATTTCAAGGGGAGAGCTTGGAGCAGGATATGATGGAGGTCATGGTTGCGAGGGAGATGTTTATAGAGATAAATGGGGATGTGGGGATTTATGTGGTCCACAAGGGACATGGATGATTGGTCTTGGGCGTAGCAACATTGGGCGAGTGGCAGGAGGTGATGAGGATGGAGGAGGAAATGAGAAGGGGGCAACGTGTGCGGAGAGGCAATCGTGGAGAGAGAGGGGGTCTGGAGGAAGGAGACGAAGTTTTGACCATTGGATCTTGCGATCCAACGACCGAGAGGAGGTCGTGAGGGAGCTGCCTTGATCAAATGGATCAAGGTGCATACAAGCGTCGAGGGATAAAGCGCGTGATGCCATTGGATCGAATGATCCAATGGTCGAGGATCGTGTGGCAGCAGGCGATCCAGATCCAATATGGAGCGCAATCAAATGATCGAGGATGGAGATCAGATGAGTGTCTGGGATGGAAGCACTATAGGCGGATCGAATGGCCAAGAGATGGGTGGGAACCAGCAAGCGAGATGTGATCTGGAGCTACGTTCAGAGAGTGGAAGATTGAAGCGGGATGAATGGCGGAGATTGAAGCACGTAGGGAGATCAGGCGGATGGAAAATGAGGGTGTGTGGTGCAAAGAGAAGCGGGCCACATGGCTCAACCAGAAGAGGTCACATGGTCCAATCAGGTTATTTCAGAAGAAAACTCAAAAAAGATGGAGAAAATGGCCAAATTTGAAAAAAAACTCAAAACATGAAAGTTGTAGATCTAGATGTGATATACTAGTTTCATGTTGACCAAAAACGCATAAGAGGTAAACAAAGGGGAGTAATATTTTTGTCAGTGTTTTTAAAGGTATAAAAACACTACGATTTTTTGTTTTTGTCAATTTTTTACATTTTTAATTTATTTAAAGAATCAGATATATGCAACGATTAATTTGGTTTTTATTGACACCAATTTAAGCCAAGTGATTAATATTTGAAAATTAACATGATGAAACCGAGGTTCATCATCCCCTATACCTAAACTATGCTTGTCCTCGAGCATCTCAAGCATGAATGAGTTGGTTAAACCCCCGATTGTGCATGTGAGTACAAGACATGATCCTTTCAATAACTCTTGGTTCCAGAGACCCAAAATTTTAAAGCTGAACAAGTTCTAATCAAGAGGTATCCAATTTCTCTAATTTATCAGGCTCTCTCTGTATACGTATAAAATAGGGATATGAAATTTAGTGTTGATTGCAGTCATACGAGTAGAGCCACAACTTCACCCAAGGTCACGCCCGAGAAACTCTCCTCAGGACCCAATCCTCAACACTAGGGAATAAACCAAATATTACAATCAATCCACCGTCTCTTGTTTGTCAGACTCAGAAATGTAGGTGGCAGGCAAGTTGATGGAGGATATAGAATTGTCATTTCCTCTCTCCCTCACATAGGAACAAGGATACGAGTGTCTTATTAACTCAACACATATTTTTGGTGTTGATTAGTGTGTTTGTCAAAATAAGTTGGAGCCGCCTGTACTTGTTTTCCTGGGAGCACATCAGGGTGTGCCTTTTTTTAGTACCTATTGCACTTTTTACTCCCAGACTTGTAGCATTTACGATGCATAGCCCTTTTTTGGTGCAAGCCCAACTCCCGATCCTAGTGGCGGTGGTCCAAGTAGACACTTTGAAATGGTTGGGAGCACTCTCCTTGCTGGAAGCTCTTTGGCATTTGACTTGTAGAGTGAGAGCTTATTTTCAACATTTGTATTTCTTTTCATTATTTTTAGCTAGCTCCACTACTTTTATCAAGAATTGGCGCACACTGATCAATAATTGTTTTTATTTTATCACACCCTAGAACTTAGGTAAATGTCAAGAGATTAGCATAAGAACCATGTTCTCATACATGTTAAAAATGCTGAGACTCAGGTTTCATGAAGCCTTCAATGATTTTATCCCATCCTCGAGCATCATTAATTCAAGTCCAAACTCAAATCCCTCATCCTAATTCCTCAAGTGAAATTTCAACTCATCTCATCATAACTACAGTCGTGCATGTGAGGTGCTGATCATATTCTTAAGGTAGAGACTCCGAATGCAATATATCACGTAAATCTGTCAAACCAGGGAAATATGGATAATTAAGTCAGAGACCCTGATGGCTAAGGATGGTTAACTCAAAATCTTAAGACCTCATAAACCAAGTGTTATTGAAGTTCACTAGTCCTGTGTGAATGTGTAAGTGTCCGGGATTTAAACCAACTCCTTCATCCATTTTTATTTCATTTTTTTTATTTTTTTAGTTTTTTTCAAAGATAATATTTACAAACACAAGTTAGACTCATTTAAACCTTCTTTTTGGAAAGATTTTTAAAAACAATGTCACATTTATAAAGATTTTTCAAATATTTTTCAAAACAAGTAAAACCCATTTTTCAAACCATTTTCAAATTATTTTCTTCAAAATAATGAAACATAGTAGAGAAAAATTTTCAAACTCTGAAACCAATTTATCCCACTTAGTTCAGAAAATTACACTCTGGCCTAAAAAGTTTTATTTTTTTTCATTTTTTTTCAAAAATAGAGCTATGGCTAAAGTATATGTATTGTATTATGGTATACCCCCCTATACTTAATTTTTGCTATGTCCTTATAGCACTAAGTGATATAAATCCATAGCTCAAGTTAAGTTATAGATAAAATATACTGGAACGGAGGAGGACACCCCTCTAGTTAGGTTAGAAATAACCTAAGTATCGGGGGGAAGGATAAATGAGTAAAGAATTTAGGGGGACTCAGGTCTCCCCTAAACTTAGGCTGAGAATAGCCAAAGTAAAAAGATGGATAAGCGATGCTGGGGAGACCTGAGGGGAACAAAGAGGTTAGGATTGATGCACACGTCAAGGAATGAATCTAGGGAAATAAATGGAGCACCTAGGATCTAGGGGCGGGTGTCGAAAAAGACAACACTCAATCAACCACACAAAACCCTTTGATTCACCAACTCACACGTGTAACCAACAACTGTTGATTATTTATCTTGTCATTTTTATTGGTGATAGATACAAATTCGAATTTACGCAAGGCTAAATGATACGTCAAATCTTAACATCCTACTTAAAAAGGGTGTTGCTCTCCCAAAACATGATTTTACTCCATTTTATTGGTCAACTTGCATTATCAGTCCCAATTTTAAGCTTTAAGGTTATCACTGATTAAATGGGAGCACACATCTACTGCTCATTCCTAATGTCCATTTAATCCTAGGTGATCAAGCTAGGAAGGGATGTCGAGAAGAAGCCGATGCAACGATAAAATCATGTTCTATGCTAAAGAGAAAACTCGCAGTGCCATTAGCTATATTCGTGAAAAACAAGACTGTATTAAAAATTGAATACTGAATGTATGCATGTCATGGAAAACCGCACCTAGCATGCTTCTATTAGTGGGGAAAGAACATATTTATATTTGGCTATGTGAAGCGATGTCTGCGTGCATCTCAAATTAATGTGTGTCCTACCTACAATCAAACACATACGATAAAAATGTGAAATAGCTCAGAGAGCCGCGTGCATGATCCTAGGTCGACACTCAAGTAGGGCAAGTCCCACACCACCACAAAAAATCCTTCGTTCATTTACAATCGCGAGTCTTCAAACGAATACCGCTGTAAAGTTTATTATTTACAATGAATGCATGAAATAAAAATGTGAGACCATAGTTCTCATCTACTTCTCTAGTGGTGCTTCTATGGCTCCTCGCAGCGAGAGCTCCTGCTCCTTGCCTCCTTGATCACCAAGGGACCCTACTACAAAAAGCAAATAGATATTCGAGAATTATCAACAGTGCAAGGAAAACAACAACAAGACTCATAAGTTAGAAACTAACATTCAATCAAATAGTCAAAATCTAAATAACGCAAAAGATGATTCATATCCCTAGCAACGACACTAATTGATGAACTGTGAATTCGGCCCTTTAAAGTGTGGAATTAACACTCAGATATTCATTCAGTCGACTTTAATGGGGTCCATCAAAAATCGCTAAATAATCTATCAATTAAATCAAAGCGGTCGGATTTGTTTTACTTGGCAAGCCCAAGGTCGAACTTAGGGACACGAGCCTCTCACATATATATTCATACTCTCAGTACTCAGATTAAGCAATGAATTAAGAACTCGTAGGTCACCATGCAAAGAAACATAAAGTAGATGAGGTAGACAAATGTAGACCTTTTTATTTGATTTTAATGCAGTGGGATGCAAGTGAAGATAAATGCAAGTATGCCCTATCTGGATAAAAATAATTGATCCAAGAAAATATAATCAACTTCATGACCCAATAATGAAGCAAATTCCATTGATAAATTAATACAAGGCATGAGAAATCATTGCATAAAAGACACTGCATTGATGAAATTAATCATTAATATTTAAAGTGTCAAATCAGAAAGCAATCATTCCATTGGGATGATAATGAAATAAGCTTCGCAACACAACTGAAATCAACCAAAACGGAGCTCAGGTGCTCAAGATATTAACAAAAGAGTCCTATGGCATAAACGCAAGAAAATTTTCAAAATAAATAGAGAAAACTTTACAAACATGTCCCTAGGATGACTAAAATGCAATTAAAATAAGTCATGAGGCCTTCCCTGTGATTTACCAACACGCACCGGGACTAATTTTTGATTATTGAAACCTGAAGGGGGTCGGTTGTAATTTCCCCCAGTGTGCTTGCTCTTCGCGTGATATAAGCACCTATTTGTTATTTGAAGAAGTTGATGGGGATCCCCTTCCAATTTCCTAGCCTTCACGTTACTGGGCATGTGAGGCTAGGTTTGGTGGTCGACGGAGGCTCGGATCGAGGCTTGGAGATGGCTCGGGAGTGTGGGTCGGGCCACGTGTCAACTAATGAGGCTCTGCATTGGCTCAGGTGCTCTGAGTCTAGAGGGTCGACGGAGAGCTCGTGTCAATGACGTGGCTTTGCTTGAACCATCCAATCATGGATATCGGACGATGCATGTACAAGCTCGGGGGAGTAGACGTGGCCCAATGTGGACCGTTGGATGAGCACCGAGAAGATGCCATCCGACGACAACTATACACTCTTCCTCCTCTGCGGCTGGCGGCGAGATAAGGTCTCCGGCAAAA